>CM041782.1:27630154-28103854 GCA_023374045.1 Limonium bicolor
GTATCCCAGGTCCGGTAACAGGTGGACAAGGCCGGTGAAGGCAGTGTAATACTCATCAACCGACACCTTGTCCCCCTGCCTCAGACTATCCAGCTCAAGGCGCTTGGCCTCTTGAACGTGCACAGGGTAGTATTTGGCTCGCAGCAGAGCCGTGTACTCCCTCCATCCAAACTGAGGATCCGCCATCCGGTCCTCTCTCACAAGCTTCCACCAGTTTTGTGCCGAACCCTTCAGGTAGTAAGCGGCAAGACGGACCTTAGCCTCTGGGTACAGCCAAGGTCTCGTAGGCGGTCTCCAACTCGGAGATGTACGCCTCCAGCTTACGTGGGTCGGTCTCCCCATGAAATGAAGGGGGTCTCAGATCTGCCAATGCCTTGACCCAGTTGGTCTCTCGTGGCGGTGGCGGTGGTGGTTGAACTCCGGGCATCTGCCCCTGCTGATCGCAGCTACAAGCTGGGGTACCATCTGGGCCACAGCGGCTGCTACAGCCTCAGCCATAACCTGAGCCGTAGTTCTCGCCCTGGTCACCCCATACTAGTACCACTTCCGCGGCCTCTACCGCGCGGTCTACCTGCCATCTGTATTCACATGAATATTCATTAGCAATATGCTTGCACACTTATCGGTCCAACGGTTGTAACGCTTCCCGACAATAAGGTATCTCCACACTTAGTTAGTGGTTAACCTTTCCATAATGTTCACTGAAGTAACTGTAGTTAGGTTTCCTAACTCGGTATATTCCTAAGCTCGGTATTCTAGTCATCAGAGCGATACTTCGCTCTGATACCACTTTTTGTAACACCCCTACTACGCACATGACACTAAATGAAATCGCAGCGGAAAAATAACTAAACAGTAACTAACGCTTCGGTGCTACAACGCCGTCAACCACCCACGTGGTTGACAAGGCAGAATAAATACAAGTGTACCGGTCTGATGATCAGACTCCCGAGCATAAAACTAAACCATAAATACATCATATACAATACCGAGTGTTTACATATCTTCACTGTATAACATCACTGTAAACTGCAACAAACCAAATATAACGCCACAGGAGCACAGGCGCATCCCGGGCCAACATCCAAAAGTATACAAAAGTAAATGCATCCTAGGATCTAAAGCCACTCCGCTTCTTCGATCCTCATCCTGCAGTATAAGAAATATGGATCCCCCGAGGGGGTCAGCAACCCTTGGCTGGTATGGCTAACGCGCAGCCCATCGGCTACCGGGATACGCGCAGCTAATTGTCATGATAACATGGCATTCATTTATATACATAACAACATAAACATGGCATAGCATCAATGGTGCACAGCACAACAACACATACACAGTGGATTTTCCACAATAACAAACCACAAGGGTCAAATAACACAAGAGCCTAGAGAGTGATTCACTCTCATGTAAGCTCGTTAAACACACTCATTACCGTTCTGTTAGACGAACGAGTAACTTAAGTCACAGATGGTTCGGATTTAGTGACCCGAACACACCACACAAACACAGGTTCCCACTAAACCGATCATAAGTCAGAATAGGTAAGCTTTGGAAGAAGCTAGCGGGAGATCGAACGCCAAATTAAGGAGAACAATCTTAACAACATAAGAGTCGAATCTGATTCAGATATCTACTCTTAACTTACATGCATGACCGGACAACCGGATTCCTCACTTCCCAGTTAACACTTGTTAGAAGTTCATAGTGGAACTTAACAACCAACACAATAGGTGGTAAGTCATGTTAGACACACAAGGGAAATGAGTCACAACATAACATCACAATAATATGAACAACTGTAAACTCATTACATGTTTAAATCTTATAACGTCATAAACACACAGAAAAACATACAACACACAAGCCGGTGTAAACCGTAGCAACAGACTGCAAGAAAACCATACCTCGGTCCTTGCCTCGACTGGTTTCCACCTTGAGAGAATCCTAAACACATTAGTAACGTCGGTTAATTTACGCACTAGTCCATTATTAACATTATCTACTCAACATTACTAGTTTATTTTTATTTTACACTTGTTACAACTTTTCATCCTTTTAATTGCCTTTAAAACCCACCTAACATGTCTCACATAACCTTATAATATCATTACTAACCAACTACCATTTTTAGATAACAATTCCCATCTTAAAACAATAATTTTTGGTCCATACAGTGGCCTGTCCGAACTTGTGTCCGAACTTCCAAGTTCGGACGCAAGCCGTGACTTTAGACAGAAAACAGACGCACGTCCGAACTTATGTCCGGACTTCGGAAGTTCGGACGTGAGCCGAGAAAAATCTAGACAGAAATCCATGCGTCCGAACATGTGTCCGGACTTCCCAAGTTCGGACACAGTTCGAGGATAATCCTAAGGAAGAATGGGTACGTCCGAACTAGTGTCCGGACTTCCCAAGTTCGGACACTGTTCGCGAGTGAGAATCCTTTACCCAACAGAGCCTGTCCGAACTTCCACATCCGGACGGAAGTTCGGACAAGGTTTTACTCAATTTCTAAGCCCTTAAACACTTAACCAAATTTCTCCAAAGCCTCCAACACTTATAGTATCTTCTCCTAAAGTTTCTAAGTGGTTCCTTGCCTATCCAATCATTATACCAAGATATTTCTTCCACACAACATCATTACTTAAACATCATTCTTACAAACTAAAACTTCTTATGTCATCCTTGAAATCCTTTTCTAAGCTTACACTTTCCTCCTTTTTACCAAAGTTTGCCTAAGTCTTACCTAAGTCCAAAATGACTTTGGTACATACTAAAACCTCAAGCTCATGCCTAAGTCCTTCTCACATCTTAAATCACCTTAATGCATGTTTCTTTCACAAGGAAAACACTTAACCATTCTAAATACTCCTTAACTCATCAATCTCATTTTAAACTCCTAGAACTTCACATTTATTACCTAAATTTCGACATAGGTTCTCCTAGAACATTACTAAACCAAAACACATTGTTTTACCAACAAACAACCAAGAACACTAAAAATCCATCAAGCACTTATACACAAACTCCACTCACAAAGCACTACATCACAATATAGTGCATAATTTAAATTGCATGGCACTTAGGCCCTTAAATAACATGGCTCTTAGGCCCTTAAGATGCATAAATCATAAACACTGAATTTCCACAATATATTTGCCTTTAACCTGCAAATACACTCAACAACACATATGCCTTTTACTAAGCTCTTGAGAACACTTTACTAAGTCATTCACCATTTGCTCTTTAGGTAGTTTTAACAAGCATTATAAGCTCATTTCTCCTAAGGCATTAAACAACATTAGGTTAGTAGATTTACCTCTTTTCCAAACAACTTCTTTCTTGTTTCCTTTAAAAACCGGTAGGGTATTTGATTCTTTGACAAGTTCTAAACAATATACAAACATTATAATGAGTATTCAAGCTATAAGCTCCATCTCATTGTAAACCCTAATTTTACATTGTTTCAAAAACATTAATGTAGTTGTTTTACCTTGCTCTTTGAAGAGAGTTTGAATATCTAGCAAGAGAGGACTCCACCTAGTCCATGAAGAGTTGGAATGAAGCTAGAACAAGGTCACACAAAGAGCTCCTTCAATATGTATTTTCGGTTACACAAAAACATGAAGGAAATGAAGTTTTTATTTGAGATTCCTTACCTAGAAGCAAAGGAGAGTAACAATATGTAAAAATACAAGCTCAAGCTCCTTCAATGGAGGAACTCCATGGCACCGAAATGGTGGTCTTGGAATTTTAAGAAGATAGGAATGAAGAGCTTGATGAGAGGAAGAGATTGGTGGTGTTTGTTTTTGATTTGAACAAGTGAGCAAGATTTTACAAGAGATCAAAGAGGAGTTTTAATGGAGGTGGTGTGGTATTACCGTGGAAGAGAAGGAAGAAGAGGGGTGTGGAGCCGTGTGAACAGGAAGGAAATGAGAGAATGAGATAGATAGAATTTGCTTTTGAAGATATTTATACTTTATAAAGTAAAAAGTAGTTTATTTACTTATCATTACTTACTTAATACATTAATAAGAGAGTGGTGAGTCACCACACTTAAGAAAACCCCCCATTTATACTTGGAGGTAATATAGTCTTTATTTGTCAATTTAATTACTTATACAAACATATGTTACAAAATAGCTTATAAAAATCACTATTCATGAAAACAAGGCACATAGAAGTGAAATTTTTGATTTCCCATTAATATAGACATCCAAATGTGATATTATATAGTACACATATATATTTAAGAGTAATGATGGACATCTAGCCACTCAAAACTCATTTACAAGACAATTTTTCAAAAATGTGCTTTAAGACTCCTTAAAGCACATTTTGTGTTTAAACTTGTTTTCAAGCTTGGTTTTCTTTGGTAATTGGTTTAATATGTTCATTAGTGTATAAATGAGGTCTTGGTAAGTTCATTAGGTCTTAACCAAGTTTATCCCAAGCTTAGAGCACATTTTGGCTCTTATTGACTTTAAAGCACATTTTGTTTTTCTTTTGTTTAATTTGTTTACTAATGTTCTAAGACTCTTTTTAGTCTTAATACACCATATTTAAGTGTTTATACAATATATTAAGGTTTGGGGTATTTCAGATACAACTAACAGCCTTGTTATGTTAGTTAGGAATTGTGTTCCGTGATTGGATGTAGATTCCTTGAGTAATACACATATATATTGTATTGCTATGATGCATGTTGTTGACTAATGAACTCCATGTATATCCAACAAAAGTAGTCGGCGTACCCCGGTTAGCGCTCGGGGTATGCGAATTTCATATGCAGCTTTAAGCTGAGCCCTTAGGGGCAACGTTTTTATTCGTAGGTACACCAAAGACGAAACCGTACGAGAGTAGGACGGGGTCGGTGATAGCATGGGTAGTTAGATTGTAATTGCTTATGTATTGATTGAGGTGTAAGTCCGAATATGTTATCGGCATCCGTATATTGTAGACTCGGTATAGTGAAGAAGTGAAATGTGTATTGTGTTAGTACCGTGTAATCGGTTGTTCCAGTCCATCAGACCGTTACTGCATGTGAGAAAGGCCTGGTTAGCCATATGGGTGGCTAACGGCGTTGTATCACCCTCTGTTGTAATAGAGTTCCGCTGTGAGATTAATGGTAATTGTGACAGTTTAAGAGGTAATGACGAGTTTAGCAGTTGGGGTGTTACAAAAATGGTATCAGAGCGAAGTATCGCTCTGATGACTGGAAATACCGAGCTTAGGGAATACCGAGTTAGGAATCAGAGACTTAGGGCTAAGGGTTGAGTGGTAGCGTGAGAGATGCGCTAGATAGGAACTTCCAGTATGACCTGGATACCTACAATACCAGACCCGCCCTCCACAAACCCCGTATTAAAAGCTTGGGAAAGAACGCCAGAGAGACGGGGAAACCCGATCTGGCAGTTATTGAATATTCCAATATGAACCAGAACCTGTCATGCGGTAGATCCTAAGAACCGGAAACCCCGGAGACGGACCCCGCAGGAACGATAATAACCGCACTCAATGGTGTGAGGTCGTGAAATCCTAATCCAAGGAGACTGGAATCTGTGGCAGCTTAGAGCGACATGCCTTGCAGTCGCGAGAACCTAGCTGGTCGAGCAGCAGCAAGAAGGATGCACCAACCGTGCAACAAGGCGGACTTATGAGAAGTAAAGAGAACCGGGACACATGTCCACGGACCGCCATAGTTAAAGAATACCACAAACGGTATATTAACCGACTAAGAACCTAGTCAAGAGTTGGTACACCCACCCTGCCACACCCAAAGACGTAGCAATACTTAACTGATATAGCTTAGACAGCTACAAGCATAACTACGGGATGCACCCGAATAGGACTACGGAAGTAGTGCCTAAATAAAGTAAGTTTTGGTAACCACGGTAAATGTGTGAGGGCAAGCACCAAGAAACAACACAACCCTGAGTAATTAAGGAACTCCGAGAGTGGAGAAGCACCTAAATGAATGACAGTCATGTCAAGATGAATATGAAGCAGCTCCAAGGAGTAGTTATTCAACTAAAGGATCAAGGATGAGCCGACAAGGCTACCAAATACAATGTGAACAATACCGTGACCGGTATGAGTTAACCTAAAAACCGCCTGTACCACGCACTTGCCACGGCAAGTGCAGTATTAACGGGACTTTTAAGAAGAGCTTTGACAAGCGACCAGTACTTAGCAAGTACCAAGATGGCGAGAGAAGCCAATATGGCAAGACAACCTTAAGAACTAAGAAACAAAACCTTGAAAAGGCCTAATGGCCTGATCACTGTATGAAGAACATACCTGACAGCGAGAAGCTGGACTCGGTAAAAAGCAACCGGCATTGAAATGCCATGAAGATTTTCTTTCAAACTCAACTTTTCTCTCAAACGCAAAATTTTCCAAAACCCCCAAATTTTTAAGACCAAACCAGAGAACCACGGTAAGTTATCATAGGACGATATAAGAGGAGTTGGCAACAGAATACTTCACTTAGGCGTGTGACCGACACTACGGTGTACTAAACGAGACATGGGACGACCGCACTCCGAAGGAGCTTGCGGGCCTGACAGACCAGTTATGAGTTAGTCGGGTAAGTGGCAACGTATCAATAAGATACTCCATGTATGTATACAAGTAGAGTACGGAACACGGGAGGTAGCCCACTCCATTCTACGGACGAAAGATCCAATTCAAACCAAGACAGTTGGACACCTCGAATGATCGAAGAACACAAAGAAGTTTACGAAGCTAAGGAGTCTAGAAACCAGTAAGGTAACGGACCTAAGGACATAGCGTGGATAAGTGCGAGAAGCACAGAGTATTTAGTATAGACATTGGATAAGTCTCAGAAATCAAGGAGGAAATACCAAATAACTGGAATGGATACCAGTGTAAGCAATAAGATGAATGCCTAAAATAAACATATTCATGTTCGATAAACGGGATAGAATACCCATAGAATACTTCACTGAAGAGAATGACAACCTGACCGCGAAGGTACCAATGATCTAACCAATAACGGGAGACATTACAACCCTAAACGGGATAGTTCGAGTTATACATAGCCGCAAGGCGAAGTAGCAACTGAACATAACCATAAGTGCAAGCCAGATGTAATGGCATTACATAGTAACACCCAGGAGCAATCCGAAAAGGGTGCCAGAGTCAACAGTAGTTGAACGAAACATCGTGTTGAGAATACCGGTGTAAACTGAACATTCGGGTAGAACCCGAAGGGATCCCACGTAACACGGGATACCCTAAATTGCCAGAGGGCGTGAATTAATAGCAAAGTACAAAAGGGCCTTCCAGGTACGGAAGTATGGTGAGACAACCATAACAAGAGCCCAGTAATATCTTCCAAACCATTTAATGGCATATGGAGAAGGAGAAACCTGTTTGAGCAGCCCGCATAGAGCGTGGCGAGGCAATGTGGCTTGTAAGCCGGTAAAACCAACTACAATTTGTAGATCCAAACGTTGTAAAACTTATGCATTAAGGCATAAAAAGAAATTGTGGAGAACAAATCATTACCTTAGAGTAGGGGATACCACTTGTTATTTTGGGGCCTAGGGAGCGGCAATTGCGTGAATCCTCCAGAGAAGGGCTACCATCTAAGTATATAATGTGAAACCGCTAAAGCGGTGTAGTGAAACTAGAACAGGTGTTAATTGCCAAGGAGTAAGTCGAACAGAGATAGGGCATAGAAAGGCGTTGATAGCAGTGGAAAGAAACCGAGAGAGTAATCGGATTAGTAGTAAACATTGTATGTGTGCAGTATGAATTGCAGAGTAAACGATGCGCAGTAAGCGTAAAGAGTTTGGAGTAATATATTTTATTGAGCCAAGTGAATGGCAAGCCATAGTATAAATGGCGGGAGTACATGAGCGGAAGCTAAAGTAGTAGCGGATGCCATATAAGCGAATGTTGTAATGAGTAGAGCATGATACACAGTAACAGATAATGATATGGAGCCGATGAGAAAATGTGGTAAAGGAGACATAATCATTCCTATCTCATGAGAGATTTACTGTCAAGGGTTTACGCTTCTGCACTCTGTATGACTGAGTGTTTTGGTATTGCACTTGTGCGGTAATGATCGAGTGGGAGAGCCAGGAATTGAGAAATGTCAACGAAGCCAGTTGAGCGAGAATCTAAAGAAATAACCGTGTGGCCTTTGGCCAAAGATGCACGAAAAATGTGGGCTGTAACCCACAGGCCCCAAGACCGATGAATGGTAAAGGCAGAGTGGCACGGATGAGGAAGCACTACATGCTTAGTAGTAGCTTGACCTCAACCGAAAACAAGTCGGGAAAAGTGAGTGAATAATCACGAAGGTATACAAAGTTATACAAAAAAATAGATTTCCAGAGAGCTGGAGAGAAGATCTATAACTCATCGAATTCGCATACGGTAAGAGATACCAAGCGACGATTGAGAAACCTTATTTCCCAACACAAAAAGGGGATAAAAAGGAAGTGAGTAATACATTGAGAATATCGAAAGGGCGAGTTAAGCTCTAGTTATCAGATCACACAGCAAAAGGTAGTGGACCGTAATTCAAAGTTAAGTATACATGGCAAACATGAGTAGATGGCTCATCGTAAACGCCTTGAAGCCTTAGAGGCTAGAACCGAACCTGGTTATGAGTTAATTAACCGCATAGAAGTTAAAAACACTTCATGATACTTGAATTAATGAACCAATGTTTAGTAATAACATGTGGTTAGTTACGCAGGCGTAACCCCTTTTAAGAGGGGTAGGGCGAGAAACCGCTTAGAGTATGTTTTACGTTTAGTGCGTAAACTACTATGTGCATAGCACAAAAGAAATTGTTTTGATGATTGGAACTTATGTTACATAAACATATGTACCCATTCATTGTGTAATAATGATTATTGTGCATGAGTGATGCAAGTAACGAGTATGTAATATTTATGAAAAGAGGAGTAGAGAGACTCCTAGGGAATGAGAATCCCTATAGTATATGTCTAGTGAGATTAGACATGAGACATAATGAGTACGAATTGGTATGAAACCGATGTGGAACCTTAGGGAGTGAGTTCCCTAGGTGATTTTATTTGAGAATGATTGATGGAGTGAGTTCCATCCTTTGGAGTAGTATGTTATATGTTTTTTAATTGAGTAACAATTTGAGTAAAAGAGGCCATAAGTATGGAATACCTAGGTAAAGTAGTGAAGCAATGAGAATGACAAATGACCTAAGTACTAGGAACTAGAGATTAATTGAAACGAATTGTTTCGTGAATATGACTAGAAAGAGTAAAAGATAGAAAATGAAAATGTTTGACTATCTGATTGTTTGAACTGACGTGGGAGGTGGAACTTGATCTGCTAGCGATCAAGGGAAACCGAACACAAATTGGGGTGGAAGGATAGTTCAACACTGATGCTGATCACATCACGGTTGGATGATTCCTGAAGCTCCCTATAAGTGGTCACAAGTAATCACGCTAAGAAAAGATACAGCTACCATAAATTTGATTTGGAGTTGTGTGATGATTTAAAAGAATTTTTCAAACAGAATTTGAAAAGGATTTTTCTTCAAGTATGAAGATGGAAATGGAAACTGGTTTTGAAACCGCTATCACCCGCCGATGGCTACGGCCTTAAGTCTTGATGACCGGTAGAACGGTGGGCGTGTATTAGTTTTGAAACCATTTGCACCGTACGTGCGGCGGTCCTAAGTGACCGGTTGGGGCGGTGACAGTGTGTGATTTTTCCAAAGGCAGCGGGACGGGGAGAGTACCCTGAGACGATCCTGTGTTGAGTGAGTCAACCAGAGTGCCTGAGGATATGTATATGTGTAACGTTTTGATCAGAACCGAAGGGACCGTGGGCCAGAGAGAGTAAGTGCCCATTTGTCATGAAACGGCCGTGAACCAGAAAGAGTAAGTGTTCAACGTGAGCGGTACCTGAGGGATCAATAGTATATTACTCAATATGGATTCAAGGACTGTAGTGCCTTCTTGTCTTCGGACCGATTCCATGGAGAGAGTAAAAAGAGTATTTTTGGTTGCTATACATGCTGTGATATGTGCGTGGTTTGTGTAGTGTGAAATGAGACTGACTTGTGGAGTCTGTAAGGTTATACATGTATTATAACCTTGGCATAGCGTGCCCATGAGAGTAACGATATAAGATTCACCAACTTTGAGGACAAAGTTCCTAAGGGGGGTAGATTTTAATACCCCGGATCTAAAAATCGTGATTAAATTACTCTAATATGATTATTAAAGGCCTAATGGTGCCAAAAGAATATTGGTAAGGGAAATAAAACCAAAAGAAAAGAGAAAATGCGTAAAACGCGAAAAACGCTAAAATGCACATTAAATTTAAATAAGAGATATAAGATCTCATAAGGGTCCGAGATGGATTCCTAAGGCTTAGTTAGGCCTAATTAGTATGCGGGAGTGATTCCCGAAGAAAACGGATCCAAATAATGGATTAAAACGCCAACGGAGTTTTAAAGCACGTTTTTCGAGGAAACCTGAAAACATGACTTTAATTGGTCAAACGGACCCGTAAAAAATTATAGTTGATTAAATAACTATAATTAAGTATTGATGGAAGCTTAAGAACCATTAAAATTAAAGAAACGAGAAAAATCCGAAAAACGGACCCGGTAAGTGAATAGTGCCAAACCGGGTAAAATAACGAGCGTTTTCTGTAAAACGGAAAAAAAACGCTCCAGCTCACTAATAAATGTGGGACCGGTTTTAATATACACACACACTTATGTAAATAAACAAGCTAGTTTATTTAGTCACAAAAGGACAAAATATTAAAGTAAAGGAGTGAATAGTTAAATGAGGCATTAATACCCTCACTCCCCTATCCTCCTCTATCGCTCACGGTAATTTCATTCCCCCACCAGAGCTCCTTCTTCCTCTACCTCTGTAAATGGCGATTTCAAGAGTGAGCAAACACCCCTCTTCTTCCTCCTCAAACTTTCTCATTTCTTCACCGAATCACACAAAAATTATACCGTTAGATTCGTATCGGCAAGGGCTTCGTTTCCACCCTACAAAATCTTGATTCCCTCACCTTCACTTCCATGGGTGTTGGGCTTTTGGAGCTTGAAGAGCTGATTTTAACTCTCCTTCACTTCCTTAATGTCTTAAGGTAATAATAAGTAAGATTTTTTGCCATTTCAAGCTTGTTCTTGCAATTTGGAAATTTCCCTCACGTTGGAAATTTTCTCCCATTTTAGCCGCTAGCTCCTTGCTCTTGTGGGGTGTTGGAAACTTCTTCAATTGGTTGTCAAGCTAACCTCTTGGACTTCCTAAGGTAATACCTAAGCTAAGCTTTAAAAACTAGCTCCTTAAAATACTAGTTTAGTGAGGAAGGTTTGGATTAAATTGATTTGTATTGTGTGGTGTGGGAATAGATTGTAGCTAGCAATCTAGACTCCCTTGTGTGGTGTGAAAACAAGAAGAGAAAGAAGGAGCAAAAGAAAGAGGAAGAAGAGAAAGGGAACCGAAATAAACAAGGTAAAAGCTCACCTTGAGTTAGTTTTATTTGACTTGTAAAACGAATTTAGTGTTGAAGTAATGCTCTCGAATTGGTGTAGTCTTGATACTACAATATTGAGTGGTATGAGAATTTTATATGTGTTTGAGTGGGAAATAAGCTTGGGAACTAAGCTAGTGTATATGTGTGAACAAGTGGGAATTAATGTGGTTGTTGGTGCTTGATTAAACGGGTGAAGAGTATTTTGAGCTGATTTGAGTGTGGTGAATATGCTAAAGAAGTAGGCAAGTGCTGTCAAAAAATTCCTAGGGAAGTATGGACTTGAGTGTTTATACAAGGAAGAAACAAGGTATGGTTAGAAGATGAAAGTGAGTGGTAAATCACTTGGAATTTGGAAGGGGAAAAGAAAGGTTCTTGGAGTAGAACTGTAGAGGAAAATAATGTCATTTGAGTGCTAGGAATGGCATTAGTGAGTGAAGTTTGAATGGTGAGAAGAAATGTTAAAATCTATTACAAGAGCTATGGAAAACAAGAAAAGTAGTTATGAAAGGGTAAGTGAATTTTAAGTGAAATTAACTAGAGTTTATGAGTGCACTTGGTGCTTGGTTTAAAGAGGTTTAGGTGAGTAATTAGGTGCTAAAACATGTGGATTTTAGTTGGTGAAGATTGGGTAATCAATGGGCTAAGAGAGGACCTTGAACAGAGTGGGAAAACTGTCAAATTGCAAAACCTGTAGCAGGGTCCGGGACTTAGGTCCAGGACCAAGTCCCGGACCACCCCCCTAAAATACCCCGAGAGTTTTCTGATTGAAGGGTCGGGACTTAAGTTCTTGCCCATGTCCCGGACCACCCCCTTTATTTATGCCGAGAATTTACTGCACTTGGTCCGGGACTTGGGGTATGGACAAGGTCCCGGACCACCCCATGAAAAGTAGCCGAGGGTTAGGCCATGTATAGGTCCGGGACTTAAGGTAGGGACCAAGTCCCGGACCCCCCAGAAACCTACGAGAGCATTTTAAAGGTTGTAATTGAGGGGGTTTAAGTGTAATGATGTTATAAGATGTTAAGGCCTTGTTTGGTGACATGTAAAGGCCCTAGAAGTGTAGAAAGTGCTAGAAGTGATTGAGAAGTGAGAACTTAAATTAACTAGAGTAAAAACCGAGATAACGGGATAACGGGGGGTAAGTACGGGAGTAGCATTTAATTATGTACCGTATGATCCTAGTATTAACAATAATGTTTGAAACGTTATCAGAGAGTCGTGCGTGACCCGAGCATGGTGAGATGCCACGGTAAAGTAAAAACCCCGGTGAAAGGTATGATTTTCTCATACTCCGCGTGCTAACCGAGTTACGTTGATTTGTGTGTTTGTGGTGCCGGCTTAATCAAGATTAAAGCATGAAAATAATCCCTTGTTTGATTATGTATGTCTTGTTGTATGTTGAATGAGCTAACATACTTGTATGCCGGTGTGGTCTAACATAGTGTAAAGACCGACACATAGTGAGTAACGTTTGGCTAGTGACCCATAGATCGGGTCGATGCTTATGGTAATGAAAACGTGCAAACACACAAACTATCCGTTAAAGTATAACGATAACGCAAACATATGAACTCCCTAGAATGTGAGGAGAAGTATGGGTTGAGTAAATACCCGATAATGGTTAGAAAACCACATTGAAACAATCCACGAAACAAATGAGAGTGGAAAGATAACTGAACCTCCTTCAAGAGGATTTAAGATAGTTCGAAGATGTGAACTAGCGAAGAAGGTAAAAGAGACCTAAGGGATTAGTAGCTCCCTTGATACATGGTCAACCTCCTATATGAGGATTTTACCTGATATATGCAAATAACCGAAAGTATGAGTAAAGTAAATGTATGGGTAACTCTTACCTCCAAAGATTAACCAAACTTAAGTAATGTTCCCAAGGTCATTAGAAACATCGAGAGTGATGCTTCTAGACTAAAATACATAATATTATGATAACTCCGAGAGAGGAGTGTATGGGAATGTAAGTAGTCCGAGAGTAGTCGGCCTAAGTAAAAGAGTTAGGAACTAAGAGAGAGTTGCGTGAGCTAGTTGAACCTTCCCACCAAGCTAGACCCAGAGTAGGGTCGAAACCGGGGAAGTAAGACTATGTTAGAGAGCCATGAGTTTTGGCCTAAGTATGTACTAAGAGTAACAAGCGTGACGTAGGAGACCCGTAGCGTCTCGAGAATCTACAAGAGCTTGAGATAATTAACCCAAGAGTGTGGGTGAGATAAACGAGTATAATTAACCAAGAGTGGGGTGTGAGATAATGAGAATAGATAACCCAAGAGTGTGGGTGAGATACAAGTATAAGAAACCTGAGAGAATGGGTGGAGTATAGTATAGTATGAGTAGCCAGGAGATGGGCGTGTATATGAACAAGTAACCCGAGAGAGCGGGTGAGATATTGAATAAGTAAACAGGCATAGTGAGGTATAACCCTCAAGGCCTAAGAGTAAACAGATACAACTAACAACCTTGTTATGTTAGTTAGGAATTATGTTCCGTGATTGGATGTAGATTCCTTGAGTAATACACATATAAATTGTATTGCTATATGCATGTTGTTGACTAATGAACTCCATGTATATCCGACAAAAGTAGTCGGCGTACCCCGGTTAGCGCTCGGGGTATGCGAATTTCATATGCAGCTTTAAGCAGTGAGCCCTTAGGGCAAGTTTTTATTCGCAGGTACACCGAAGACGAAACCGTACGAGAGAGGGACGGGTCGGTGATAGCATGGGTAGTTAGATTGTAATTGCTTATGTATTGATTGAGGTGTAAGTCCGAATATGTTATCGGCATCCGTATTGTAGACTCGGTATAGTGAAGAAGTGAAATGTGTATGGTTTAGTACCGTGTAATCGGTTGTTCCAGTCCATCAGGACCGTTACTGCATGTTAGAAAGGCCTGGTAAACCATATGGGTGGCTAACGGCGTTGTATCACCCTCTGTTGTATAGAGTTCCGCTGCGAGATTAATGGTAATTATGACAGTTTTAGAGGTAATGACGAGTTTAGCAGTTGGGGTGTTACAACATCACCGGAATCCCCAAGAGGTTCATGGGTTTCTGGTCCCGTTCTCCAATTGGAGGGTATTTCATCACTAGTAAGTGAAGGTTCTTGTTGACAAGGTTTACTCTATTAGTACTCATACAATGGTTCGCCATATGCTTGGTTGCGTATGGAGTATACTTGCTTCTTCGAGTCTCCATGCTCTTTAAGTGTTGTGCTTTTACAGTCCAACGCCTCTTGTAGGCGTAGTGGTTTGGAAATCTCATTTTCTTGTTCAATAGCCTCTTGGCAATATCTACGTGCACAAGCTTATTGTTATTGTAGACGGAAGCTTTTTCTGAGGGTTCACATCATCGCCGCACTGATAGTCTTCGGCTAACGAGGGGTACTTTCCCTTGGGTTTCTCGTAGTGTCCAAGTGTGGACTAGGCCATTGTTGGCATTATTACGATTCTTATGCCTCTGTGCTACCATTGCTACGGAAGGCATGAAGAGGAACAAAAGCTTCATCAACTATATATAGAGTGATACTCTAGTGACAGTGACATTGAGGTAGCCCTACTCCAAGCTGCTCATTATGTTGAGCTTTAATTGGGTCGTTCAGTTGTCGATCTATTTTCGTATGAAGCAACATTTCTTGCAAGTCCTGTTAGTAAATGGTGTAGGTTTTGCAACTGTTTGAGTTTACATAACGTAGTTGGTTTGTGGCTTTTAAGCCTTATTGCTGCTAGCTATGCTCTTTGCAAGCTGCTTATACACGTTTCCACTCATTGTATACCCCATAGGTTGGAGGTATTACAGGGCTCCATGGCAAGTCGTGGCATCACGCTTCCGTTCATAGGAGTTCCTTTTGGCAATCTGGTGCTAATCAGTGCCTTCTTGTAGTTTAGGGTATTTCCTGTTAAGTGAAATCCCTTCGGTGTCTTAGCCGAGTGTGCATTCCAGCTCCGTGCTTTTATTATGATGCTTCATTCAACTGCTGTTAATCTAGACACCCTTCACGGATTGCTCCTGGGTGTTATTGGTTATGCCGTTACATCCGGCTCATGTTTATGATCCGTTGTATCTACTATACCGTCTTGTGGTATCATAGTTTGAGTCATCCCTTTTTGGGTGATAACGTCCCCCGTCCTTGGGTAGACTGTTTATGCTTTCTCCTAGTGTTTTAAACCAGGTTTGATATCCTCTTCAATGATGGGTTATACTTGGTGGTAACCTTGTGATTGCTCTTGGGAGCTCTTGTCTGTTGATGTGCATCATTGTGTTCACATTAGGCACTTGCCTTACTGTGTTCAGGCTGGGTATCCTTCCAGCCGTCATGTATTGCTTGATGTCTTGAGACATATCCAATGTATATACTTATAGTCCGTGCTATTGCACTTCCTAGAGTCTATTCCTCACCTTCAGAGGGATTCTCTGGGTTCCTTTATACTTGATCTTCTGAGGTGTCCAGTTGTTCTGGTTGAACTTACTGATGGTCCGTAGAACAGAGTTGACTACTTCCCGTGTTTCGTACACTACATTAACATACGTGGGGTACCGTGTTGATACGTTACCACTTACCCAACTATCTGTCAGGACGCAAGCTCCCAGCTCCTTTGGGTACACTCGTAGTGTTCGTCACACGCCTAGGGGAGTATTATTGTCAACTCCTCTTGTATCATCTATGATACTCACCGTAATTCCGTTGGTTTGGTTTTAAAATCCAAAGTTTAAAAGAAAGGTTGTGGTTTTTGAAAGAAAAAGTTTGGGTTTTGAAACAATGGTTCGGTGTTGTTGAAAGAAGTTCTTCATGGCATATCCATGCTTGAGGTCTTGACCAAGTCCAGCTTCTTGCCGACTGGTACGTCCTTTGTACAAGGGTCAGGCCGTCAGGCCTTTCCAAGGTTCTATTCTTCAGTTTTAGGATGTGTGATCCTGTGTAGTTACTCTTGCAGTAACGGTACATTACTAAGTACCGGTTGTGTGTTAGGGCTTCCTTAAATGTTCTGTTCTTACTGCACTTAGTCGTTGGCAAGTGCGTTGGTACTGGTGATTCTTGGGTAATTCCTAACGGTCACGGATGGTTTCGCTGTCGGATTTGGTAGTTGTCGACTATTCTTTGAGGTGTTGATTTATGTTTTAGGATGCTCGATCCTTTAGGTAGCTTCTCAGCGATCTGGACATGGTTGTCGTAGATCTGGGTACTTCTCCAATCCTTGGAGATTCCCTTTTTGATTTGTTTGTGTTCTTCCTTGTTGCTCGTTCCCACACGTTGTTGTGGTTACTGAGCCTGAGTTGTTTTAGGCACTACGGTTGTAGTTGCGTCAGATTACATCTTGTGAATGTTCCTGTAGCTGTCTGAGCTATGTTGGCCATGTATTGTAACCTTAGTGGTGTTGTACACTTGGAGTTAACCACTCCCGACTATGTCCTTAGTCAGTTAGCATACCGTTGGTGGTATTATTTGAATACTACAGCCCCGTAAACTTATGTCTCGGGTTTTGTTACAGTTCCTTTTTCCGCTCCGTTGCACGCTTAGTGCTCCTTTCCCTGTTGCTGGTTGATTAGCCAGGTTTCGCGACTGCTAAGCATGTCGCCCCATGTTGTTGTAAGTTGTAGCCTCCTTATGGTTGGAGTGCTCATTCCACCGCTATTAAGTGCGGGTATTGTTGCTCAACCGGGATTCATCTCCGGGACTTCCAATCTTGGAATCTACTATATGTCGGTTCTTGTTTACCGTACTGTGATTTCACAACTGCCAGATCGGGTTCTCCCGAGTACGAGAGGAATTTCCTTCTCTCTGGCGTTATTTCCCAAGTTATACAATGGGGTTTGCGGTGGGCGGGACTGGTATTGTAGGTATCCGGTACACACCGGTGGTTCCTAACTAGCATTTTTCTAATGCTAACACTCAGCCCTTAGCCCTAAGCTTCTGATTCCTAACTCGGTATTTCCTAAGCTCGGTATTTCCAGTCATCAAAGCGATACTTCGCTCTGATACCACTTTTTGTAACACCCCTACCGCTAATACCATCATTACCGTCCAATTACTTCCTACTTACACACCTTTGCAGCGGATACTTACTTACACAATGGTGGGTGATACAATGCCGTCAGCCACCCACGTGACTAGACAAGGCTTACTACTACTACTACTACAGCATCGGTCTGATGGACCGGAATTCCGAGTGTTACACAAGTACTATACATACTCCCATTACCAACCGAGTATTACAATTCTCCAGTCAATTCAATACTCCAAAATACACTACTTTACAATACACCGAGTTTACTAAAATCCAAATATAATACAATAAATCCTTCAAGTTGCACATGCTCACTAAGAGTCCACCATCTACCCATTCCTCACAACTACATACTTGCAACTTACGTAATAGCGTACCCCTTGGTACATTTCTACATTTAAGGCTACAAGCCTTATACCATTTACTACAATCTACATTTCATTCCTAGTAGTCTAGGCATGTCCACCGGTCTCTTCTATGACCATGTCTGCTTCGGGTACCTGCACACTAAAAACGTTGCCCCTAGGGGCTCAGCTTACGCTGCATATGACTTCCGCATACCCCGCGTGCTAGCGAGGGTACGCCGACCACTTGGTCGAATACATGCAGTTCATTTTACAAGTACATACATACATACATGCTTCCATACATCATACTACAGTACTACACAACGAATGCATACATACTCCTCAATACATACACGGAAGACAATACGAGTCGACCAATCATACTTACTGAATACTCACCGCAATACGGAGATACCCTCCTCCAATACATACATAGGGCTTGTTAGCTTCTTTACACACCCGGGTTAATCGGGTGTTCAATACCCTTTTACTCAAAGTCAATGACTTACAATAGTCAAGACCAATACTCATACAATACTTTACTTCTTACTTACTTTACTCAAGTCAAGTCAGTATGACCTCCGGGCAGGGATTACTACATCCCACCACCGGGCTTTAGGGTGGCCCACTAATCCAGGACGCTACCCACTCAATGGATTTGGTCCATGGAAAAGATTACAGCCAGGACTCGGATCCAACCTCTTGTGTTTCCTTACCCTCACGCGTGGCCGAAACTGTATCGGACTTCTACTCATTCCATTTTACTATTACTCATGTCAGGAGTTAGATGGTTAGGAATTAGTAGAAGTCATTACTTCCTTACCATAAGTCAATACACTACACAAGTACTCATCATATACACATACGCTTCATTCTCATTCATTCATTTCATGAATTATACAAACTAAATGTTCGAGAGCATACAACAAGAACATTATAGTTCAAACACGATTAAGTGCAATATACGTCCGATTCATGCATTTATCTTATTTGAGTGATCACCTAAGCACACAAATCGGGGTAACTAGGTTAGGATACAGAGCATGAAGAAATTATACCATTCACCGTTGATTTACTTTATCGGGTGTTCCCTTGCTCCTTAGTTCGCACTCATTCCTCGAGTCTTAATCTCGAACCTCCGGCTACATGCCAAATGGTTCCATTAATACTAAGCACTACACTACATACATAGTTACTACTCCATACTCACCCCGTTAACCCGTTAGCTCGGTTTAAGTTAATGTTCCTAAGTGCACAATTTTCTCAAACTTGTTTTCTTACTCATGCGTGTACTTTCTTACCATCTTCATTCCATTATTGATGCACTACTACATATACATATACATATGTGTATAGGCATATATATATATACATATGCTAACTATAATCATTTTTTTTACTCGACCGACCTTACCCAGGGTCGGACCCAAGGTCGGTCGAAGTCAGTAAGTTTCATCGCTGGAAAATTCTGGTCCGACCGACCTTGCAAGTCCGGTCCCAAGGTCGGTCCATTCCAGTGAGTTACATTACGGGAAAATTTTGGATCGACCGACCTTGCAAGTCCGGTCCCAAGGTCGGTCCATTCCAGTAGGTTACTTGACGGGAAAATTTCAGGCCGTCCGACCTTGCAAGTCCGGTCCCAAGGTCGGTCCATTCTAGTAGGTTTTCCGTCTTGTATTTTAAGGCTCGACCGACCTTGCAAGTTCGGTCCCAAGGTCGGTCCGGCCCAGTATTTCAGTTTTAAAATCTGTTTTCAGTTCTATACTTTGCCCATTGTTTCTCCATTCTTCCTACATGTAATCCCACATGTTTAAACACTATCTAGGCCCTCCAAATTGCCTTAGTACATCCAACAAATTCCTTACTCATTTCTAAATCCACATACACAATTTCTCCTCATTTCCTTTCAACACTTACAATAGTTTTCGTTCCTCTTATGCTACAGATTTTTCATTTTAACCTTTACCATTCAATACTCCCTCTACCAATGCTACTCCTAGCATCCCAAGTCCATTACTTTACATCCTAGACATTTGTACTACCTATACACAAGTCAACTCTCCATTTTCAAGGTTACTAACACTAACTCTTTTCCTTGTTCCTCCAATGCATTTCACATGCTATTTGCTACAGATTTTTACACACTCTACTCTCATCCTCCAACTACCATTCCTTGGTTACTAAACATCTCTACTCAACCCAATATCTTGGTTCTCCCATTCACCAAGTCATCCATAAATGTACATTTCCTACTAAAATTTTGCTATAGTTCATCTACAATTCTAACTTCTCCACATACCCATTTTCTCATCAAATTCATTCCTAATCTAGCCACACCCACACGAGGGTCCTACCAGCATTCAAAACAACTTCAATACACCAATACTCCATCAAGCAACAATACTAATACACATACACATTACATTTGGCTCCAAGGCCTACAATTCACTTACTTGCTCACAAATCCTCAAACTTCCACAACTACAATACTAATACGATATTTTGGGTTCTTTAAATTGGTTCACCCTTTCCCATTACTCTAATGCATTAAAATATAGCATTAAGAAGGAGCTCTTACCTTGAGCTTATATTTCCTTCGTTACTTTTCCAATTCTCCTCCTTCTCTCCTTCTTGCACAAATCGGCCATGTGGGGGATGGAGTTGCCAAACTCCATCCCAACACCCAAATTACATAAAGAGAATATAAGTAAACTCCCAATCTCTTAAAACATTACTAATTCAATGAAGGTTTAAATTACCACGAGTTAGGGTTTACCTTTGGAGTGTTTTAAGAGGGGTTTTAGCCCTTGGTTCAAGAGGGTGAATCCACCACCATTGCAAGGTTGATATTATGCTCACAAGAGAGAGAGAGAAAATGGAGTATTACAAGGAGGTAAAAATCGATTACAAGGGAAGATGGAGAAATATGAGTTCTTTCATGTAGATTTTTACCTTAATGGAGAGAGGGGACTCCAAGCTACCCATTGATGCTATTTTCTCTTTGAATGGGGAAAACCCATGGAGATGAACTTCCTCGTTTTTGGATTTTGAAAAGAGAGAAGTGTAGAGGATGATGAGGGGAGTAAGAATATGTATTTATTTTTACATTTGGAGCTCACATGGAGATGGAGCATGCTTGGAAAGGTGGAGAAGCCATGGGAGCTTGAGGAGCTTCAAGAAATCGCCCCAAACCAGAGAGAGAGGAGCAAAATCGGTGGGAAGGGGAGGAAGAGGGAAGAGAAAAGAGAAATGAGAGAGTGAGGTGAGAGAAAAGGGTCAAGTACCCTTTTTACTTTATCACTTTTAGCTTTTTGCTCTCTTATTTAATTAGCTAGTTACATGTGTGTGTGAGGGGGTTATTTGACTTATTAAAATTGGTCCCACACAGTATTACTAGTTGGAGCGTTTTTCGTCTTTTAGAGAAAACGCTCGTTATTTTACCCGGTTTTGGTACTATTCACTAACCGGGCCCGTTTTCCGGAATTTTCTCGTTTAATTATTTTTATTGACTATTAAGCTTCCATAAATGCTTAATAATTGTTATTTAATGATTTATAATTTTTACGGGTCCGTTTGACCACTCAAAGTCACATTTCCGGGTTTTCTCGAAAAACATGCGCTAAAGCTCTATTAGCGTTTTAATGCATTATTTGGATCCGTTTTCTTCGGGAGTTGTTCCCATATATTATTTAGGTCTTATTAAGCCTTTAGAATCCATATAATACTCTAACCGAGGTCTCATACCTCCTATGGTTATTTAACGCTTATTTAGCCTTTTTCGCTTTTTAGCGTTTCTTCGTTTCTTTTGGATTTATTTTTCCTTACCAATATTTCTTGAGCACTATTAGGCTCTTAAATACGTATTAGATTAATTCTAATCCCTATATTTAAGTCTGGGGTATTTCAGGAAAACCTTACATGAAAGGCACGTGGGTGACCTCACAATCTCACCCATGAAAAGGAGTGAAAAAGTCTTGGAGAATGTGTTTCATGTTATAGGATTGAAAAAGAACTGCGTGTCAGTGCCACAGATTACAACAGCTGGGCACTACGTTCTTTTTGGGCCTTCAGATGTCAAAGTTATGGCGAATGCCGAAGTTCATGGCCAAGTGCTCATGGAATGGCTGAAAGTGAAGATGATATACGTATTGTCTGCAGGTATAATATGTTGACAACCACTTGTTCGTAGTCAGTCATCTCGACACTCCTTTTACCGAGGGGCGCATAGTCATAGTCTTTTCGAATGCATTAAAGTTACACAGTGTCTATTTTAGAAGGGATATTTCCATGGAAATTTCTACATCTTTCATCCATCGTCCATAAAGAGCCAAATGAAAGTTTGCAGTTCCGTCCTCTAATCCCATGCCGAGTCACAGTATAATAAATTGTAAAACTTTTTCGTGACATATTATAAATTTTCTGAAAATCTAAATAGTAGCTCAAAAACGAACATATATAGGGGGTGGTAATTTTTACCCAACCTGAAAACCTGACCCAGACCCAACCCGTAAATAACGGTACGGGTTAAGATTACTGACCTATTTAATTCTGGGTTGGGTATGGGTTACCTATTAAATATATGGGTTAGGTATGAGTTAAAAACCCTAATCAGAGCTCAACCCGACCCGTTTACTTAATTTAATTAAAAATAGATTAATTAAAAAAATATGTAAATATGTTACTTGAATATGTATTATTTCTATATCTATTAGTATAATAGTAAACAAAAACACTATCACTTCTTTAGGCCCACAAAAATATTTTTTTTAAATCCAAATACATTCTCTAAGTATCTATATCCACCATTCACTCTTTGTTTGAAAACTTAAATAATACTCCCTCCGTTCAACAATATCTGTCAATTTGGGAAATTTGCACACTTATTAAGAAAAGTAGATAAATGACACATGTACCCCTACTTTTTACTTTTCCATGTAGATAATAATTAATTTTGTGTTGAATAGTAGGGTTAAAAGTGGAAAAAAGTGTGTCAAAAAGCTAAAATGACAGATATTTTTGAACAAGAATTCTAAAACGACAGATATTAATTAACGGAGGAAGTATGTCATTCATTCTTGCAGGCTGCAGCCGCCCAATCTCCACCATGCACACACCATTTCATTCGCACAAATAATGGATATATGTTAAGATTATCGACCCATTTAATAAAATATTGATATTTGGAAAAACAGCACACAATGATTAAAATAAATGACCGTATACATGCTTTTAGGAAACACCGATCATTCTATAAAAAACAAGAGTATTTGTTTTTAAACGGATTAAACAGTTTGGGTTTAGATTCAGTAATTTTATATACGTAAAGTATAGGTTATAACCGAAATTGCCAACCACGCTGTAGCTCCCGCCGCCTCTCTATTTCTTCCTCAAGTTGCCTCTCATTTTTGGGTCGTATCTCGCTCGAGTTCATACGACCTACCCTGTTTTGGCGACAACAAACGAGCAGAAGAGCAGCGCTTCAGCTTGCTCTCATGGAGAACGGCGGCAATGGAGAAATCCCGGAAGACGCTAACGAACGTAAGTTTCTTCTTTACTATTGCGATAGTATTTCCTCCCTGAATGCTTGGGAAAAATTAAGAAAAAAAAAAACTCCCTGTAGTCCCCGTACCAGTAGGGCTTTGCTGCCAGACGAAGTTTCCATGTTTCTCCTATTTACTCTTTTTGTTGGATTACATGATTGATTGTGGATCTGGGTCTTCTACAGATTGCCCAGGACCTCAGTCGGATTCTGCTGGTAAATCAGACGCCTGTGAGGGTTGCCCTAACCAACAAATTTGCGCCACCGCCCCAAAAGGGCCGGACCCAGGTTTTTCTCTCCCTTTCTCTGTGCTTTAGTGCCAAAGTATTTCTTCAGTCGAGCTAGATAGGGGTTTATTAAGAGAGATCTTGGTTAGTTTGGGATTGTAGAGATGTGTAGTGATCGAATTCGCTAACTAAAGCATATATAATATTGTATGTAAACTGATGGAAGTGTTCAGAAATTTATTCCGCTGCTCTTTGCAATGGTTTCTTGAGGTAATTATGAATATAGATTTTGTTTATTTTGAATGCCGTATATAGACTAGAAAAAGCTAAGAAAATGTTGCTCTTGTCTAGGTGCACAAGCTCCAAGTACTTCTGACCTTTAGGAAGTGTCCAAAAGTTGTTTACATGATTACTTCGAGGTTATATGTGGTTTTGATGGGCAACCACTATTGCTTCTTATCTTGCCTAGTGATCTTCATGGACAAGCTGCAATTATGAGCTGATCCTGCTGTTCCTCAGAAGTTTTTGACGTAATATATTTAGCAGTGCTTCTGATTTAAAACTCGAGGAATGCTTCAAAGGGATAGAAGTCCAAGAACTTTTCGCTTTTACTTCTCAAAAGTATTTGCAGTCCACTTCACGGTTTAGTTGTACATGTGTTGGATAGTAACCTTACCATCCACCCCTTTAAATTGAAGATGACCATATAAGGCGACTTGTTTCCCATGATCAGTTATGTCTTGTTTAAAGGTTTAACTGAACATTCTTTAATTTGCATAATTACAATACTAACAGTTTCTTTGAAGTACACTGTCTTCTCTAGATTAGATTCTTCCTGTTGCTAATATGTTGGTTATAGTTAATGATGCAAAATTGCCTGTTGAAGGTGGGAGTTAAATATTGACTGAAAAATGGTTGCTTTTTTGCACCCCCTCTCTTCCCATGATATCACCAGTGTTCTGTATTACAGGATTACGTTAGAGAGTAAAATCGGAGAAGGAAGCAAGGTAGGAACAATTGAATTAAGAAAGATAGGATTGAGGAAAAATTCTAGGGAAGATAAAGATAAACTAGATAGGGATAATTCACAATGGAACAACGATACTACTTTCATTAACCAACCAGAATTTTTAAACACTTACACAAGAACACTCACAAGAACATTTACACAAGAACATTCACAAGCAATTCCATGTCCCCTTCTACCCTTCCAGACTACTCTATTTATAGGCCTATTGCCCACTCCCCCTTCTCTGTCTAGAAGACTACTCAAATAGAAAGGTTAATTATTCAAACATAAAAGAGACTATTCGAACTTAAAAAGGTGACTCCATTAACTCCCTACTTAATCCTTGAATTATTCCTCTTCCCTGTCCTTTATTATTCCTCTTCTTTTCCTCTTGAGTCAAATTTCTCTTTTCCCCACATATTCCCCCTTTATCTCCAATTAATTTCTTCTTTCCCTCTTGAGTCAAACTTCCCGTTTCCCGTATATTCCCCTTTTTAGAAATTATCTTTCCTAACAGATTACTTGGTGCCACCACTATGCATTTAGTGTCTTTGAACTTTGATGCATAAATTGTTATTTTTTGTGTAGACTTGGTTGCAATTGCGGAGCGAATGGCCACTGTAAAGCACAAGATCCTGGTCCTGTCAGGTAAGGGCGGGGTCGGTAAGAGTACATTTTCAGCCCAACTCTCCTTCGCCATGGCAGAGATGGACCACCAAGTGGGCCTCCTGGACATTGACATCTGCGGGCCCAGCATCCCTAAGATGCTAGGTTTGGAGGGCCAGGACATACACCAGAGCAACCTGGGGTGGTCCCCTGTCTATGTGGAGTCCAACCTGGGTGTGATGTCGATCGGGTTCATGCTCCCAGACCCGGATGAGGCTGTCATCTGGAGGGGACCCCGCAAGAATGGGATCATCAAGCAGTTCCTCAAGGATGTGTACTGGGGCGAGCTTGACTACCTGGTGGTAGATGCCCCACCAGGCACCTCGGATGAGCATATATCGATTGTGCAGTTTCTTCAGGCCACGGGGATTGACGGCGCCATCATTGTGACTACACCTCAGCAGGTGTGATATGTTATGCCTTGGAATGTCATTTTCTCAGTTGCACTGTCGTATAGCTTGTTTATTTGTCTGTTTGTATGTCTGCTTTTTTTTTGGTGAGTAGGTTTCATTGATTGATGTGAGGAAAGAAGTGAACTTTTGCAAGAAGGTGGGGATCAAAGTCCTGGGAGTGGTGGAGAACATGAGTGGGTTGAGTCAGCTCATGACTAACCTCAAGTTCTCAATGCCAACAGGAACAGGATCAGAACAGAGGGAAGTGACGGAGTGGGCTCTGGGATACATGAAGGAGCACGCACCTGAGCTGCTCAATCTGGTGGTAAATAGTGAAGTGTTTGACAGCAGTGGTGGTGGAGCAATGAAGATGTGCAAGGAGATGGACGTTCCTTTTCTCGGAAAAGTTCCTATGGATCCTCAGCTCTGCAAGGCAGCAGAGGAAGGCAGGTCTTGCTTCGTTGATCAGAAATGCTCAGCAAGTGCTCCTGCTTTAAAGGCAATTATCGAGAAGCTGGTGCCTAGAACAACCGCTATGGAGGATGGGGAGTAAGTTGCGGAGAGACCAGATGAATATTGTTTTGGTCGTTCGGGAAAATTTTGAGTTGTGATGTTGTGGGGTGCAGTGTTGACTATCATCACGTGTAAATTTGGGGAAGGTAATTGATATACTTGTTTTTTGGATGTCATGTTTGTTCTGGAATTAAAAGCTGTGTGCCTATACTATATAGTTTCATATATGAGCTGTTTTTCATTATGCCTTCCCTTAAAAAGAATAATCCTCTGCTAAGTGGTTTACATTTGACCGTAGGACGTTTTCATGTTACCATCCCGTATCAGTCGAACGCTCCAGATTTGTATGTAGAATGTCTTTGGCCAATGGTTGTAGACTTCGGAGGGTTATGTGGAGGAACGAGTTTAGTATGAAGATGTTAGTTTCTGATGTGGCTGCTAACAATACCTGTTCTCGGTTTGTTGAATTAGTATTTTAGTTTTAAAAGGATATTTTTAATCCCATGAAACATTTTAAAATCTTCAGTTGTCTCTAATTCTTAATATTAAAGATATGAAATGGCTAGAATATCCTTATTTAGTAGAGTTTTCATTATGTTACATAAATCTGTTTAATTTATGAATAAATTATAAAAGTAGTCAAAATAATATACTATAATATTAGCTTAAAATTGTAAAATAAATGTAAAAAATATACATATAATTTAAAAAGGTACAAAAAAGAGTTATTATAAAGTTATAAACTTCATTTATAGTTGGTATGATAGTGAATTTTTTAATATTTAATGGCATATCGTAAATCTTAAAACTACTCTGTTTATTAATAGGGTTATTTATTCCTATCATTCAATAGCCATCTTGTATTTCATAAAAATTGGGGGCAATAAAGGCCATCTTATCCAATGATATTTTATGATTTTTTTTAAGAATGTAGTGATATTTCATGAATTTTTTTTATTAAGAATATCAAATTTCAATTTTTTAATTTTAAAAACAGTCGTATTCTAATATTTGCAATAAAAAGTAAAAATGAGAAAACAAGGAAAATGAAAATTTAATAACTTTACATATTTTGAGTAAAATTAATAATATTGGAAGAATATAGTGTGTGTATATATAATTTTAATTTTGAATATAGTAGGTGTCATCTAAAAGTTTATTAGTAGTAATTAATACTTTACCATAATTTTTATGAGTCTTTCCGATACAAAATACAAATTTCATTTCACTAAATGTCACAAGATCATAAAATTGGACATATAAAAAGTCTACAATATCCTTGTTGAAACTAAATAATAGTAGGAGATAGATGGGGAGGTAGAAAAATATGTTTGATTGATGATTTGTCAAAATGTTTACGATATTCCTCGACACTCCTCAATTATATTATAATATAAGGAAGTGACTATTCAATGGTTGTTATATTAGGGTTGTGATTTTAGATATAGACACAACTTGTATAGTTGTGTTCTATTCTTACATATAGATATGACTTTACGTATAGTAGCAACCTCATTACAAACATGACTCATGAACAATTAGTTTATTTTCTACTTTTAACACCCCCCTTAAACTTAATTAATGACTCCTAACATTGAACATAATTTGCTAAACACTTCTTTCTTCAGCTGCTTCATGAAAATATTGTACCCTGATTATGAGTCTTTTAAGTATTAGTGAGATTAAATTAAGATTGGGGAGTCAAGAGAGGAAAAAATTGAGAGAAAACAAAGGAGAAAAAAATCAGGCGTGAAAAAAGGTGGAGTAAGATTTATTAGAAGAGGAAGAAAAATTATGGGAAAAAGGAGAGAAATCAGGCGGGAAAAGAAATTAAGAAAGAGAGAGGAAAAAGTGGAGAAGTCACGGTTGTGAAGAAAAGAAAGGAGGTTAAAAAAAAGTGTGAAGATATAAAAAAATGAAGGAAAAAGAAATTATAGAAAAAAAAGTGGGAAAGGAGAAAAAGAAATGATTTCAAATTTTCCATTTGTATTTCCTCGTCTTACAAAAAAGACAATTATGAAACTTGGAGCACTCGTATGAAGGCTTTGTTTGGAAGTCCAGAAGTATGGGACATTGTAGAGAAATGCACCACATGTACATCAACAACCCCTGCAAATGAAGTGAAAAAGCAACAGAAGAAGATCAGCAAGCCCTCTCCCTCATCTATCAATGTTCGGATGAGACCATGTTTGCAAGAATATCAAACGAGACCTCGATGAAGGGAGCATGGGAAATCCTGAAGAACTCTTACCAAGGCGTAGAAAAAGTGATGAAAGTACGCATTCTAGCATTATGAGGAGAGTTCGAAGCACTTCGGATGAAAGAATCTGAAACAATTGTAGTTCATTATACAAGAGTGCTAGCCGTGGTCAAATAAATGAAAAGGTATGGTGAGAAAATTGATGATATTAGTGTGATAGAGAAAATTCTTTGCTCTCTACATGCAAGGTTTGATTATATATTGGTGGCCATCCCAAGGAGTCCCAAAAGTTGGAGACCATGGCAGTAGATCATCTCATGGGGTCACTACAAACCCATGAAGAAAGATTTACAAAAAGAAAAGAATCTTCAAACGAACAAACCCTAGCCACACAACTCACATTCAGAGATGATGATCGTGAGAAGAACGCACAAGGGCGTGGTCGAGGAAGAGGCCAAGGTAGAGGAAGACAAGGACTAGGAGGATATGGATGAGGTAACCAAGACAATTTTGGAGAAAGAAGCCAAAATTTTAGAGGTCATGGAAGAAGATATTGTGGAGGGTGATTTTTCAGTATGAGGGGGGTCTATCTAAATATGGTCTGACTGAGAAGCCTAGATCCTAGAAAATGCCATTCTGTGGGGGGTGAAAACCCGTTGTTCTTGGCATCCCTCAAATACCTAACAAATCGTCCGTCTTTCCCAGAAAGCATAAAGGGGAGTGTTAGTGAACACTACACCCGCTCTCAATGGGCTCCACGCGGACTTATGCCCTAAGGGCGGAATTGACTAGAGTCGCCACCTAGTTTGACCTAAGGAACTAGGAAGGGAGGAGAAGGGTTCTAAGAACCGTTAATTGACTCTGTGATTTGCATATGGATTGGACTTATCTGATCATACCAAAGATTCTATGTGGGTTCGCACTGGGTTACACCCCTTAGAAGTGGCAACGACCACGACTTCGGATTGGTGCCCGAGGAAACCTCGGTCTCCAATTGTCGGGATTGCCTTCTTTCAAAACCTTTTAGAGAGATTCATTTAAAAGCCAAAGGATAGGATTGAGTGTGGGTTGAGGATTAGATGATTTCCAAGAGTTTGGAGAAATAGGCTGGTCTTGAAATATTGGTCGGTGAAATTGGTTTAAATGTTGAGATTTGGATTGTTTCTGAGAGGTTTGAGGTTGTTCCGACTTTCACGAGATTAAAAGGATGCTGGGAGTTTTGAGGAGCAAAAAGGGTATTTTAGTTATTATATTTTGGAGTCAAGGGGTGTTTGGATCATTTGCTGGAGTTAAGGAGTTGTTGGTCATTTTGTAGCGCTTAGGGGTATTTTGGTCATTTTGTAGAGCTGAGGGGTATTTTGGTCATTTTATAGAGCTTAGGGGTATTTTGGTCATTTTGTAGAGCTGAGGGGTATTTTGATCATTTTGTAGAGCTGAGGGGTATTTTGGTCATCTTGTGGAGCTGAGGGGTATTTTGATCATTTTGTAGAGCTGAGGGGTATTTTGGTCATCTTGTGAAGTTGAGAGGTGTTCAGATTCTTTGGTGGAATTGAGGAGTATTTCGTGTTTATAAAGTTTGGATTTTAGAATGGTCAAAATTTTGAGGTGATTTAGGAAGTTGAAAGTGTTGATGGAGTATGAAAGAGGATATTTGGTTTACAGGTGTTCGGGTTTTGAGAATGTTTCAGGTTTCTGATCACTAAGGTTGTTCGGGAGTATTTAAGAATAAAGGGCCCTATGTTAGTAAGGCTGGTGACTTCGAGTTTGCTCAAGAAAGGATTGAGGAGTGCTTAGGGGTTAAAGCTCTAAATGAAAGTGAAATACCCCAAATTAATAAAACATGGATTAAATATTTAATCACATTAATTAAGGCCTAAACATGCCTTAAAAGTTAACTGTGAACAACAGTGGTCAACACAAAACAAGATGTTGCACCCTTTGACTGTTAAGGGTAAATAAATACCCAAATGAACTTATTAGGACCTAAAAATTTGTCCTAAGTCTATTAACATAATATTAAACATATTGTAACCGTTGGACAACACTCCAACACAAAGGAAAAGCATTTACATGCTTCAAGGTCAAAAAGGGCAAAAAGGTGCTCTAAGAATACCTTAAAGGTCTAATGACCTCTAAATGATATAAAATTGGATATCATGATCAAATATCATGTAAGGAACACAACAAAACCGTTGTCAAAGAAAACCAAGCTTAGAAACACCTTGCGACACAAAATGTGCACTAAAACTCCTTAAAGCACGTTTTTGTGTAATCGCCTTCTAAATTGGTTTTAAATGGGCTAAAAGGTTATAATTACCTTTAAATATAATAAAATATCATATTATATGATATTAGGAATTTAATTCCAGAAATTTACGAATTTTTACAAATTTAATATTAAAATATTAATAAAACCCTAAAGTGGGGCCCGTTTGGGTCAACATTGACTAAGTTGGTCAATATTGACCATTGACCACGAAATGAACTGCATAAATTCGGTGGAATAAGTCTCTAAACAGACCAAGAGATATTCCCCATGTGACAATTGTTTATTCTACATTACTTTTGCATAAAAAAATAAGAAAAAGTAAACTTTGCCTAATAAAACAAAAGTTGTCTCACCACTTGCCTTCCCATGTGAGAGCCAGCCGAATGGAGCCTCGCCTTTTCCCTTGTTACACGGTGCTCCAAGCTCCAAACAAGAACAAGACAAATATGGTGAGTCACATATGCATTAAATGATTTAAGTAACATTATTACCCATTTTTGAATCAAATTGGAATCAAATAATTCACCCACCTTCTCCTATCATACACGGCTGTCCCCTTCTTGTCTCCACCGAATTGAGCTTCAATTATTCAACTCCAATCAGCATTGGTGAGTCATCAAAGCAACAAAGACATAAAAAATGCAAAAATGTGCTTTAAGCTTAATTTAGGTCATTCTCCTCCATTCTTCCTCTTCAGCCAAGATTGCTCCAGCCTTGGGCTCTCTTTGGCTCCCCTCCACCGTAGGTAAGCTTCTCCAACTCCATTGATGAGAGCTCAAGCTCTAGGTAAGCTTCTAAGGCATAAAAATGCCCATTTTCTTCATCTTTCTTTCCTTTTTCGATTGATCTAGACTCCAACCTTTTCTATACATCTATGTAGAGTGATTTGGAGGTTAAAGGAAGATTTATTTTCGGCCATAACCAGATCTAAGAAGGAAAGTTCAAGTCTTGACCATTTAAGGTAAAAATGTGCTCTAAGCACACACCTCTTCTTCCTTGTGAATTTCGGTTGTAAACCTTGGTTCCCTAGCCTTATTTTCTTCTCCTTTTCATGTAGATTCAGTTGGTATACCAAGATCTACAAGGAGTAGCTAGATCCAAGCCGAAAACACCATTTTTGGCATCTTAAACAAGGTAAAACTTAGCTATCTTCCAAGCTAATTCACCCACGGTTTTATACCTTGTTATTAAGAGAGTTTTGATACTCTTTCTCTTCTGGAAAAATAGGGCCGAAGTAGATCTACATCAAGCTTGAAGATCTAAGGTAAAAATCCATGATTTTCATGACTTAAATTACTTCTTATGGTTAGATCTTGCTTGGAGACTAACTAGGCCTTGTTTTCTGTTTGAAAACATGTAAGAGAAGCTTTGGAGAAATTCTCCTTAAGGTGGCGAATCCAAACAAGGATTTACCTAAGCTAAATCAAGGTATAAATCACTTAAACACTAACTTTGCTAAGTTAAAATGTTCTAAGCTATTTCTAATAATATTGCCGTGAGTGAAGAAGAAAAATAAGGTCTTGTTTGACCTTAAAATGTTTAAGGAATGGTTTAATAAATTTTATAACTAATTAAACAAGCATAAGTGTCAAATTTAAGACATTATGTGGAAGTTTGGTAAATAAATAAAAAGTGTGTGGTGAGGCCGAGAATTATAAGTATATTTGGGACATTTATGTGTAATTTATTTTGTGAGCAAATGTTTGTAATAAGGCCATGTATTTTAGGCCATTTTATTTATGCATTTACAAGCTTTTAATTAAGTTTAGGTGTTATTTATAAATTACCGAAATGAAATGGGGTCTTAAGTGTAAATAAATTAAATTTAGGGGCTTTAGAATAATAAGGCCGAAAATTAGAGTTAAAAAGGAGTTAAAATAAAGTTTATAAGATTTTATAAAGTTTTGGTGGTTAAATGGTAATTTTTGAAAAGTATGGGTACAAACCGTGAATAAAGGAAATTAATGGTCAAGGAAATATTAAGGTGGTCAACCTTGACCATATGGTAGGTTTTGACCAAATTAGACAAGTTAGATAACTTATTAAGGTTTTATAATAAGATAAGTATCTTATGGTAATATTTTTATAACATATGTGGTAAATATGTTATTACCGAAAATAAAGGGTGTACAATGGTATTTTAAACACCCATGGGCTATTAGGAATTTTTAGGAATTAAAATAAACTATATATGTATAATATATAGTTATTATGTCATTATGACACTTTGGAGAAATATATGAGGTGGTATAGTAAATACCGATTTATATGGGTTAATAAAGGTAATAATAACCCTTTGGAGGAATTTGATGATTTTTAGAACATATAAGAGTGTTTATTAAGATATATGTATAATATATAGTTTTAATGAATTATGAAACTATGTGTTATAAATAGGGCCAAATGGCAATTATAGAATAGCACAAGGGCTGTTTGAAATTTACAAAAAAATAACCATAGGTTATACCCTTTTTATAAGTTAGAAATGTTATATTAAATGGAATATATAACATGGTATGATTTAAGGGGTGATTTTGTAAATTAAGGAAACTATGGTTTATGGAAAAGAATAAGATTTTCTTATGGTGCCTGAGAGGCAATATAAAATAGTTTTGTATAAAAACTATGGGTTATAAGTTAAAGGGAATAAAAATATCACATAGTATGATATTAGTATATGGTATAACATTACATAATGTTATGTGGTCAAAATGGGATTTAAATTAAGTTAAGGGCTATACCGAGTTAATAAGAGTTGAAAGATGAATTTTAGACTAAGGTCTATAATGTTATAAATGTTATGGCAATGATATGGTTTAGATGGAATTAATATAAGGAAGGGTACTCGCATAAAATAATGTGACAAACTATAAATAATGGGATTTATAAACTAAGGTTTCTATGGAATAAACCTTAGGAGTTGTAATTATACAACATAAAATGTTACATAATATTAGGATAATCTTAATAGAGTTGTATAATTAATACAACTAATGGGAATAATCATCTAATAAAAGATGATATAAATGTAATATAAAATAAAGAGTTTATGAAACTCATGAGAATTACCTACGTGGTAAAAATATATACATACACAAGAATAATGTATATAAGGTGGATATATATATATATTGGTTGAAAAACCATATGATTTAATGGTGGTGGTTATTTAAAAAAATATATATATAGTTGCGAACTATAAGTTATGAATTTTAGAATGCAATATAATGTAAGAATGCATGCATACATGCAACTATAGGTTACATACCTAAACTAGTTGTGGATAAGATTAAAAGAAATATAAGGAATTAAACTTAACAGTTGAATGTTTTGACGTACGCGTTTTAAGTAACAAAGCCGACTGTTTTAGAGAAACCTGTAACAAACAACTGTAGAAAACAGGGGTGAACTGTCGGGATTACTTATTATTCGGAAATACCGGATGTAGTTAGTCATGGAGACTGACTTATAGTTTTAATACCGTTTAGATTATACTTCTGACAAGGACGCTTGACAAGCTAGCGGACTACACGGAGCATAGGATCTTGCTGATTCATACTCCACCGTAATACGATCAGGGTGAACGGTATGTAAAGGGGTTTGATCCGAGTTGTCCTAAGGTTGCTCCTTGGGTTCGGATTTGGTTGATATAACTTGTATGTTGTTATGTGTCTCTGATTGTCTCTGAGGGCATCCTCAGTTCAGACTTCTGTGTGATCTGTGACAAGATTGATTGTCTGAATGTGTTAATTAATATGCATGAATTGTCTATTTATAGCTGCTTATTATTTACTGTTGTTGCGTTAACAGTATCGGTTCGTATATATGAACCAATATATATAAAACGAACTAGCGGCTATGGTGCTATCTTATATGAGATACAAGGAACGTAAGTAAAACGTTGTAGCACTATGATAATAACATATACATATTATCTGAGACTTTTGTACGGAGCATTGGCCTTTTCTATACGCCGCTCTCGTATCTAACACTGGATCCCGAGTTTACAGACTCCGGATTGGACTAATGACCTTAGTCTGCTGTGTTAGAAAATTTGGTAATGCGATGCGATGGTATAATTAATTAATTAAAGGAATGGAAGTAAAGCCAAGAGGATGTGGCTCTTGGTCGCGCTGTGATCACAAAAACGATACCAGGATGTCCGCGTACGGGTCCGTAAGTATCAAGAAAATTTCCCGTGAGCTAGAATGGCTCGTTGGTCGGAGACTCTACCGTTGGAGTGGCTACTGCCGTGGGTGACCCGCCATAATATATGGGTAACTAGAGACATGTCGTTTTAATGAGACATTGTCACTAGGTATAACTGAACAACTAAAACAATTGAGACTTATACAGTGGCGAACAATACCATGGACGAGACTTAATACTTGTTTATTATTCTCGTTGTTTCGCTTTGTTGTTCATTGGTTATACTTGTCGTTATTATGTTGTGTGTTGATGGTTGGATGGAGCCTACAAGGCTAAGGTAAATTAAATATGAAAACTGTACGCTACGGCGAATGTACATTGTACATAATATTGTTATTACTCGATACGTTCGATATATAAACGTTGTGTGGAATATTAAATGAATGTTTGGATATTTGGATGGATGGTTGAATGTTTTTGGATATCTATTACAGTAATGTTTATAATTGTAAAATGGTAAAGCATGAAACCAATCTAATAATAAGATGGTTAAAATGACAAGTGACCATTAGGGTCCAGGCCCGGCATACTCAGCGTCTATCGCTGATACTACACCATTATAGGTTGTTGATCATTGTCGGAGCTGAAGAGCAGGAACAGGGTAATTGGAGATGTTGTATAGCAATGAAGATGGTGTATGGTCTTATGGTAAGGTTGTGTATTTTCAGGTTGGGTAGACGCTCACTTGTCGATGTTTATGATTTATGGATTTAGTATGATGTATAGGAATTTCTCGTTATCACTGCGGTTAGCAGTTTGTTTATTTTGGAAGTTGGATGTAGTTTGGCTACGTTGCTCGCATGGGCGAGTAATGGCCGGTGACACCCGAGTGAGTTTTGTAATTGTTGGTTATTTTCCGCTGTGTGACGTTTTAATTATTGCCACGTGAGGGATTATATCGTGATTATGGAGAGGGGTGTTACAGAAAGGGTTGGATTGATCTGTTTAGAATTGCCTCTCTTAATATTTTAAAACCAAAAATCATTTTTATTATAAAAAGGGCGGATAATCCAGAGGGATTACCCTATGTACCCCCTCGAACACGACACTTAATTAATGGTAAGTGCCGAGGCTCGAAAGATGGGGCAATGAATTTATGTCGAAAAATAGGATTCAGAGAAAAACACCATGAATGAGATGTTCTCAGTCGAACCCTAATAACGTCTCTAACTCCCGGGTTTAAAACATTAAAAGCCAAAATCACTGAAATCGAGTGGAAGGGCGTTAGACGATTCTAAATCCCGGCTGCAACTAGGAAGGCCGTTACTTCCCTAGCACCCCGCCTTGTAAAAGTCTAGGCTGCAGTTAGGGGAGGTTTGTCACCCTAATGCCCCGCCTAAAGAGATCCAGACTGCGACAAGGGAGGTTATGACCCCAGTGCCCCGCCTCGGATTTTTTTTATTTTGGAAGGGAGACAAGCGATGTTCTAACCATGGAGGAAATGTTTTGAAGGGGTTAGACATTTCTTGCTCCCTGAAAACAGTTTATTTGAGTTAAAAACTGAGTTGGAAAACTTTTGAAGTTGTTCAGAATTCTCTGTAAGGAAACACTGATTTTGAGAAATGTTTTAGGAGAAAACTTTCTGTATATGTGAGAAGAACTTTCTGCAGTTGAGAAGAGTTTTCTGTGATGTGAGAAGAGTTTTTCCTTTTAAAATTCCACAAAATGGTTTCTTTGAAAACTTGATGAATTTTGAATAAAATGATGGTTTGAAATTCTTTTTGAGTTTTTGGATTTTGAAAGGAATTTACAAGTCGAGTGTGGATTGGATGAAATGTATTGGAGTTTGGTTTGGATTGAGGACGGGTTCGTTTTGGATTGAGGTCGAGTTCGGTTTGGATTAAGGTCGAGTTGAGTTTGGTTAGGTCAAAGTTGGATTGGTCAAAGTTTGAATTGGTCAAAGCTAGATCGGGTCAACGTTTGGTTGGTCAAAGTTTGGATTGGTCAAAGCTGGACCAGATCAACATTTGGTTGGTAAAAGTTGGACCCGGTCAAAATTAGGTCAAGGTCAAAGTTTGGTTGGGCTTAATGGACTGAGTGGGCTTAATGGGCCGAGTAGGCTTAATGGGCCGAATTGGTGGGCTTAGGCCAGTTTCGGGCTTCGGGCCTTGGGCTTTGTGGGCTTGGGCCATGGGTTTTGTGGGCTTGGGCCATGGGTTTTATGGGCTTGGATTTGGTTTGGGCCTCAATTTGGGTTTGGGCCTTGAAGTGGTCTTGGGCCGCAAGTTTTGTGGGCTTGGGCCGCGGGTTTTGTGGATTTGGTTTGGGCCTCAATTTGGGTTTGAGCCTTGAAGTGGTCTTGGGCCGCAAGTTTTGTGGGCTTGGGCCGCGGGTTTTGTGGATTTGGGCATTGGGCCATGGACTTGGGCTTTGGGCCGTGGATTTGGGCTTTGGGCCTGGACTTGGGCTTTGGGCCTGGACAAGATTTTGGGGTTGGGCCACAGCTTTGGACATTCATTTGCAAAACTTGATTCTGAACAACGAAATTCTGAATTGATTTTTTTTTGGATGGATTTTTGAAAAATGAAGTAACATTTTGAGAGACAATTCTAATTTTGGAATGAGATCTGGGGTTGAAAATTTTGGAGGGATTAACGAATGAAACGAGAATGAATTTTGAAATTATTGCTTTTTTCTCTTTTCTCTATTTTTTTGGGGGTAAAGTTTTTTAATGAAATTAGGGGGTGGTTTGGGATAGGCTTTTAAAAGTTTGAAGGGTATTGTTCCCCACCAAGCAAATAGAAATGAGCTAGTTGTGGGATATCCTCAAAGGCTTAAAGCGATTTTCAAAGTTTTGGATGGTATTGTTCCCCACAGAGCAAATAAAAATGAGCTAGTTGTGGGGTACTTTCCAAGACTTTGATAAAAAGAAGGTGACCTAGAGGGCCATCTAGGGTTTAAACAATAAATACACATACTAAGAACAAATGAAATGAAAGCCGCAATAAACAAAGTACACCTAGTATGCATATGACAATGATACACTTTATAAGTATAATTAGATGGAGGATAACAGAAGTAGGGTAAATGACCAACAGCCAACTAAAAGAGACAGAGAATAAAATGGATATTCCAAACGTTGACCAAGTCTAATATGAGCTCCCAGACAAATTATTTCATTCAGTTTATTCACATGTTTACTCTTACTCGTTTCCTCTAGAAAAGCGATTCCTTAACTGACTATTGGCTTCAACAGCTGATTAATCCAAGATGTATAAACATAGCATAACAGACCTCTACTCATCTTATGAATCAACATAGAAAGATACGAGGTGGGTTTATTCCGAGATTGTCAACTTAATCACCTAAACTACCTTCCAAGACTTTCAACTGAAATATCATCAAGATGTAACCAATTTGGACTGTCATTACTGAGCCAATCGATTTAAAAAAAAACGAGGTGAAGATTCTACACTTAGGATTTCTATCAGATCTTTACACATTCGAATAATAGGAACTGGTCACAGGAATTAAACTTGATGACATATGTCCCAGGAGAAAGTAAACCATCACGATAGAAAATTCAAAAGTCAATACCAAAATAACAAAGCACAACAGATACGTACACACTTGACAGATGAAGATCTCACTGATATATGATTTAGGAATCAAAATGAATCAGACGGCATGAAATGTCTAAAGCAGGCACACAAATTACTGAGCAATAGTACTTAACAAAGTTAGAATTAGTACCAAAGAGGAGCGCATGTAACTTCTCTTGCAGATTGGAGTTTCTGATTACCAGCTCCCTGAACAACACAGACCTCCTGAGCCTTAAACTCAGGCACCAACAAATCAAACAGCACTTGATAGTAATGTATTCACGCAAAGGGAAAAAAATGGATGGGCAATAAGTTGGGTATTTATCACGCATAGAACAACATCAGTAAAGTTAATAGCAACTAATTAGTCCAATATTGAACATCAAACAGGCAATCTCCTCGTGAACAGAAGGCGTCAAAGACCACTAAGAAGTCCAGAACACATTCGAGAGTATTAGACAGGCTTGAGAAATCAAATTACCAAATGATCAAACCACATCTTTCTCTTCTCTTTTTTTTTAAACGCAAACCACTCATATACCAGAAACAAACAGGGAGAGAACATACAAACCAATGTTGGGTCTGGTTTTCGACAAGGGGCGCACGAAATGGTGGAGCTAGACAGATGCGAGAACAAAATTACCACTAATCGACATTGATTTGAGAAAAATTTAATGAGTGAAACGAAACCAGCAAACGGCGGTTACCAAATCAGAGAGACGGAGTGAGGGAGTGAAACACTTGTGTCGGGAGGTTCCTGATGAAGTCATCCATCGGTCCTCACCCTCAAATGGGTTCATCGGTGAGAACAAGCAAATGAAAACAACGCGAAATTGAAATGAAAAGAAGGAGGGATGACTCTTTCTTCGGAAATAGATTTCCGATCGAGTTCACTTGTCTCTTGCCATCATTGACATATCTTATCCGGCGAGGACTTATTTGCTCAAAAGAAAGGAAGAGAAAAGAAAAATGCGGATAACGAAACGAGATTGAGGAAGAGATGATAATCTTCGGTGGGAATCCGAGTACCACTTACTCTGTTGAAAACCGATTCGATGGATTATAGCAACGCAAATCTTCCGGCGGGGTTTTTTTCGAGAGAAGAAAGGTTCTTGGTGTGGGTGGTGGTTTTTGGGGAAGATTTTCGAGAAGTGATGTGAGGCTGGGTGTTGATGGTGATGGTGAAGATGGTTTCCGACAAGAGCGGCGTGAATGAAGAGTGTTGGTGACGATTTTCGGTGAAGGTGAGGGAAATGGCGATGGTTTCAGATGGGGATGGGTGTTGCGATGGTTTCCGACGAAGGAACGAGGTAGATGGCAGTAGCGGGGCGATTTTCGACGGGGAGATCAAGAAAGGAGAAATAAGGCGATGAGATTTTTTTGCGATCGTCCTCTCCCCCTGTAGGATGAAGAAGAGCTCGGCATTTGAAGGGGAGCCCCAACCTTCTTCGAATCCGAAGGCAACATGCTGAGAATTTCTGGGGGGGGGGGGGGGGGGTAATCGGTTCTTCAAAACCGTGCCCATAATGTGGGTTAATCGAGATTGGAGTGAGCTTCGAAAATGGAGGAACCGTGAGATTTTCAGGTGTGGGTCTGTGTAGATAGAAGAGAAAAGTAGACCGCGTGGGGAAGAACGACAGAATACCGTGCCCATCCGATTGTGTCTTGATCGGCTCTCTTAAAAAAAAAAAGACAGATCCATACCGTAGTGAAATTTTTTGGGTTTTATGATGGGGATAGACAGATGACATATCAGGGCTTTATTAGAGGCATTTGGGCTAAAAATGAGTCTAAACTGGAGCAGGCTGCATCAGGTCCAAAAGTTACATGCTATGAAAAACAAAATAAAAAAAACACCTGTGTTGAGTCTTGAAACAAAGACCTCCGACCTCCTTCCTCTCATACTCTCCCGATTGAGCTGCGATGACTTTCGGTAAGTAGTAGCAGGGAAGTCAAATAAAATTTACGCCGCGTGTTGAGGTAAATAAAGAAAACAATTTTAGCCTGTACCAAGAATCGAACCCACGATCTGCGGGTTGCATGGTGGGCACCTTGACCAGCCATGCTAGGTTGGATTTCAGTATATACATGGGAGAAATAAAATAAGAGTTCTAAATTCAACTGGATAACTTTGTTTTACAAGAGCTACAAATCCAAAAGAAAGTATGTGGCAATATGAGCAGATTAATCTAATGGTACGAAGCTTTGGGAATACCATTAAAAATAAGATTCAAAACGTAAAGAGATATAAAATGAAAAATGGCACTTGTACATGAAATTGAAATACCCCGAGTGATTATCACTTTAAAGTAGTGAAATATAAAATTAAAATTAAGGTTTTGAGCAACAATGGTGGTTAAACTCAAAAAAAAAATGTATATAGTGAATAATAGAAATGATTTTAATAATAACGTCGCACGTATCGGTACGTGATACGCTAATATAAGCTCATATGATTGCACACTTCTAAACCGGAAATGCGAATATAGTCGCACATGTATACATATTTATATATACAAATGTACACGTATATATATACGACCAATGTTATATAAGTGACAACATGATATATTAATACCGTCATGTATGCATATAACTGAAACGCGACAAATAAAATAGTCGTACATATATACATATATAGGTATAGTAAAAAAAAAAATGTGACAAGATAAAATAGTCGCACACATGTATATGTATGTAACAACGATAAAAATAAACATGGTTATAACTTAAAAAAATATAGAGCAGACATGCTCTAGCCAGGATTCGAACCCAAAACCTCTCATACCGTCCATTAATGCCTTAACCGATTGAGCTGTGCTCATATTCAGTAATAAACTACACCGATTTACACAAGAGTAATATCACATATCATTAGATGAATTAAACCACCAAATTACTTACTAAGTAAACAACCCCTCTGGTGACACCTGAAAGTTTTGCAAGACCCACTAACCTACAATTGATCACCCACTCAGCATGTAATTCATTACCAGCCCATGTGCTACGATGACACACTAACACATTCTCAAATTACTCCACCTCCCCTACTGGTTAATTATTTCTTCTGCTCCCAACTGTTGCCTTGCCTCCTTACACCAGTGTGTCGGTAATCCCTAACCTACTAACCACTGAAGTCTCTCCACTCTCCCCATACAACTACCTTCCCTGCAACTCACAAACTCTCACGCGATGTCCCTCACATGCTAACTATCTCTTTTTGCATGTCTAGAGAAAAAAAAAACCACAAGCCATACGGGCTGCCAGAATGATCGGGAGCAACAAAAAAAAACACAGAACAGGAGAAAAAAAAAACGTGAGCACCATACCTTGCTGTTGCTAGTGTGGACTTCAAAAAAAAACCCAACGACCAGCAGTATACTCTCCTCCTCCTACGATTGCCTTTCCTGTCCGACAGACTACCAGTTTTTGATGTTTTTCCTCTCAACCATTCATGCGCGTAACCACCTGGAAATGCTCCTATGGAGTGTGTTGGAAAAACCCAAGGAAACACTCCATCTCTGCTCGGTTCCCAGCTCAAGCTAATGCTCCAACTTACTTCTTGCATAATAGTTTTCTTTCCTTCCTTGTTCTCTGTCCGAGAGTCCTGATTCATGGCCACTAATCTCTGTCTCACTTGCATGTATCTGCTCCTAAGGATATCTTCGCTATGATGGCACCAAGATCTATCCAGAAAGACCTACAAGCCAGTTCTGAAACTGCAGCCAAGGTGAGGCCTTGAAATAATTCTGTTCCAGTTTCAACTCTCTGATTCTTTTTTCTGGGGTCCGAAAATGTTGAGAACCCCAACTCAGACACCCTGATGCATTTTTTCCTCTTGTGTCCCAATTTCCTCTGCGTTCAAAGTCACAGAAAGGAAGACAGCGAAACGGCAACTGCATGGAGAAAATCTGATCCAGCATTTTTCACACAGAATCGGTAACTGGGATTCACGGATACTCCAGTTGATTTCCTCCTGTGCGGTGAGCCTCTGTAACAAACTTGTCTCGTGTCTAAGCTCTTCTACATCCACTATTTAACCCAACATAATTCACTGCCAGCCATTCCAAAGCAAACCAGGAGTAGAACGAAGAGGAAACTGCACTTGGAAGCCAGGTAATAACAGAATTCAGAAACTGACCTCAGTTTCTGTGTTTATTGCATTTCAAATTCAGGAGCTAACTCCCGCTAATGAGCTAAACGAACTAACCTAATCTAAGTTCCTTAATGTCCTCCCAATCCCATCTTAATGTTAGGTGGAACACACCTGCATTAACAAACCAGAAAGAGGGGGGGAGTTGAAAGTCAGATTAAAACAACAGGAAAGAATCATGCATCGGTTTCAGATTTTCAGTTCTGCTCTTTTCTTTAGTTTGTCCAGTTCAGTGTTGGACGCATCCGTAATATTACCAAGTTGTTTGGAATTTAAAACCTTATTAGAACATTTAGCTACGTAGGTTAGCAGTGAGGGAAAACTTGGAAACCAGAATTATGAACCATCAAAAAAAAACATACATTCGATATCAGTTTCGGTTCTATTCCAGTTTTCCAGTTTTACAGTTCTTTCCTTGTCTCAGTATACACACACTCCAGTGGGATAGACAGCATTACTCTTGGTGGTGTTGAGGTTGGAAACTTACTAAGATATTTAAATCTGTAACTAAACCAGTTTGAGAAACAAAAAAAAAAGGAGAGACAGATCTGTGAATGTACAGACAACATCAAAGAGTAGATATCAGATGTTATGTTTCAGTTTCTGAAATTTTCATATTCCTGTATACTAACCTTCCTGCGGTAATCTAACATTTGAGGTGACTTTAAGACCAACCTAAAAACTTACTAAAACGGGAGAGTGTTGAAGGACAAGAAAAAATAAAGAGATAGCATATTAAGACAGAAGTGAAACCAACAGCAGTTTGGTGTTTCCGGTTATTAGTTCTGTCTGGGTTCAGTCAGACGTACCCATGATGTCACCAAAGTGGTTTTGGAATTTAAAATCTCAACAACACACTTAACCATCGTGAGTAATAAGGAGGGAGAAACTGGAAATCTAATTATGAACATAAGATAGAGGATGATGTATCAGGTTATGGGTTCAGGTTCTTTTCATTTCAGGTGAGGAACATTTTAGTAGTTTTACTGGTGACCTCGGGTCTGATTAGGGGAGTAAAATTGTATTAAGCTAACTAACTGAGTAGTCATACAATCTAGGGGATAACTGAAGTCTGATTAGAGGGCAGAAAACAAACCATAGCAGAGAATACCTCAGTTTCAAATCTCAGTTTTCCAGTTCTGTATCAGGAGTTCCTGAGGCATTATCCTTTCTGTCTCGGGTTGTGTTAAAAGTCAAAACTAAACTAAGATATCCAACTGGTATTCTCCACTCTGGACATTTTCCTTGTCTTCTGAAGAGGTAGAAAGAAATAGTAGTGTCAACCTGAACATCTCCTGAACTTGTTTATGAAACATCTGCCTGTAAATTGCACTGTGCTTAGTTTGAGATTAGGTGAGGAGAAGTGCTCCTAGGCTGTGGTCTAGCTGTGCAATCTGATTTCACAGTTTCAAAATCATCAAATTGCCATTAGCTATGACTGACTGATAAGAAGATAGCAATGATAAGTTGTTTCAGCAATTCATAGTCTTCAGGGTATGTTTCTGTTTTAAGTCAGATTTTAACCAATCCTTGAAGCTTGGTAGGTACAATGCATTCGTAATCTGAAATAGATTTTAACACCGCTTTCCCTCTCTGTGTTACTGCTTTTATACTCAACGTTAACGTACAGGCTGTGGTAAATGAGGAAATTGATCTGTTCATATCACTTGTTGTTTTAAGGAATTATGCTCGTAAGCCTCTTTATTATTTCCAGAGATTGTAGTCGGCCCTTTCTTTTTTTTTTCCAGAGCTGGACTACCTTTTCATTTTGGTTCAATTTTCATTGCCCAATCACAGTTGTTTCATGTCTGTTACTTTTCAACCCTGCAATTTCTTACTACGTCTCTTTTTATTTGAAACAACTTTCTATGTTAGAGAACTGTCAAAGGAAGCACAGAAAGCGAACAACTTATGGTGGGGTGGTTTGGAGTTCCAAACCTGAATAAGGCAATTAACTACGTGGGTAAATAAGGTGGGGAAAAATTGAAAGACAAGTTGTAAACTAAGAAAAGGAGTGAGTGGTGGAGACATCAGATTTCTAATTCCAGATTTTCACTTACTGCCTGAAAACTCATGCTTCTGTATAACCCTATTACAGGGGGGGTTTATAAGGATTGAATTGAGAAGTAAATGAATCTAAATACACCTAATACGCTTGAGTGAAGTTACCGACACCTTAGGGATGAATTAGAAGCTAATGTAATCAGCTAACAGCAAGGACCATGAAGGAATAAACAGACCCTGTTTCAGTTTTTCTTCTTACAGCAGCAGCCTCTGTATAACTGAAATACCATGAGCATAAGAGTGCTGCATAAGCTTGTTAATAAACCCAATATCTAGCTAATACCTCTAAGTAAATCTATAGAATAAAATCATGGAAGTAGAAATAGAATATAGAAATTCAGGTTTGATGAGTTAAGTGTTTCAGTTTTTTTTTTCTCTCTTGTTGCAGTTCAGTTCAATTCGGTACTGAGGGGTTTGAGGGAGTTGTGGTGAATTTATAATGAATCTAAACACCTCTAATATGCCTTAGAAGGTTTATATACTTGATGGGAAAGAATCAAACAGCGGTGGAGCTAACTAGATACAAGAGCCAAGAAGTAATACCTAGATATTTGTTTCATATTTTATTAAAGATGTAGTTTCTGTATAACTGATTGCATGGGTGTCACAAGAGTGATATTAGATTAATGATGAACCTAAAACCTTCCTAAAGTATCTAGCTAAACTTGGGAAACATCTTGGGAAGTTTAGACACCCTTAGATACATTAAAAAGTGTGATAATATAAGGTTATGTACAAGAACCTTGTTTCAGTTTTGAAACACTTAAGCTTCATTATAAAGGAGTTCTAGCAATAATTGAGGAGTGTTATTGTGTAAATAATGAGCTTAGAACATAGCTATTTAGCCGAGGAAGGAATACACTTTAGGCAAGTTAAATCCATCTTAGGAAAACTTGTTACAAACTAGCACTTTGAATACTCTAAAGCGTTAGCTAGAGAAAAGGGCTTAGTCAACGTGTGAGTGACTATGTGAATGCCCTAGGAGTAAGATAAGCCTAGGATTAATACTTGGGAAGTTCTAAGGGTTAATATAAACTAAGCACTTAACAACACACCTAGGAATAACACCCGGTATGAATGAGATAAACTAGAAAAGTGTCGTCACATGGAATCATGAACTGACGCGTTATTTTTAATCAACGTTAGGGTTGTAACGTACGCCAACCAGGAACCCAGGGTGAGACGACACTTGCTTCTGATCCAGGTATGGACATGTGTGGTTCGTATGTTGCCGTGTTACACGGCTTGTTTGCTGTGTGCCTTGTGTGAAAATGACCATAAGATTAAATCATGAAATTGGATTGCTTGTTTATCTTGCCTATATGATTGCTATATCATTGTTGCATATTATTTGCGCGCACACAGTAGTTTAGTCCCTTCTCGTTTATGAACTTGAGATGAAACACGACGGACTACGCAAACAAAACAAAACAACTATACAAGAAGAAGACTCCTCTTAAACTATAGAGGACTTCTAATGACACCCACTATGGTGTCGAACTTATAACGATAACGAAAAGTAGAATACCTATTGGTGGAACACATCCTGAAGTCTAGAGATGACCCCGCTTCCTCGACGCACGACGCCGGGAATGGAGGATTAGCTATGGAGAAGACGTTCGTCAACTTGTGGTGATAAGAGAATTCACAAATAAACCTTAAAGAAACAAGGGAAAGATTAACACCTACAAAATATGGTCACGGGATTTGAACTGTGCCCCCAGACCTGGTGCAAGGAAAGAGGAAGAAAATACGTTATGGGAACAAGAGAAAAGAAATGAAACACACAACGCTCGAACGATCCCATAGTGAGGATCATTGGTAAACATACCTATGCGTGTGTTTGATGACTTACATAATTGTGTGTGCCATACTAGTAGCTTGTGTTCTGGTTGCGTGTTTTGATGTGCTATGATGAAATACCCCCAAACCTTGGTATGTTTGGTTAAACATTAAAACATGATTTATTAAGACTAAAAAGAGTCTTAGAACCTTAGTAAACAAATTTAAACAAAAGGAAACACGAATGTGCTTTAAAGTCAATAAGAGCCAAAATGTGCTCTAAGCTTGGGATAAACTTGAGTAAGACCTAATGAGCTTACCAAGACCTCATTTATATACTAATGAACATATTAAAATTACCAAAGAAAACCAAGCTTGAAACAAGTTAAACACAAAATGTTTCTTAGAAGTCTTAAAGCCACGTTTGTGAAAAATTGTCTTGTAAAGAGTTTTGAATGGCTAAATGTCCATCATTACTCTTAATATATATGTGTACTATATAGTATCACATTTGGGTGGCTATATTAATGGGAAATCAAAATTTCACTTCTAATGCCTTGTTTAGGTGAATAGTGATTTTTATAAGCTATTTTATAACCTATGTTGTTTTAAGTAATTAAATTGATAAACAAGACTAAAATGGCCCTCACACTAATAAAGGGGGCCGGTTTTTATATGTGTGGTGACTCACCACTCTCTAGTTAATGTAACAATAATTAAGCAACTAAGTAAACTACTTTTTACTTTATACTACAAAATCTCCTTAAAGTAATTTCTATCTTCATCTCTCATTTCTTTCCTTCACTCACACGGTTTCCACCTCTCTTCTCCTTCTTCCTTGTTCTCTCTCGTGATACTACTACCACCATGGAAGTTCCAACTTGACCACTTGCTAAATCAAGCTCACTTGTCCAATCAAAAACAACCCCACCATCTCTTCCTCTCATCAGCTCTTCATTCCTATCTTCTCAAAACTCCAAGAGCTCCATTTCGGTGCCAAGGTGTTCCACCATTGAAGGAGCTTGAGCTTTGTATTTGACATATTGTGTCTCCTTTGCTTCTAGTACGGAATCTAAAGAAAAATCATGTTTCCTCCATGTTTTTACCTTGACCGAAAATACACATTGATATAGCTCTTTGTGTGACTTTGTTCTAGCTTCATTTCAACTCTTCATGGACTAGGTGGAGTCCTCTCTTGTTATATATTCAAACTCCCTTCAAAGATCAAGGTAAAATAACTACATTAATGTTTTTGAAACAATGTCAAATTAGGGTTTACAATGAGATGAAGCTCAAAGCTTGAATACTCATTATGGTGTTTGTATATTGTCTAGAACTTGACAAGGAATCAAATTATCATACGGTTTTGTAAGGAATCAAGGAGGAAGTGTTTTGGAAAAGAGGTAAATCTACTAACTTAAATGTTGTTTAATGCCTTAGGAGAAATGAGCTTATAAATGCTTATTAAAACTACCTAAAGAGCAAATGGTGAATGACTTAGTAAGTGTTCTCAAGAGACTATTAAAGGGCATATGTGTGTTGAGTGTATTTGCAGGTTAAAGGCATATATATTGTGGAAATTCAGTGTTTATGATTTAAGCACTTTAAGGGCCTAAGAGCCATGCATTTTAAGGGCCTAGGTGCCATGCAATTTAAATTATGCACTATATTGTAATGGGGTAAATTTGGTGAAATTGTGTATGAGAGTGTTCTTGGTGATTTTGGATGTTCTTGTGTGTTTAAAGGAGAAGGTAAAGTGTTTAGGCTTAGTAATGTTCTAGGGGAACCCATGTCAAAATTTAGGTAGGAAATAAGAAGTTCTAAGTGTTTACATAAGGTTTGGTAAGTTAGAAAGTGTAGGAGATGAATAAGAAGTTCATGATGTTCTTAAGGAATTTTGATGTACTAGGAGTACTCTAGGGTGTAATAAGGACTTAGACATGATCTTAAGATTTAGGGAGAACCAAAGTCACCTTGGGACTTAGGTAAATACCTAGGCAAACTTTGGTAAAACAAGGAGAAGTGTACACTAGGAAAAGAGTTTCAAGAAGGAGATAAGGAATTAGTTGTGAGAAATGATGCTTGGGAGATGATGTTAAAATAAGGAGGAAGCTTTTGGTATAGTAGTCATCTTAGGTGTGAAACACCATTTGAAAAACTAGGAGAAAATATTGTAAGTGTTAGGAATTTTGTGAAGGAATAAGTAAAGGCTTAAGGAATTAGGAAATGAGTTTTATGAGTGTTTAAGGGTGTCTTAAGTTGTGTTTAAAGTGCCCAAATGAGGTTAGGAAGTACTAGGTTATATGGGGAGAAGTTTGGAGTTGAATGTAAAAAGGAAAACAAGATTTGGGGCCGACCGGACTTGCGACCGGACTTGCAAGCTCGGTCGGGACCTGTTCACCCTGCGAGAATTAGTTTCTGGAATGGACCGGGCTTAGGACCGGACATGGACAAGTCCGGTCGGGCTAAATTTACAAAGAGAATAAACTCTCTGGAATGGACCGGACATAGGACCGGACTTACAAGTCCGGTCGGAGTAGAAAATTTTGTACGGATTGAGTTACTGGAATCGACCGGACATGGGACCGGACTTGACAAGTCCGGTCGGGCTGAATTTCCGAAGGGGAGAAACTCTCTGGAATCGACCGGACATGGACAAGTCCGGTCGGCAAGTCCGGTCGGGCCTAAACATGTAAAAAAAAAAAAACAGAAAAGAATGTGACTTATGTAGTTAACCCTAGGATGTATAGAAGGAACCTAGGGTGAAGTAGACAGTAAAACATGTCATACAATCAAGTGAATACTTAGTAAGTGTGAAGTTAAATAAATAATTAACCGACCTTACTGATGTGTATAGGATTCTCTCAAGGTGGAAACGAAACAAGGCAAGGACCAAGGTATGGTTTTCTTGCAGTCTGTTGCCTAACGGTTTACACCGGCTTGGGTGTTGTTTGCTTTTCTGTGTGTTACGACCTTATAAGATAAGGCATGAAAAGAGTTTACAGTTGTTATACATTATGATGTTGTAAGGTTATGACTCCTTTCCCTTGGTTGTCTAACAAGACCTAAATGTTGCCTGTATGTGACTTAACAAAGGGTTGTGTGATCACTAACAAGTGCTAACCGGGGAAGTGAGGAGTCCGGTTGTTCCGGCCACGCGTGTGATGGATGGGGTCGATATCATATCCGGTTCGGCTCTCTTGGTGTATGTATAGGTGGTATTCCAATTTGGTTTCTACCTTCCCTTAGCTTATCCAAAGCTAGTTACTGACTCACGTCGGGCCATAGGGGCATACGTATGTTATTTCGGTGTGCTTGGGATTACTATATCCGACACACCTTTGGTATAAGTTAACCGTTCTATATAACCGGACGGTAACGAGGATGGTAACGAGCTTAACATGGGATTGGTAAAAATCCCTAGGCTCTCATGGTATACTAACTATGGTGGAAGGTTCCTTGTGAGAACCGATTCTATGGTGTTAAGTATTGATGTTGTGATGCTATGCAATTTCCCTTGCTATGCTATGGTATGTATATATATGTTGGATGTTCTAAATGAATGCCATGTTATTATGACAATTGGTTGCGCGTATCCCGGTAGTCGATGGGCTGCGCGTTAGCCATACCAGCAAAGGTGCTGACCCCCTCGGGGGCTCCATATTTTTATTGCAGGATGAGGATCGAAGAGCTGAGTGGCTCTAGGTCCTAGGTCGTTGATGTACTTTTGGATAGTTGTTGTTGAGCCCGGGATGCGCCTGTGCTCCCGAGGCATTATATTTTGATACCGTAGTTATACTGTGGTGAATGATTATGGTTTGGAGATGTGTTGTAAATTAAATACTCGGTATGGTTGGTTATGTTTATATATGGATGTTAGTTCTATGCTCGGGAGTCTGATCATCAGACCGATACACTTGTATTTATTCTGCCTAGTTAACCACGTGGGTGGTTAACGGCGTTGTAACACCAAGCGTAGTTATTGTTTGGTTGGTTATTTCCGCTGCGATTTCGGTAGATGATAGGGCGTTGTAGGGGTGTTACAAAAAGTGGTATCAGAGCGAAGTATCGCTCTGATGGCTAGAATACCGAGCTTAGGAATATACCGAGTTAGGAAACCTAGCTACAGTTACTTAAGTGGACAGATTTGGAAAGGTTAACCACTAACTAAGTGTGGAATTACCTGGTTGTCGGGAAGATGTTATAACCATTGGACCGATAAGTGTGCAAGCATAATGCTAATGAAATATTCACATGAATACAGATGGCAGGTAGACCACGAGGGAGAGGCCGCGGGCGCGGTACTGGAGATTTGGGAAACCAGGGCGACGATACTACGGCGCAGACTATGGCTGAGGCAGTTGCAGCCGCCGTAGCCCAGTTGGTACCCGATCTAGTTGCTGCTATTCAGCAAGGGCAACAGCCCGGAGTTCAGCCACCACCCCCACCGCCACGAGAGACCAATTGGGTCAAGGCGTTGGCTGATCTTAGACCACCGTCGTTCAATGGGGAGACTGATCCTCGAAAGCTGGAGGCGTACATCTCCGAATTGGAGACCGCCTACGAGACCTTGGCAGTACCTGCTGAAGCTAAGGTCCGTCTTGCCGCCTACTACTTGAAGGGTACGGCGCAGAGTTGGTGGAAGTTGGTGAAGGAGGACAGGATGGCTGATCCTGACTTTGGTTGGAGGGAGTACACGGCTCTACTGCGAGCCAAGTACTACCCTGTACACGTGCAGGAGGCCAAGCGCCTCGAGCTGGATAGTCTGAAGCAGGGGGATAAGATGTCGGTTGATGACTACTATACCGCATTCACCGGCCTTATCCACCTGTTACCAGACCTTGGGTATTCGAACCGGGTGTTGGTGAACCGGTTCTACAATGGACTGAGCCACCGTCTCCGCTATGGGATGGGGCCAGCTGAGTATACCACCTTGCAGGTAATTAGAGTACCTTATTGTGAATCAATTTATACCATGAGCGAATGTTAGGTGAGTTGGTAAGTTGTTTTTGCGGGGCATGACTGACATCCTAAAATACAGGAGTGCTATCATGCCGCTGCAAAGGTTGAGATTACCGTCCGTCTGAGGGACGAGGAAAATGCGCACAAGCGCAAGGCCACCAACGAGGGCCAGAATCAGCAAGGGTATGGGGGAGGGAAGAAGAAGAAACCCTACCCTCAGCCCCAGAAGGGCCAGTACCAGGGTGACAAGGGCCAAGCCCAGACCACCACAGCTGATGAGCCACTGAAGCTCACGTACGCGTATGCGGCGAAGCCTCTACGCTCCTACCCGCCTAAGGGTAATTACTTAACCATGTGTATCTAGTTGAGGTGTATGTTGTTGAGATGGAAAGTGAGTATTGATTGTGTGTTGTTATAGCAGCTAGCGCGGGTTCTGGACCGGAGCGCCACTTTTACTGTAAGTGGTGCAATGGAGACCACCCCGGCAAAGACTGCAAGGGGAATGATGTGAGGTGCCGCCACTGCCAGAAGATGGGGCACCGTGAGTTTGAGTGTTGGACGAACCCCAACGGCAGAAACTACAAGCCAAAGGGGCAGTGGAAGGGTAATACTACCACGACCACTGAAGGCCCGAAGGCGATTACTCAGCAGACTTCTGACAAGAAGTACACTGAATCCCAGAAGGGGAAGGCTACGGGGTCCGGCAAGGCCACCCTGAATGTGGTGGACCGGTCAGAGGCACCAGGATCCTCTTCGAGACCAGGTACCGCCTAAACTGATAAATGAAAAAGTGATTGCTTACCGCATTTTATGCATGAGTGTTAGCAAGTCTAAGGGTATAAACATATAAGTAAAGAGTTAGAATATGATGTGGAAAACACCTAAAGATAGGCAATTTGAAACTTAGGAACCTTCAATATCTGCTATCCAATCCCGCCCACACCAAACCCTGAAGAAACCGCCATCAACATCACCGACTTTCCATTGGAGCAATGTCAGGTTATCCAGCCAGGTATGATACTTTTAAATGGATACCTGACACCGGAAGCACAAATCCATATCATCAGACGATGCGACGAACTCGGAGCAAAACCAGGAGGGTTCTACACACCCGAATACCCGAACGGGGCAAGGATGCAATTGAAGATGATGTGCATGGGTAAGGACTGGAACCCTTACACCAAGTCATATCAAGAAGTACGAGCTGAAGATGGAGCAACAGTAGCAAGCATACCAGAGGAGTTCCACGCGGTCGTTAACCACGCCGTGGGAATTGCTCAGCAAGTTGAAACGGAATCAATTCCAAGTGTAAAAGCAGATTTATGCATTGTAAACTTCTACCAGAAAGGTGGACGGTTGGGTATGCACCAAGATAAGGACGAGTCACCCGAGTCTCTAAGTAAGGGAGTACCTGTGGTGTCTTGGTCCATTGGTGATACCGCAGTGTTTGTGTATGGCGAGCAGAAGCGTGCTGATCTCGCAAAGAAGCTACTGCTGAAATCGGGAGATGTACTAATCATGGGTGGGCAGTCAAGGATGCTATACCATGGCATCAGAAAGATCAAACTGAATACCGCACCGTCGGCAGTGATCAATGCCACACACATGAAACCCGGACGTTTGAATTTGACCTTCAGGCAGTTTTAAGCCTTGTATAATTATGTGTAACCAGTATGTATTAAGGATTTGTAAGTATGAATCATGGCGACAGTATACCAATGATGTTGTAAAAAGAGTGTGTTAATGAATAAAGTGGAGTTTGTTTGAATCATGTCAACCGTGTTGTTACCCAATACTTATTAGTTTGCCAATGAATTAGGCTGTGCACTCGGAACGGGAGGTACTGAGTGTCTGCAATAAGGCAGAAGCCGGCAAGAGCGGCACAATCCTCACCGGTACCTTTCCAGTGAATGGCGTGGATGCATCGATCTTGTTCGACTCTGGAGCCTCACACACATTCATTTCGCTATCATTTGCGAAGAGGCTGGGGTTAGATGGTGAAGAGATGCCAGACTTCGTGGTCACTCTCCCGTCGAAAGAGCGGATCAGATGTACCCGCTACTACCGAGATGCTGTTGTTCGAATCATGATGAGGAGTTTCCGATCGACTTGATAGAGTTCGACGGACTGGGTTTTGATGTGATTGTCGGGATGAACTGGTTGGAGCGGTACAAGGGTAGAATCCTATGTGCCGAGCATCGACTGCTTCTTAGGAGTCCATCTGGGGTTACTATATCTTACCGCCAGAGGCCCAGGGAGCCTTCGACACAGATCATCACCGCCATGGCTATGTATCATGAGTTGCGACGGGGAAATGATGTATACCTCTGCTATGTCCAGGACATAGAGAGAGACCCTGAGTTTAGCCCAGATGTGCCGGTAGTGTCGGAGTTTCCTGATGTATTTCCTAAGGAACTGCCGGGCATGCCGCCAGCACGAGAGGTTGAGTTTGAGATTGATCTAATTCCGGGCACCGGACCCATTGCGAAAGCACCTTACCGTATGGCTCCAGCAGAGATGACAGAGCTCAAGGAGCAGCTGAGAGACCTACTCGACAAGGGCTTTATCCGCCCTAGTGTGTCACCATGGGGAGCGCCGGTCCTCTTCGTGAAGAAGAAGGACGGTAGCCTCCGCCTATGTATTGATTATCGGGAGCTGAATGCTGTTACGGTGAAGAACCGTTACCCTTACCACGCATCGACGATCTATTTGATCAGCTTAGGGGAGCATCAGTATTCTCCAAGATAGACCTACGTTCCGGATATCACCAGATTGCCATCCGTGACAGTGATATCGAAAAGACAGCCTTCAGAACTAGGTATGGGCACTATGAGTTCACCGTTATGCCGTTTGGCTTGTCAAATGCACCAGCAAAGTTCATGGACTTAATGAACCGTTTGTTCCAAGATCAGTTGGACAAATCAGTGGTAGTCTTCATCGATGACATACTTGTGTATTCGAAATCGAGAGGTGAGCATGAAAGCCACCTGAGAGATGTATTGCAGACGTTGAGAAAGAATCAGCTGTATGCTAAATTTTCTAAGTGTGAATTTTGGTTGAACCAAGTATCTTTCCTTGGACATGTGATCTCTGAGGCCGGGATCGCTGTTGATCCGGCAAAGATAGATGCAGTGCGCACCTGGCCTAGGCCGAAGACAGTTACCGACATCAGGAGCTTCCTCGGTTGGCAGGTTACTATAGGAGATTTGTGAAGGACTTCTCCAGCGTCTCGAAGCCGATGACTTCCTTGATGAAAAAGGATGCACCATTCGAGTGGACAGTCGACTGTGAGAGAGCTTTCACGAGTCTCAAGGATGCTCTGACATCTGCACCGGTTCTGACACTACCAGACGGTCCAGATGGTTTCGAGGTCTATTGCGACGCATCAGGTAGGGGTATGGGTTGTGTGTTGATGCAACACGGGAAGGTCGTGGCTTACGCCTCCCGACAGCTGAAGAAGCATGAGGAGAACTACCCTACCCACGACTTAGAATTGGGGGCCATTGTCTTCGCACTGAAGATATGGCGACATCACTTGTATGGGGTAAGCGTGACAATCTATTCCGACCATAAAAGTTTGAAATACTTGTTCACTCAGAAAGAGTTGAACATGAGGCAGAGAAGGTGGGTTGAATTCTTGAATGATTATGACATCGATTTACAGTACAAGGAGGGTAAGGCAAATGTGGTAGCTGACGCATTGAGTCGCCGAGCACACTCTCTCCATTCGCTAGTCTCTCATACTGGCTTGGTTGAAGAGGTGCGGAGTGCTCAGATGACGGATCAGTACATGTTGGAGATTAGACAGAAGCTTATTGATGGCACATTCGAGGGGCAGAAGTACGACTTCAGACTCCACGATGATGACCTGATTAGGCTTAATGGCAGATTGTGTGTACCCAGGAGTAGCGCTGAGTTGAAGGAGCGCATATTGAGTGAATCCCATTGTTCTACTACTTCGATTCACCCCGGAGCTTCAAAGATGTATAAAGGTATGAAAAGATATTTCTGGTGGGCTGGAATGAAAAAGGATGTGAATGACTATGTGTTGAGGTGTCTCACTTGTCAGAAGGTCAAGTTTGAGCACCGACGGCCTGGTGGTATGGTGCAGCCAATGCCAGTGCCGGAGTGGAAGTTCCATGACATATCTATGGACTTCGTAGTAGGGCTTCCGCCTACAAGGGGAGGTCTGAATATGATTTGGGTGGTAGTTGACCGACTGACCAAGGTGTCTCGATTCATTCCGATGAAGGACACCTGGAAAGTGGCAAGATTGGCAGAACTATTCGATAAAGAGATTGTAAGACATCATGGTGTACCAAAGACGATTGTATCCGACAGAGATACCAGATTCCTATCCAGATATTGGAAGTCTACACGAGAGGCACTTGGTACTGAACTGAAATTGAGTACGGCGTTTCACCCACAGACCGATGGTCAGAGTGAGCGCACCATACAGACACTTGAGGATATGCTACGTGCATGTGCACTTGACTTTCAGACCAGCTGGATTGATAAGTTACATCTGATCGAGTTTAGTTACAACAACAGTTATCATGCATCGATCAAGATGTCTCCCTTCCAGGCATTGTACGGTAGACCATGCCGCACGCCATTATGCTGGGATGAATCGAGTGAGACGGTCATTATAGGACCAGAGTATCTTGAGCAAGTTCAGGCAGAAGTTCGCCAGATCAGGGCTAATATGAAAGCAGCTCAGGATAGACAGAAGTCGTACGCAGATGTGCGCCGACGTGACCTGGAGTTCGCCGTGGGCGATCAGGTATTTTTGAGAGTATCCCCCATGAAGGGAGTATTTCGTTTTGGTCAGAAGGGCAAGTTGAGCCCGAAATATGTAGGTCCTTATGTTGTGACGGAGCGGATCGGCCCGGTAGCTTATAGACTTGATTTACCCGCCGAGCTGGGCAAGGTACATGATGTATTTCATGTGTCCCAGTTGAAGAAGTATATGTCTCATCCGTCTCATGTGCTTCAGCCGGAAAGGCTAACCTTAGAGCCGACCATGCGATCAGTGGAGACTCCGGTACGGATTCTGGATACTAAGACTCGAGACACTCGCCATAAGTCCGTGAGACTGGTGAAGGTCCTCTGGTCTAACCAGGACGTTGAGGAGGCCACTTGGGAGCTGGAAGAAAAGATGAAGGCGAAGCACCCGTCATTGTTTGCTTCTTAGTGTTTATATGTATAGGGTACGGGGCGTACCCCTTTTAAGGGGGGTAGAGCCGTTTCGGTTATGGTTGTGTACGACATGTATATGTATACATTGTCTATGTTATGTTACAGACCGTTGTGTCTGAATGGTATTATATGGCTTGGACCTCGAGTCCGTTGTGGTATTATGTGGTTTGGACCTTGAGTCCGTTGTGGTGTAAGAATGATGGTAAGGTTGATAATGATGGTTGGAAGTATTGTTTCTATAAGTGTTCCCCGTGTTGTTCTAATAATAGATATGTGGGAAGTATGAACTTTGAGGACAAAGTTCTTTTAAGGGGGGTAGATTGAAATACCCCAAACCTTGGTATGTTGGTTAAACATTAAAACATGATTTATTAAGACTAAAAAGAGTCTTAGAAACCTTAGTAAACAAATTTAAACAAAAGGAAACACAATGTGCTTTAAAGTCAATAAGAGCCAAAATGTGCTCTAAGCTTGGGATAAACTTGAGTAAGACCTAATGAGCTTACCAAGACCTCATTTATATACTAATGAACATATTAAACCAATTACCAAAGAAAACCAAGCTTGAAAACAAGTTAAAACACAAAATGTGCTTTAAGAAGTCTTAAAGCACGTTTTTGAAAAATTGTCTTGTAAATGAGTTTTGAATGGCTAAATGTCCATCATTACTCTTAAATATATATGTGTACTATATAGTATCACATTTGGGTGGCTATATTAATGGGAAATCAAAAATTTCACTTCTAAGTGCCTTGTTTAGGTGAATAGTGATTTTTATAAGCTATTTTATAACATATGTTGTTTTAAGTAATTAAATTGATAAACAAAGACTAAAATGCCCTCACACTAATAAAGGGGGCCGGTTTTTATATGTGTGGTGACTCACCACTCTCTAGTTAATGTAACAAGTAATTAAAGCAAACTAAGTAAAACTACTTTTTACTTATACTACAAATATCTCCTTAAAAGTAATTTCTATCTTCATTCTCTCATTTCTTTCTTTCCTTCACTCACACGGTTTCCCACCTCTCTTCTTCTCTCTCCTCTTGTCTCTGTTCTCTCTCGGTGATACTACTACCACCATGGAAGTTCCAACTTTGACCACTTGCTAAATCAAGCTCACTTGTCCAAATCAAAAACAAACCCACCAATCTCTTCCTCTCATCAAGCTCTTCATTCCTATCTTCTCAAAACTCCAAAGCTCCATTTCGGTGCCAAGGTGTTCCACCATTGAAGCTTGAGCTTGTATTTTGACATATTGTGGATCTCCTTTGCTTCTAGGTAAGGAATCTCAAAGAAAAATCATGTTTCCCCATGTTTTTACCTTGACCGAAAATACACATTGATATAGCTCTTTGTGTGACTTTGTTCTAGCTTCATTTCAACTCTTCATGGACTAGGTGGAGTCCTCTCTGTTATATATTCAAACTCCCTTCAAAGATCAAGGTAAAATAACTACATTAATGTTTTTGAAACAATGTCAAATTAGGGTTTACAATGAGATGAAGCTCAAAGCTTGAATACTCATTATGGTGTTTGTATATTGTCTAGAACTTGACAAGGAATCAAATTATCATACGGTTTTGTAAGGAATCAAGGAGGAAGTGTTTTGGAAAAAGAGGTAAATCTACTAACTTAAATGTTGTTTAATGCCTTAGGAGAAATGAGCTTATAAATGCTTATTAAAACTACCTAAAGAGCAAATGGTGAATGACTTACTTAAAGTGTTCTCAAGAGACTAGTAAAGGGCATATGTGTGTTGAGTGTTTGCAGGTTAAAGGCATATATATTGTGGAAATTCAGTGTTTATGATTTAAGCACTTTAAGGGCCTAAGAGCCATGCATTTTAAGGGCCTAGTGCCATGCAATTTAAATTATGCACTATATTGTAATGGGTGTAAATTTGGTGAAATTGTGTATGAGAGTGTTCTTGGTGATTTTGGATGTTCTTGTGTGTTTAAAGGAGAAGGTAAAGTGTTTAGGCTTAGTAATGTTCTAGGGGAACCCATGTCAAAATTTAGGTAGGAAGTAAGAAGTTCTAAGTGTTTACATAAGGTTTGGTAGTAGTAGAAAGTGTAGGAGATGAATAAGAAGTTCATGATGTTCTTAAGGAATTTTGATGTACTAGGAAGTACTCTAGGGTGTAATAAGGACTTAGACATGATCTTAAGATTTAGGGAGTACCAAAGTCACTTGGGACTTAGGTAAATACCTAGGCAAACTTTGGTAAAACAAGGAGAAGTGTACACTAGGAAAAGAGTTTCAAGAAGGAGATAAGGAATTAGTTGTGAGAAATGATGCTTGGGAGATGATGTTAAAATAAGGAGGAAGCTTTTGGTATAGTAGTCATCTTAGGTGTGAAACACCATTTGAAAAACTAGGAGAAAATATTGTAAGTGTTAGGAATTTTGTGAAGGAATAAGTAAAGGCTTAAGGAATTAGGAAATGAGTTTTATGAGTGTTTAAGGGTGTCTTAAGTTGTGTTTAAAGTGCCCAAATGAGGTTAGGAAGTACTAGGTTATATGGGGAGAAGTTTGGAGTTGAATGTAAAAAGGAAAACAAAGATTTGGGGCCGACCGGACTTGCGACCGGACTTGCAAGCTCGGTCGGGACCTGTTACCCTGCGAGAATTAGTTTCTGGAATGGACCGGGCTTAGGACCGGACATGGACAAGTCCGGTCGGGCTAAATTTACAAAGAGAATAAACTCTCTGGAATGGACCGGACATAGGACCGGACTTACAAGTCCGGTCGGAGTAGAAAATTTTGTACGGATTGAGTTACTGGAATCGACCGGACATGGGACCGGACTTGACAAGTCCGGTCGGGCTGAATTTCCGAAGGGGAGAAACTCTCTGGAATCGACCGGACATGGACAAGTCCGGTCGGCAAGTCCGGTCGGACCTAAACTTGTAAAAAAAAAAAAACAGAAAAGAATGTGACTTATGTAGTTAACCCTAGGATGTATAATGAAGGTAACCTAGGGTGAGTAGACATTAAAACATGTCATACAATCAGTGAATACTTAGTAAGTGTGAAGTTAAATAAATAATTAACCGACCTTACTAATGTGTATAGGATTCTCTCAAGGTGGAACGAAACAAGGCAAGGACCAAGGTATGGTTTTCTTGCAGTCTGTTGCCTAACGGTTTACACCGGCTTGGGTGTTGTTTGTTTTCTGTGTGTTACGACCTTATAAGATTAAGGCATGAAAAGAGTTTACAGTTGTTATACATTATGATGTTGTAAGGTTATGACTCCTTTCCCTTGGTTGTCTAACAAGACCTAAATTTGCTTGTATGTGACTTAACAAAATGTTGTGTGATCACTAACAAGTGCTAACCGGGGGAGTGAGGAGTCCGGTTGTTCCGGCCACGCGTGTGATGGATGGGGGTCGATATCATATCCGGTTCGGCTCTTGGTGTATGTATAGGTGGTATTCCAATTTGGTTTCTACCTTCCCTTAGCTTATCCAAAGCTAGTTACTGACTCACGTCGGGCCATAGGGGCATACGTATGTTATTTCGGTGTGCTTGGGATTACTATATCCGACACACCTTTGGTATAAGTTAACCGTTCTATATAACCGGACGGTAACGAGGATGGTAACGAGCTTAACATGGGATTGGTAAAAATCCCTAGGCTCTCATGGTATACTAACTATGGTGGAAGGTTCCTTGTGAGAACCGATTTATGGTGTTATGTATTGATGTTGTGATGCTATGCAATTTCCCTTGCTATGCTATGGTATGTATATATTATGTTGGATGTTCTAAATGAATGCCATGTTATTATGACAATTGGTTGCGCGTATCCCGGTAGTCGATGGGCTGCGCGTTAGCCATACCAGCAAAGGTGCTGACCCCCTCGGGGGCTCCATATTTTTATTGCAGGATGAGGATCGAAGAGCAGAGTGGCTCTAGGTCCTAGGTCGTTGATGTACTTTTGGACAGTTGGTTGTTGAGCCGGGATGCGCCTGTGCTCCCGAGGCATTATTTTGATACCGTAGTTATACTGTGGTGAATGATTATGGTTGTAGGGTGTTGTAAATTAAATACTCGGTATGTTGGTTATGTTTATATATGGAGTTAGTTCTATGCTCGGGAGTCTGATCATCAGACCGATACATTGTATTTATTCTGCCTAGTTAACCACGTGGGTGGTTAACGGCGTTGTAACACCAAGCGTTTAGTTATTTGGTTGGTTATTTTCCGCTGCGATTCGGTAGTTGATAGGGGCGTTGTAGGGGTGTTACATATGATGCCAATACGTGATGCTTGATGCTTGGTTGCTTGTTACTAAGGTTTTGCTACCTTAAGTGTGTATGATATCATGATGTATTGTGGTGTGCTTTACTGCTTTATTTATAGCATGTAAATTGGATTTAATAATATTCGACCAAGTAGTCGTGTGGCCCGGCAACATACGGGCTACACACGTCATACTCAGCGTAGTTTGCTGAGTCCTTCCAACCAAATTTTTACAGGTATTATGCCAGACGATTACGGAGCGTAGGGGATGGCTACCATGGGGGTAGTCCATCAGGGCATAACGTTTGAGGATGTAGCCGTATGTTTAATGTACCCGAGATAGATGTAGTTTTCAGTTTATGATTTGGCAATTTGTTGTAGACGCTTGATAATTGGAATTGTATCTTACATTTACATGAGTTTTGGTTAGAGCTGTTTCCAGTCATGCAGACCGTAACTTAGAAATGGTAATGTGGTTTGTCAACCACGTGGGTGGTTGGCATCTGTAGCGCCCGGATGAAATTGAGAATCCGCTGCGTAGTTATCTTGTAATGTGGCTAGGAGCCTGTTTGTGCTATGGGATGTTATTCGGGGGTGTTACAGAAAGTGGTATCAGAGCGTAGTTACGCTCTGATGACTGGAACAGGAAATACCGAGGTTGAAATTCTGACAGTGAGTTAAGGGTTGGGGTAGTACGTGAGGCGCGTTAGTTAGGGTTTCACCAGTGTGTACTGGATACCTACAGACACCTACACCCGACCTCCACATCCCTAGTTAAATTCAGACAAAACGCCGGAGAGGTCGAAAGCCTCCTCACACTCGGAAAAACCCGATCCGGCAATAACTTAATGTATTACCCCATGAAGAAAAGACTATATCATACAACAATCCCAAGATTTGAAGCTCTGACTAGAGCGTGAAGTTCAAAGACATAGCCAAAAAAAAAAAAAAAAACCCATTAGGTACCAATTTTAGCGACAACTTGGGTCGACCTGCTTAGCAGTCGATGGACCCTACCTCACAAGCAAAGAGGACCGAAGTACCCTAAAATACATGAAATAAATAAGCCAAAAATAAGCAATTAATTAAGCCAAGGATGGGAATTGAGATAATTCTACAATTCGAATTAACACTTGAGAGGGTACTTTAAGAAAACCCTCGTAAGACAATGAAATAAGAGAATATAGCTCAAGACGAAATTACACCATAAAATTGGTACGACCTATGATGCTTAACGAAGCATAACACAATGTTACACACTAAAGTATAATAATACGGAATTCAATTAAGTCCCTACCCAGCACAAGGCAAACAGATATGAAAAACGGCAATGAATCCGCCATATGTTTCAAATCTATTGAATATTTTGTTCAAGGAGACCAAATAAAAAGGAGTTCTGTGTCATAGAGAATTAAGTTCCGATCATGGAGGAACAAGTTCCGAAAGAGGAACTGTTAAAAACGCCCGCAAGCAATGCAACGGGTATGTGTGGAATTCAGGTTATAAAAGATAAACCCTTGGATCAGGTGTATAGCATTAACTATGATTATGAGGAAATGATCACACATGCAACGTTATATGATAGTATTATTTAAACCATTTGGTATGTACCATATAATACATATTACGTTATTCATTTTAAATAAACTATATTAACTTACACTGTGTGATTTACAGCATTATATATTGATAGTGATGTCATAACACGTGTCATCTATCACTCACGACATTAAAACCATATTGTATATACTTTATATATACATATCTTGGGTTTTACATATGCATATATTGATATATGTTGTTTATTTGATTAATCATATAATATGTTACATGTATTATGACAATACTTTTTTTTTAAACTCCCATTTTAAGTAGAAGTTGCCCAACTTGACCTCTTGGTCAAATTAGCTGACTTAGTCAAGCATGTTGACTGACTGGGTTATCCAAGTACTTTAGCTTACAACAATCATCATAATACAGGTATTATATAAATCATGTACTTTGTAATATGCTGCTCTTGATTGTATAATTTACAATCTATCAACTTTATTTATTTATAACACCCATCATTTAAATTGTTAGGTTCTAACATATTTTATACACATTTCCTACAATATTAGTCACGCCTTTATGCACATACAAATACGTTATATACATAACTTATAAAACTCCCTTTATTAAATGTTACATTTCATTATTTATGTAAGGTGATTTCCCACTAGTTTGTAATATATCATACAAACTCATATTAAGATCCTATCTTACTATCGTGTAACATTGTACAATACCATAATAAACTTTAAAGTGTATTCATTATACTCATTATTTTGTACGTTCATTTATTCATTATTATCACAATTGTTTTATGTGGATAGTCTTACTTATATATATACACCTTCTTACTTCAAATGTTTGTCAAGGTTAATATTACTTAGCCAAGTAATTTCCAACCTTATGATTCAAATTCAATTATAATAGTCGTGTAATTTAATTTCTATTTAGTTATAAAACAACCATGAAAAAAAAAAAAGAGGCAACTACCGAATATAAATCTTGGATGAAGATATAAGTAGGTTAAGAGAAACCTAATCATATGGGGAGACATTGAATACGGTGCGGATGGATCACCTATATCCATACTATATCTACGAATACGGTGCGGATGGATCACCTATATCCATACTATCTATGAATACGTGCGGATGGATCACCTATATCCATACTATATCTATGAATACGGTGCGGATGGATCACCTATATCCATACTATATCTATGCATACGGTGCGGATGGATCACCTATATCCATACTATATCTATGAATACGGTGCGGATGGATCACCTATATCCATATTATATCTATGAATACGGTGCGGATGGATCACCTATATCCATACTATATCTATGAATACGGTGCGGATGGATCACCTATATCCATACTATCTATGCATACGGTGCGGATGGATCACCTATATCCATACTATATCTATGAATACGGTGCGGATGGATCACCTATATCCATATTATATCTATGAATCGGTGCGGATGGATCACCTATATCCATACTATATCTATGAATACGGGATGGATCACCTATATCCATACTATCTATGAATACGGTGCGGATGGATCACCTATATCCATACTATATCTATGAATACGGTGCAGATGGATCACCTATATCCATATCTATAAATACGGTGCGGATGGATCACCTATCCATACTACATCTCCCTATATGAGACTTGAATGAAAAAAAAAACTCATAAATCAGAAGGATACGAATGTATGTACCATATACCATTTAACTAATGGAAACAACCATATGTGCATATTTAAGACAAAAGGGTATTATAACACCTAAGTATACAAATATATGGATACAAGAATGAGTGAATGTATATATGTACACACTTAGATATATACATAGTTGGAAAAATTAAATTAGTTGATTGTTTGTTGGACGTGCGAGGGTTGAACTTAACCCTGGTCAGGTCAAGTGATACTGAGCAACAAATTGGGTGGAAGGATAGTCCAACACTTACGCTGACACGTAAGGGTGATAACTCCTCGAAACCCCCTTTCACATGGACATATAAACCACAAATAGGTGAAAATTTATAAGTTGGATAAGTAAAAATGCGAAGGAAGCAATGCTGATACTAGAGGATGTAACCACATAAATACATTGGCACATGGTTCGAAACTCAGAGATTACAGACATGTGAAGACTTGAAATGATGTGATGTTACTAGCAACCTAATGGTTACTACATAAAATATATACTATCGTAGTCAAATGCAATATGTAACCATTAGTAGTCTAGTTCCTGGTGGAACATGAGAACAATGAAGATGATAAGAAAACTAAAATATCCCATGCTACACATAATTATGAACGGTAATACAAACCGAACATGTCATTGTAACAATGACACGTTTGTAACATTCAAATACCAAGAACTAAATCGTTACTACAGAGCATACATAAAAATTAAAGCCAAAGTCGGCCAAAAGAACAATTCAAATGCTCAAGACCGCACTAAAGGCATGAACTTCCAACCTTCAAAGTAAATGGATTGACAAGAACAACCCACCGAGATGGTGTATGATTAAAATACCCCTTGGCAATCAAGAGACTATTACTCCTATACAATTAAGCCCATGCCTGCCTTGAAGGCATAGTGAGGAAACCTAACCTAAACGAAATCATAGTCGCACAGCAGAAGCTGTGGTGGACCGCATACCACATTCTCCCGTTGATAGATCGGTATGAATACTGAAAGAATCCATGAGACCATTAACATAGTCAAAACGTTTGATAAGATTATAAGACAAGGAAACCCCATGAGACCTAAACATCGTGGACCAAGGATCAGGATGATACATAAGGATTACGTGGGCGTAACCATTTTTATGGGGGTAGGCGCGTTGCGTTTTACTAGGTCATTACCCGTTTGGGTGTTGGTTTGGAGGCTATGTGTGTGAATTGAGTGTGTATTGTATTGATGTACACTGTGCGATGAATAAATGTTGTATGTTGGTTTTATGGTGTGGCATGTTAATTGTTGCATTGGTGTGCTTTAAACACTTGAGATGTATTTGGTGATGTATACGTGAACTATTGCGTATGTATGTCCCTTGGGACTTGGGATATATACATTCATGTATTGGTTTGGGTTGGAAAACTAGTGGTGGAATTGAATGATAGGAAAGGTTGGAACTTAGAATTGATGGGATCGAATGGATTAGAACCGTGAGTTTTCGTTGGGTGGTTAGATAGAAATTCGATTGAGACAACTTCGGGACGAAGTTCTTTTAAGGGGGGTAGACTGAAATACCCCGAGTGATTATCACTTTAAAGTAGTGAAATATAAAATTAAAATTAAGGTTTTGAGCAACAATGGTGGTTAAACTCAAAAAAAATGTATATAGTGAATAATAGAAATGATTTAATAATAACGTCGCAGTATCGGTACGTGATACGCTAATATAAGCTCATATGATTGCACACTTCTAAACCGAAATGCGAATTAGTCGCACATGTATACATATATATAACAAATGTACACGTATATATATACGACCAATGTTATATAAGTGACAACATGATATATAATACCGTCATGTATGCTATAACTGAAACGCGACAAATAAAATAGCGTACATATACATATATAGGTATAGTAAAAAAAAAAATGTGACAAGATAAAATAGTTCGCACACATGTATATGTATGTAACAACGATAAAAATAAACATGGTTATAACTTAAAAAAATATAGAGCAGACATGCTCTAGCCAGGATTCGAACCCAAAACCTCTCATACCGTCCATTAATGCCTTAACCGATTGAGCTGTGCTCATATTCGTAATAAACTACACGATTTACACAAGAGTAATATCACATATCATTAGATGAATTAAACCACCAAATTACTTACTAAGTAAACAACCCCTATGGTGACACCTGAAAGTTTTGCAAGACCCACTAACCTACATTGATCACCCACTCAGCATGTAATTCATTACCAGCCCATGTGCTACGATGACACACTAACACATTCTCAAATTACTCCACCCCCCTACTGGTTAATTATTTCTTCTGCTCCCAACTGTTGCCTTGCCTCCTTACACCAGTGTGTCGGTAATCCCTAACCTACTAACCACTGAAGTCTCTCCACTCTCCCATACAACTACCTTCCCTGCAACTCACAAACTCTCACGCGATGTCCCTCACATGCTAACTATCTCTTTTTGCATGTCTAGAAAAAAAAAACCACAAGCCATACGGGCTGCCAGAATGATCGGGAGCAACAAAAAAAAACACAGAAACAGGAGAAAAAAAAAACGTGAGCACCATACCTTGCTGTTGCTAGTTGTGGACTTCAAAAAAAAACCCAACGACCAGCAGTATACTCTCCTCCTCCTACGATTGCCTTTCCTGTCCGACCAGACTACCAGTTTTGATGTTTTTCCTCTCAACCATTCATGCGCGTAACCACCTGGAAATGCTCCTATGGAGTGTGTTGGAAAAACCCAAGGAACACACTCCATCTCTGCTCGGTTCCCAGCTCAAGCTAATGCTCCAACTTACTTCTTGCATAATAGTTTTCTTTCCTTCCTTGTTCTCTGTCCGAGAGTCCTGATTCATGGCCACTAATCTCTGTCTCACTTGCATGTATCTGCTCCTAAGGATATCTTCGCTATGATGGCACCAAGATCTATCCAGAAAGACCTACAAGCCAGTTCTGAAACTGCAGCCAAGGTGAGGCCTTGAAATAATTCGTTCTGTTCCAGTTTCAACTCTCTGATTCTTTTTTCTGGGGTCCGAAAATGTTGAGAAACCCCAACTCAGACACCCTGATGCTTTTCCTCTTGTGTCCCAATTTCCTCTGCGTTCAAAGTCACAGAAAGGAAGACAGCGAACGGCAACTGCATGGAGAAAATCTGATCCAGCATTTTTCCACACAGAATCGGTAACTGGGATGGATTCACGGACTCCAGTTGATTTCCTTGTGCGGTGAGCCTCTGTAACAAACTTGTCTCGTGTCTAAGCTCTTCTACATCCACTATTTAACCCAACATAATTCACTGCCAGCCATTCCAAAGCAAACCAGGAGTAGAACGAGAGGAAACTGCACTTGGAAGCCAGGTAATAACAGAATTCAGAAACTGACCTCAGTTTTGTGTTTAATTGCATTTCAAATTCAGGAGCTAACTCCCGCTAATGAGCTACTAACGAACTACCTAATCTAAGTTCCTTAATGTCCCCCAATCCCATCTTATGTTAGGTGGAACACCTGCATTAACAAACCAGAAAGAGGGGGGGAGTTGAAAGTCAGATTAAACAACAGGAAAGAATCATGCATCGGTTTCAGATTTTCAGTTCTGCTCTTTTCTTTAGTTTGTCCAGTTCAGTGTTGGACGCATCCGTAATATACCAAGTTGTTTGGATTTAAAACCTTATTAGAACATTTAGCTACGTAGGTTAGCAGTGAGGGAAAACTTGGAAACCAAATTATGAACCATCAAAAAAAAAACATACATTCGATATCAGTTTCGGTTCTATTCCAGTTTTCCAGTTTTACAGTTATTTCCTTGTCTCAGTATACACACACTCCAGTGGGATAGACAGCATTACTCTTGGTGGTGTTGAGGTTGGAAACTTACTAAGATATTAAATCTGTAACTACCAGTTTGAGAAACAAAAAAAAAGGAGAGACAGATCTGTGAATGTACAGACAACATCAAAGAGTAGATATCAGATGTTATGTTTCAGTTTCTGAAATTTTCATATTCCTGTAACTAACCTTCCTGCGGTAATCTAACATTTTGAGGTGACTTTAAGACAACCTTAAAAACTTACTAAAACGGGAGAGTGTTGAAGGACAAGAAAAATAAAGAGATAGCTATTAGACAGAAGTGAAACCAACAGAGTTTGGTGTTCCGGTTATTAGTTCTGTCTGGTTCAGTCAGATCGTACCCATGATGTCACCAAAGTGGTTTTGGAATTTAAAATCTCAACAACACACTTAACCATCGTGAGTAATAAGGAGGGAGAAACTGGAAATCTAATTATGAACATAAGATAGAGGATGATGTATCAGGTTATGGGTTCAGGTTCTTTTCATTTCAGGTGAGGAACATTTTAGTAGTTTTACTGGTGACCTCGGGTCTGATTAGGGGAGTAAAATTGTATTAAGCTAACTAACTGAGTAGTCATACAATCTAGGGGATAACTGAAGTCTGATTAGAGGGCAGAAAACAAACCATAGCAGAGAATACCTCAGTTTCAAATCTCAGTTTTCCAGTTCTGTATCAGGAGTTCCTGAGGCATTATCCTTTCTGTCTCGGGTTGTGTTAAAAGTCAAAACTAAACTAAGATATCCAACTGGTATTCTCCACTCTGGACATTTTCCTTGTCTTCTGAAGAGGTAGAAAGAAATAGTAGTGTCAACCTGAACATCTCCTGAACTTGTTTATGAAACATCTGCCTGTAAATTGCACTGTGCTTAGTTTGAGATTAGGTGAGGAGAAGTGCTCCTAGGCTGTGGTCTAGCTGTGCAATCTGATTTCACAGTTTCAAAATCATCAAATTGCCATTAGCTATGACTGACTGATAAGAAGATAGCAATGATAAGTTGTTTCAGCAATTCATAGTCTTCAGGGTATGTTTCTGTTTTAAGTCAGATTTTAACCAATCCTTGAAGCTTGGTAGGTACAATGCATTCGTAATCTGAAATAGATTTTAACACCGCTTTCCCTCTCTGTGTTACTGCTTTTATACTCAACGTTAACGTACAGGCTGTGGTAAATGAGGAAATTGATCTGTTCATATCACTTGTTGTTTTAAGGAATTATGCTCGTAAGCCTCTTTATTATTTCCAGAGATTGTAGTCGGCCCTTTCTTTTTTTTTTCCAGAGCTGGACTACCTTTTCATTTTGGTTCAATTTTCATTGCCCAATCACAGTTGTTTCATGTCTGTTACTTTTCAACCCTGCAATTTCTTACTACGTCTCTTTTTATTTGAAACAACTTTCTATGTTAGAGAACTGTCAAAGGAAGCACAGAAAGCGAACAACTTATGGTGGGGTGGTTTGGAGTTCCAAACCTGAATAAGGCAATTAACTACGTGGGTAAATAAGGTGGGGAAAAATTGAAAGACAAGTTGTAAACTAAGAAAAGGAGTGAGTGGTGGAGACATCAGATTTCTAATTCCAGATTTTCACTTACTGCCTGAAAACTCATGCTTCTGTATAACCCTATTACAGGGGGGGTTTATAAGGATTGAATTGAGAAGTAAATGAATCTAAATACACCTAATACGCTTGAGTGAAGTTACCGACACCTTAGGGATGAATTAGAAGCTAATGTAATCAGCTAACAGCAAGGACCATGAAGGAATAAACAGACCCTGTTTCAGTTTTTCTTCTTACAGCAGCAGCCTCTGTATAACTGAAATACCATGAGCATAAGAGTGCTGCATAAGCTTGTTAATAAACCCAATATCTAGCTAATACCTCTAAGTAAATCTATAGAATAAAATCATGGAAGTAGAAATAGAATATAGAAATTCAGGTTTGATGAGTTAAGTGTTTCAGTTTTTTTTTTCTCTCTTGTTGCAGTTCAGTTCAATTCGGTACTGAGGGGTTTGAGGGAGTTGTGGTGAATTTATAATGAATCTAAACACCTCTAATATGCCTTAGAAGGTTTATATACTTGATGGGAAAGAATCAAACAGCGGTGGAGCTAACTAGATACAAGAGCCAAGAAGTAATACCTAGATATTTGTTTCATATTTTATTAAAGATGTAGTTTCTGTATAACTGATTGCATGGGTGTCACAAGAGTGATATTAGATTAATGATGAACCTAAAACCTTCCTAAAGTATCTAGCTAAACTTGGGAAACATCTTGGGAAGTTTAGACACCCTTAGATACATTAAAAAGTGTGATAATATAAGGTTATGTACAAGAACCTTGTTTCAGTTTTGAAACACTTAAGCTTCATTATAAAGGAGTTCTAGCAATAATTGAGGAGTGTTATTGTGTAAATAATGAGCTTAGAACATAGCTATAGCCGAGGAAGGAATACACTTTAGGCAAGTTAAATCCATCTTAGGAAAACTTGTTACAAACTAGCACTTTGAATACTCTAAAACGTTAGCTAGAGAAAAGGACTTAGTCAACGTGTGAGTGACTATGTGAATGCCCTAGGAGTAAGATAAGCCTAGGATTAATACTTGGAAAGTTCTAAGGGTTAATATAAACTAAGCACTTAACAACACACCTAGGGAATAACACCCGGTATAAATGAGATAAACTAGAAAAGTGTCGTCACATGGAATCAGGAACTGGCGCGCTATTTTTAATCAACGTTAGGGTTGTAACGTACGCCAACCAGGAACCCGGGGGTGAGACGACACTTGCTTCTGATCCAGGTATGGACATGTGTGGTTCGTATGTTGCCGTGTTACACGGCTTGTTTGCTGTGTGCCTTGTTTGACAATGACCATAAGATTAAATCATGAAATTGGATTGCTTGTTTATCTTGCCTATATGATTGCTATATCATTGTTGCATATATTTGCGCGCACACAGTAGTTTAGTCCCTTCTCGTTTATGAACTTGAGATGAAACACGACGGACTACGCAAACAAAACAAAACAACTATACAAGAAGAAGACTCCTCTTAAACTATAGAGGACTTCTAATGACACCCACTATGGTGTCGAACTTATAACGATAACGAAAAGTAGAATACCTATTGGTGGAACACATCCTGAAGTCTAGAGATGACCCCGCTTCCTCGACGCACGACGCCGGGAATGGAGGATTAGCTATGGAGAAGACGTTCGTCAACTTGTGGTGATAAGAGAATTCACAAATAAACCTTAAAGAAACAAGGGAAAGATTAACACCTACAAAATATGGTCACGGGATTTGAACTGTGCCCCCAGACCTGGTGCAAGGAAAGAGGAAGAAAATATACGTTATGGGAACAAGAGAAAAGAAATGAAAACACACAACGCTCGAACGATCCCATAGTGAGGATCATTGGTAAACATACCTATGCGTGTGTTTGATGACTTACATAATTGTTGTGTGCCATACTAGTAGCTTGTTGTGCTTGGTTGCGTGTTTTGATGTGCTATGATGCCAATACGTGATGCTTGGATGCTTGTTACTAAGGTTTTGCTACCTTAAGTGTGTATGATATCATGATGTATTGTGGTGTGCTTTACTGCTTTATTATAGCATGTAAATTGGATTTAATAATATTCGACCAAGTAGTCGTGTGGCCCGGCAACATACGGGCTACACACGTTCATACTCAGCGTAGTTTGCTGAGTCCTTCCCAACCAAATTTTTACAGGTATTATGCCAGACGATTACGGAGCGTAGGCGGGATGGCTACCATGGGGGTAGTCCATCAGGGCATAACGTTTGAGGATGTAGCCGTATGTTTAATGTACCCGAGATGTAGTTTTCAGTTTATGATTTGGCAATTTGTTGTAGACGCTTGATAATTGGAATTGTATCTTACATTGTACATGAGTTTTGGTTAGAGCTGTTTCCAGTCATGCAGACCGTAACTTAGAAATGGTAATGTGGTTTGTCAACCACGTGGGTGGTTGGCATCTGTAGCGCCCGGATGAAATTGAGAATCCGCTGCGTAGTTACCTTGTAATGTGGCTAGGAGCCTGTTTGTGCTATGGGATGTTTATTCGGGGGTGTTACAGAAATAATGAAAATTGATGCACGTAATGAAAATAAAACACTTAAAATAAATGGAAAATAATAGTAGTAAAAGGACACACGAAATAATAAAAATAAAGACGATAAAACAGAGAAAGCCAAAAGGAAGTAATAAATAATAATAAGAGTATAAATCGGTCGAGTACATAAAATAATACATGGTAATAACAAAACCGTGAAATATTTCAAAACAACAGCAATAAAATAAGTATACAAAATGAAGTAGGTTAAAACGGATAAATAAAAGGCTCGTGCTCCTTTTCTCATAAGGAATGTGAGATTTTAAAGATTAGTAAAAGGAAATCCCTTTGATCGAAAGCGGGGACGACCACCTTGTTTTTGTTGAATAATAAATAAGAGGGGTGAGAATTTTTGGTGTCTACAGATATAATGAGAATAAAAGAGGAGACAAGTACAAAATTCAATGTTATAAATGTCAGAAGTATAGCCATCTTGCACGTGATTGTGGGAACGCACAAAAATCAAATAATGAAGATGCCAAGTTTACACAAACAATGAAGAATGAAGTTGTTTCGCTATTCTCAAATCAAATAGAGAATGGTGTCAAAACAAATGTGTGGTATCTTGATAATGCGACAAGAAATCACATGTGCGAAGATAAAAGCAAGTTTGTAGAGATTGATTCGTACATAGAATGGTGATCATCAATTCATCGGTGATGTGTATTACATACCAAGCATGAAAAGTAACATTTTAAGTATTGGAAAACTCATGGAAGAAGGTTATGAGATTAATATGAAAAATTGAATGCTTTTCCTAACGGATAATTATGGAAAATGATTGCAAAGGTTCTAATGTCAGAAAATAGAATGTTTATTCTTGATATTGAGACTACTGCTACAAAATGGCAGAAAGCCTGTGTCAAGATAAATCCTAGGTGTAGCACCCCTAACTCATAACCCATCTTAAAAACAATCTCGGTACAATATGTGCAAAATGGCTGAAAGCTGAGCCACCATTACGGTGTATGTCACCTGCTGTATTATTTCCATCCTTGCACTTGTTGGTCTCTTTGACTCTTCTGTTGCCCTATCGGGTCTTTGTAGTTTAAATTTCTCGGGCCTCCTTCTTACTGCCCTGTGTACGATGTTCCCTTATCGGGTGTTGCCCCTATCGAGGAGGCTCTTATTTTTTTTAATACTGTCTTGTTCCTGCACTCATTCCCACACGTTTTACTATGTTAGTAGAGTATTAACTCCCTTTTTGAGGTGCTGCATTATAGTAACCTAGGCGAGTTTTGCTTCGTAAGCTCTTATACTTGTCGCATCATGTAGGTCAGGTCTTCTTAAACCTTTGAAGTTGCATAGGCTCGAAGTTATCCCTTTTAGGAGAGACTTCTAAGCGATTTTTAGTTCCACATGTAATGTATTTTGACAGTGATTTACTCGTTTTTCCATTCCTTATTCTTCAGGTGCACTTATCAGTGCTTTCCTCTAGTTATCTGGACAGGGTTATGTTGCCTACTTAGCAGGTCAACCCATTTTTCCTAAGGATTTTTATCCCTCTCCTTAGCAGGGTTTACTGTTTAACTGCTACTACGTACGGTAGCATCTTTTGAAAAGCATGCTGCTATCAGGACCTTCTAGCCATAGTGATTCATTGTATCACAAATTATTTTCTCATTTAGATGTCAAAATATTCATAGCAGCCACATCGGGTCTTCCCGAATAGGAGAAATTTCCCATCTCCTTGGCACTTTTCATTTTATTGCCGCTATAGGCGGCACTCGAGGTACGGGCAGCGGCGGGTGGGGTACTATTGCTATTTTCGGGATGTACTCTCAACGCGTGTGAGCGGATATTACTGTCTTAACATTATTTGGGGTTGCAGGACCTCCATCACCATCCGACATGCCTCGTCCTCTGCCAGTATATCTTCCCTCACCCCTTTCTGACATCAGTCAGAAGGGCGAGTTAGACCTTTACTCGGTACTATACCGTATCTACGGTCATTTATATTGAAATGCTTTCCCGGCAAATTATCACAAGCATTTAGCATTACTACGACCTCCTTAGGTCACAAACCTCACAGACGTTTCCCATATTCCCAAATCCTATGCTTAATGTAATTATCCTACTATCTCTTGTCATCAGAGCGGTACTCTGCTCCGATACCACTTTTGTAACACCCCTAACTTATAACACATCTTAAATACAATCACGGTACAATCTGTCCAAAACTTAATTCGATAATACAACGGAAGATACAAAATAAAACACTAACTCGGGTGCTGTCGCCGCTACTCACCCATGTGAGTAACTCGAATTCCAATCCTGTTTACCATAACCACTGTGATGACCAAGAGATAAATATCATTCTATAGAATGTACTAAATCATAAACTAGTGAGCTTTTTAATATCCAAAATCTTATATAATATCCTTACATCCCAATTTAATACTATAGTATAATCGAACAGTAGTTCATAACTAACTAACCAAAAATATCCCGCACTCCGGCTTCGGTCTCAATCGAGCACCTGTAATATGTATGCCACAACGGGCTCAACATAAACCACTGAATATGCTAAAGTGTGATCCTAGGATCCGTTAGACTCCTCAAGTCAATTAGCCGTCTTAACATTTGGTTCATTTTCATGCGGATCTATTTTACAAGTATATAATGAAAGAACTGTAATGCAATAAACATACAGCAGTTCATCCAAATATTCACATCTAAAACCATACACATCAAGCACGTATAATCATACGATAAACGCGTGCATAAAATAACAGTACGAGAATTGTTTCATTGGAACGGTTCTCTTTTATTCGGCCTTCAAGGCTTTGATTAGTTATCCACTTTATGAGAGTTTTTTTAATCTCGTAATATTGATTAGATTGTGTCTAATTGTTTAATTCACTTAACTGTTAACCACTGACAGTCGTCATGTTAGAGATGACATGTCCTCAACACTTACCCCTATAATGGCGGGTCACCAACGACAGTAGCCATCCCCTTAACGTGAGGACTTTGATTCCTCCTTATGACACCTATTATATGACGGGGCACCAATGGCCGAAGCCATTCCATTTACGTGGGAACTCCATCCAATGGCCAGTCTGATCTAATGGAATAATATATGAGTGGACCTATAATAGTCATCCGCTCTATTGTGATCACTATGCGCAACCAGGATTCCCTGGATTTCTCCTCATATACAATATGGTTCACTATGTGATTAAGTTATCCTAATCATCTCACCTAAGATCTATGCTTAGGTTGTAGTGAATATAATACCATGTAGTTGCCTTTTAGGTCTTACACAATACCTAGAAGTCATCTATGTCATTTTCCATGTTTGCGTACATATGCTCTAGAGATTGGAATTACTGAATCTTATCCTAAGTTAATTACTTAGGTTGATTAGGAATAATGTGATATAACTCATTGATCGTTCATAAGAATAATCTAATTCCTTATCTTACTCGTAATTCGTATCGAGTTTGCAATTGGTATCATTTTAGTCCGATAGACGTTCGTGCATAGTTAATAACGCGTGATAGTCGGGAAATTAAATGCACATAAACATATCAATATTAATCACACATATCACTCTTGTCAACAAACATACAAACATATCCGAACCCAGGGAAATCCTCAGGACATTCAGACCACAAAATAACATACCGTACACCCGATGGTGAGAGAGAGTAGACATCCAAACCCCGCCGTCCGTCCTCTATACGCACGTCCTCTAATGTACGTCCTCTAATGCACTCAGCTCTGGAAGATAGGACTAAGCATTAGCTCTCTATAATGTTTGCTAAGTTGGTATCCCGATTAGTCACTAATCCCCTGGTAATTACCCCGTGATTGTTCAATGTTTATCATTCGGGTTTTAAACAGTTCGAGATTAGTTAAATCATCCTCTAAGTATGTTATAAATAACATGTAGTATTTATTTACTACTTAGGATTTAATCCAAATAACCTATCTCATTTATTCATAGGTTTATTATCAATATGTATATATATATTATACACACATCTATATAGTTTGTTACTATATGTTAATTATATATTTGACCTTGTAGTATTATAAACCTTAATTTCTCATTTAAGTAATGAGTTGGTCAACTTGACCCTCTTTGGTAAATTAGGTTGACTTGGTCAATTTATACAAGTCTACAATACTATATATAACCCATAATATAATTCCTTGAATTATATAATCATATTATTTTATGTAAACTACAAACTCCCTCTAGTTTGTAATATTCTCACATATTAACACTTAGATCTTATATCTAATGTTATTTAATATGGTTCCCAACCATATAAATACTAATGTTAATTTATAACATTTTCGACCTTGGTATATAATTTATAATACTTTATGATATATTCATATAATCCATATGAATTATAAAATTCCTATAATCAATACTAACTCCATAAATTGACTTTATGATCATACTCTTAATGCTAGGTCCTATAATTCCTCAACCTTATAATATAACAACCCTTAATAATTCTCTAATTCTCGGCATAGCACACTAATTTCCTTTAATTTCACTTTTGCCCACAAATGTTATCTAAACTTACAATGTCATTATAAACCATACATTATAATCCTAACTCCTTATTTAAATCAACTCAAGGTGCTATGATAACTTATACTCCCTCCGTCCTAATTGACCTTCTTGTTTGCTTTATGACACGTTTTTCCACTTCAATATTAAACATATAAGATAAACTACTGTCATAAAACTAAATTTTGTAATATATAATTTATCATGTAAGGAATCATATGCAAAACTTAAATTTTCAAAATTATTTTATTTTGTATGTTAAATATTGATGTCAAACGACATGTCCAAATAGTAAACAATACGGTCAATTCAGGACGGAGGGAGTATTAATTACCGAACAGACCCAAATGTCATTCCTTGACTTCCACCACATTTTCCTTAAATTACAAAGTGGCCACACACTTTTATAAACCTTACAATTTAATCCATATCTCTCATAATTTCCAATTTAATTCTAAACTCTCACCCAATATTTCCAGCAAATTAAGAATAGACCCCCACATGTCTGTTCTGTTTTCCACTATTATATTTTTCCAAATATGCATTTTGACCTCTTATACTTTCAAACTTTACAAACAACTACTAATTTTTCTATAACTTACATTTCTATTCTTAATCCCTCTTAAGTGGTCAAACCATCTACTTTTCCTCCTAATTATACCAACAATCTGCCATTGACCCATATATTCCAATAATTACGGTTTGACCCGCAAAACTTTTCACACTTTACAAACAACTCCTAAATTTATCCAAAGTTATAATTAAGCCCTTTTCTTTATCTTAATTTGGTCAAAGCCCCATATATCACCTAAGGTTGACCCTAGTCTCGTTTTTTTACCACCATTTTCCAGAAATTACAATTTGACCCCAAACGTTTTATAGAATTTACATTTAGCTCCTAAAATTTACAAAAACTTGTAATTTGCATTCCTTAACCAACCAAGGCCTAACTTTCGGCCTATTCACCATTTGTCACTCAGTATTTTATTTATTTACATTTACCCACCGAAATACCCGCGAATTTTGAGATAGGACATATATAATATATAGTAGGAATAAATAAGTTAATAAATAGTTAGTCGAGAATAGTATAGATTAAGGCCTAGGGAAGCTGAATAATTATTTCATATTATCTCTCTTCTTCAAAATTATTATAAATTTTAATATAATTTCCTCACATTTTCCCTAAAATTATATCTAATACTAAATATATTTTTCTATCCTCACGTTACCACGATCTCCACTCTCCTCTTAAAAAATTTCCTAATAACTATATATTTCCTTTTAAACAAATATCTCTCTTTAGAAGATATTTTATCCATCCCTATCTTCTCTCAACGACTAAACTAATCTTTCTCTCATTTAAATTCCAATTAGTGAATTACTCCTTGTTTTCCTAACCCGTTTAGTCTAGTCCTCTTTTAAATAGATTACAACGTTAATTATTCATCTATCTTTCAATTATTATTTATAACACTAATTGCTAAATTCGTTTACTTACAACGCAGATTAATTCCTCCTCCTTTCTAAAACTAATTACCTTTAATATTCAAATAATATTATTTATCTTCCTCTACCATTACGGTTCTATTTAATTCACGATCTACTTCACGATCTCATCCATCCTCATCGCAACGTTATTATGCTCCTTCTCTCCAAACTTCCAAATTCTCGCTCTTTCCTTTCTGCTGTTGTCAAGTTTTTTCCCTAGTGTCGCATTAGGTAGAAGGGTAAGGTTTAATGGTTGGTAAGGCTTTGATATTATTTTGGTTATGATTTGGTAAGTTTCTGATTGATATCTCTATTCGCAATTCTAGACCCTGAATTCTCTGACGGGCGCTACTAGTGGATTGGCTGGTTTATCTTCGTAGTGGTGAGCGTATTCAGGTAAACATCTGTGCTCATCATAATTTTCTTGTGTGGTTTTGCAAAATATTGATGGATTGAGTAAACCCTGATTTGGGAATTTTGGAAGTTGGAAACTATGTTTCCCCGTGTATTCTGATTCAACAATTTTGCAATTGAGTTCGATTATTATTTTTGGGAGACTTTCACTAGATGAATTATTGGATTGTTGGCACCTTTATGGTGCTCCGTGTAAATTCCTGGTACCTTTATGGTGCTCCGTGAAATTTTTGGTATTTGGTACCCCGTGTATATATATTGAATTTTTGTCTGCAGACACTACTTGCAGTTAAGCTCTATGATCTACTCCTTTAGGTCAAAAGTACCTTCTGGGGGTGTGCACACTTAAGGACTTAGGGTGAGGTGGAATGTTATTGTTGCGGCCCCAATTTGGGTGTCGTCCGTGAATACTGATGATTGAAATCCTGGTGAAAGTTCTCCCCCGAAATACTTTTGGTGAATGTGATTTTGGAAAGGTTTTGATTGGATAATGTTATTGTGTGTGTCACTACTTTACAATTGTAAAACGAGTTTTAAAATGTATTTTACACAATGAGGCAATGTTTACTCAGTTTCACTGATTTACATGATCCTTTCGTACTTTTTGTATGTTGTTTTCTGATCGCAGGTAACTATGGCTGAACTGGGGATTGGGAACACGCTATCACCTAGTTCAGGAAGGACGAGTTGTTTCTGAGTTATTGAGATGAGTTTGTTGAATTGAATTACATCATTTGAGTTACAATATTTGGGAAACGTTTTGGAATGGATTTATGGTTGGATTAAGCCTGAGCACTCAATTTTGAGTGTGGCGGTAACGCCCTGGTAATTTCATTTCCGTTGCTATTTAATCAAACCTTTTGACTGTTATGTTTTGAAGAATATTCTTGTTAATCATAAACCATGTTAAGGTTTTCATGTGTTGGTTTAGTTGTTGCTTCCGTTGTGTTTATTTGGTATCTACTGCTATCTAAGTTTATTGAAGTATTTCCCTAACTACTGACATTGGTTTCATGAACATTTTGATGTTTTTCTAACTCTGTTTTCGTACCGAACATCCATGTTCTGACAGGCCCCGAGAGTTTGTGTTGATTTCGCTGATTTGGGTGTGTCCGAACATCTGTCCGGACTTCAATGTTCGGACAGCATGCGAGGACGAAATCCAACTTGTAAGTCTCGACTTATGTCCGAGCTTACAAGTTTGGACCAACGTTCGGACACCCACTGGTTTTAACTCTTGACTTGTGTCTGAACTTCCAATGTCCGGACACAAGTTCAGACCCCTTCTATTTACACTCTCGACTTGTGTCCGAACTTCCATGTCCGGACACAAGTTCGGACATCTGGTTTTCTTAGTCTGTTTTATTCTCGACTTGTGTTCGAACATCGAACGTCCGAACACAAGTTCAAACAAAGGTTGTTTTGCAGTTTTAGGACTCGTTTGGAGTCCATTTTTGAATATGTTTGCGACGTTAGACTCATATTTTTGTAAGCTTTTATTTAAGGTAAAATCCAGGGTGTTACAAGGTGGTATCAGAGTATGGTTTTCGAAATAAGATAAAAATTGGATTAAAAAGGAATTAAAATGTGGGGTAAGCTGTCTTGGGGAATTGCAGTTGTATGTGATGATATTTGTTACTGCGTTACAATGTGTGAATATGTGAATTATATAAGCTGGGTGTGTACTACCATATTGGAGGTGGAGTTGATACATTAGATAGCACTGCGTGTATATTGACCTTCTTATTATATAAGTTATATGGTGTTAGATTCTACTATGAATTGGAAGCTGATATTGGGTATGGGAGTGAGTGTTATTTAGTTAATTTAGTATTCGTAATCAGGAGTTCACTTAGAGCTCTAAGGGGGTGTAGGACTGGCTGACAGGCTGAATTTTTCGTACAACACAAGAAGCAGAAGCCGACGGACTAATATGGCAGCCAACGATCCTATGAGGAAACTTCAGGAGCTTGCACTGAACCTGGGGCAGATAGTCCAGAGGCAGGCAAAGCGAGACAACGTGCCCGAGGACTACACCAAAAGAATCGCTCACCTGAAGCCTACTTCTTTTACTGGGGAAGAGGATCCGGTGCTACTCGAGGATTGGATTCGGGAATTTGACAAGATTTTTGAGGCAGTCAACTGCCCCGCTGATAGATGAGTGAATGGGGCCGTCTACTACTTCAAGGGCGAGGCCGATATCTGGTGGTCTGCCAACAAAGACGTGCTACTGGCGGAACTCGACTTTGGCTGGGATGGCCTGAAGAAGGCTATAAGGAAGCGCTTCTATCCGGATCACGTCAGGATGTAGAAATATCTAGAGTTCTCAGAGCTCAAGCAGCTGACCATGAGCGTGAAGGAATACCACTCGAAATTCCTAGAGCTGGCCAGGTTTGCACTGACGATGGTCCCAGATGAGGCGTCCAAGGTGCAATGGTTCGTGGGTGGACTGAGCCAGAGTTTGCAGGAGGCCCTAAGTGTCCTGACCATCCCGACCCTCCAGGATGTGTACGGGAAAGCTGCTAACCTGTATAGGGTGCAGCAGAAGAGGAAGGAAGTCCTGGCGGGCAACAAGAGGAAATTAGAGGGATGAGAAGAGTCCCGGGGTCGAGAAGACCAATCTTAGAGGCCGAATCAAGAGAAGAGATGGAGGCCTCACTCGGATGGGAGAGACGGGAGGCAGAGGTATGGTGAAAACCAGAGAGGTGATCAGAGGTGGGGCGATTGGTCCCAGAACCAGCCCCAGAAGGGAGAGCCCAGGAGAGGTAGGCACTTATACTGCAAGAAGTGCAATAAAGACCACCCAGGGAGGGATTGTGACGGGAACCTGGTTACCTGCTCCCGTTGTGGTTAGTGGGGTCATCGGGTGTTCGAATGCTTCCAGAGCCCTCAAGGAGGCAACCAACAGAGAAGTTATGATGGTGATCGCTCTTACCGACAGTACGACCAGCATAGCAGAGGCCCGAACCAGAACCAGTATGGGGACGCTCCCCAGCGTGGAAATGGAGAGGGGGACAATGGAGGCAATAGGGGCCAAGAGGAGAATCGGGGCAACCAGTACCGGGCTCCAGGAAAGATAAATGTGATGAGCCGTGCCGAAGCTGAGGCCGAAGCAGATGTGCTAGTAGGTACCTTCACTGTTCTCGGTACTCCCGCACGTATTCTTTTTGACACGGGGGCCACTTATTCTTTTCTTTTTGATAATCTTGTTGGGAGATTGGGATTAAAAGCTAGTCAACCTGCACCTATAGCTGTATCCATACCGTTGGGGAGGGTGATTACCTGTCAAAATATGATGAAAGACGTAGGTATAGACATAAAGGGGGAGAACTTTGGAATAGATCTAATCCAGTTTGCTCTGTCCGACTTCGACATCATCCTGGGGATGGATTGGCTGGGCAAGTACAAGGGGAGGATAGAATGTGGCGAGCAGAAGATCATTCTAAGAGGGCCATCGGGGCGGAGAGTCTCTTATAAAAATGTGGAGGAGAAGCCCGGAGTGAAGATCGTCTCGGCGATGTCCATTTTGGCCCAGTGCTAACAGAGAATTTAGTAGGAAAAACTATATACAAAATGGATAAAATAAATAACTAAACCTACACTCTACTACGGGTAGCAAATAAAACCCGGTCGGAATATAGCATGAGCAAATTACGACCAAGAGTATCGAACCCAAGGGACTTATAGAAAATTAGTCCTAATCCGGTAATAACCTATTCTAAGACAAGGGGGGGAAATTGAAATATTTTCTAATCCTAATCAAAACTAACTACACTAAGTGGTATTTACAAGGAAATTATTCTTGATTCAGGGCTTAAAACCATCTAAGTATCAATATGCACTCGTAACATAAACACAAGCCTTCGAATTAACCAACAATTGAATGCGCCAGGTGTCCTGCCGGATACTAGATGCACGGCATATTCAAAGACTTTGAATGTGCCGGACATTGGCCACCCGGCAGTGAATCCGGCATAGTCAATATGCGTACTCTTATTCCAGTTTCCGAGAAGAAAACATAAGACTCACTACCTATTAACAATCCGAGCATATATCATGCCACGAAATGAACAAAGTAATGGGAAATGTGGGTTAATTCTCACTCTTACTACTAACTCTTAATTCTCAAGAAGAGAGTAGAAAGATCATTAAGAGAGTCTAACCTATTCTACTTGGGATTAATCCTCCACAAGTAAAAATTGCATGAAGAGAAAAAGAGATCAACCAATTCTCCTTCAATAAGAACCTTACTCTTAATAAACTTGAAAATTATATTAAGAAGATCATATTGTTTTACAAAGAGAGTTGCATTCCCTAACCAAAGAACAAACAAGGAATTCCTACTCCACCATCCACACAAATCGAGAGAGAGAATACACAGGAGATAAGAAGATTGGATGTAGCCTTAACCCGCCATGGATTCTTCTCTTCGCGTGGAAAGTTGCATAGAACTTCCTTGGACACCAACACCTTGGAATGAGGCGAAAATGGAGTAATGAATGGAGTGTAATATGATGTTGAAGTGTGTTGAAAAGTGTAGCCCCTTGTCCTATTTATAGGCATCACATTCTTCTCGTGCCGGATGTGATGCCGTGCAAATTAAATCCGGCATATAATAACCACGTGCCCAACTGCTAACGGTCGAAACTGCCAAATCTGCGCGAAAAGGTACCTGTGCCGGACAGGATATGTCCGGCACCATACCCGGCATAGGTTGGTTTGGCAACGGTCATTAACTGCCATCGTCTAGTCAATCGAGGTGACTTTTCTCATTTATGCCGGATTGGATACACCCGGCAACGTACCCGGCATAGAGTGCTTTTCTGCTCCATGCTTGTGCCGTGCAGGTATGATCCGGCCTTATGTCCGGCATTGTGGTCAGAAATGTCTCCTTGTATGGAAAAACATATAAAAACATCAATCTGAACAAATAATAGACTTAATACCTAATATAGCATAAATATTAATTATTCTAACCTTAATTTGGCTAATAATCTTATAATTAAGTACACTAAAACATGATAAGTCTGAGGCTTATCACCCAGGTAAAGAAGGGGCAGTAGGCGTACCTTTGCTATGTTCAAGTGTAACACCCCTACCGCTAATTTCCTCGTTAGCTACTACTTGCCTCAATAACCATTACATTTGCAGCGGATGTTCTATACACAACAGTGGGTGAAACAATGCTGTTAGCCACCCACGTGGCAAACAAGGCCTAAATCATTACAACATCGGTCTGATGGATCGGAATTCCCGAGTACTCAATACAAATACAATTCCAACTCCTTTCATTTCTAAACCGAGTCTCATACATTACAAACTATACCGAGTATCTATTACAATTCAAATGCCGGTACACTCTCGGTCTTACAACACTAACAAATACAATACAATGTAAATACATGTTCTACTACCCAAGCTTAACCACCATCCCCGTCCTACTCTAGAACAGTATCGTCGTCGGTGTTCCTGAAAAATAATGGGTGGCCCCTAAGGGGCTCAGCACCTTTGCTAGTATGGAAGTCATGCAACCCGCTACTACCGGGCCATACTCAACTAATTCTCATCTTAACATGTGGTTGATTTTATTTAAATCAAAACATGAAGTGCAGTAAATAAACATCATGTTCGCATTCACACAAGTATTCAAACAAAGAATACAATCAGTGAGACTAACACATTAGTTAGTTAGTTGGTGTTTTCTTACTCTTCAGGCTTTGAGGGTTTACACCTCACTAACGCGTCATTCTTATATTCAATACCTTATCTGTTCTCTCCGGATGCCTTACTCGTTCTCTTAGTTCTTTAGACATTACGGTCTCCAACATACTTTCTCAATTCTTCTTCTCTTACATAATTCTTAAGCCAATACACATGGACTCCAGGTAGAGTCATACACAAGACTCACCACTGGGCTTTCATGCCTAGTCTTACTTCCCCGGTTTCGACCCTACTCTGGGTCTAGCATGGTGGGAAGGCTCAACTAGCTACCGGAACCACTTTCATAGTTCCTTACTTCTTTCACATAAGTCTGAATCTCTCTAGATTCACATCCCAACAACTCTCTCTCGGAGTTATAATATAATTTTGTATATTAGTCTTGAAGCTTCAATCGCGATGTCTTCTAATGACTTAGGGAATTATCTTAAGTTCTTGTATTCTTAGAAACTATGGGTTGCCCCAACATTGTGAATACTTATACATTCGAATTATTTTCTCTTACCGGGTCGGATCCTCATATAGGAGGCCGACTACCTTTCAAAGGGAGTTTGTTGGTCCCACATTACTCTTTATAATGTTTTCATGAGTTCATAACTTTGAACTACCAATGTTCTCCTAATAGGGATTCTTTATACTTTCCACTATTAGTTATTTCGTGGATTGTTTCATTTCGGTTCTCTAACCGTTAACGGGAGTTTACTAATCCCGGACATACCTCTCACATTCTAGTGAGTTCATAAAGTTGCATTAACATTATTCTCTAATCGATAGTTCATGTGTGTTTTCCCCGTTTACGTTGTTTGCGGATTGACTCTTTCTACGAGTCACTAACCAATCATTACCCATTTACGGGTCGGTCTACAACATTGAGTTAGACAACACGATCATAATGAGTTGGTTAGCACATACCACATGCATCAAGATACATAGAAATGCAATAAATGTTTTTCATGCATTTATCTTATTAGGTCGGCGCACAAGCAAACAACACACATGCCGAGAGGACTTGGTAGGACACAAGTTGCAAGAAATCCATACCTTTCACCATGGAATTACTCTACCGTGTCATCTCACGTTCCTTGGGTTATTCTCGAACCACTGATAACATTTCAAGTGGTTTTATTAACATTAAGGCAATACGATACTTAAACGACTCATGCGCCCGTACTTAACCCCGTTGTCCCGTTACTCTTGACTTTGCTTAAGTGTTCTTATGTGCATATCTTTCTCACCATTATTACTCTCCCAATGGTTTACTACTAATGCCACATACATATATATATATACATTTTTTTTATTTAACCCGAGTGACCCTGCCAAGGTCGGTCGAAGTCAGTAGGTGAAAAGTTCAACTCGACCGACCCTACCAAGGTCGGTCCTAAGGTTGGTCGAAGTCAGAAGACTTCGGGTTTGAAAATTTCAGCGCGACCGACCCTACCAAGGTCGGTCTAAGCCAGTACCATTTTACCAAGGTGTTTAACTACTCACTTTGAACTCTAAACTCACCTAAATCTTTCCCTAATCATCCCACATGTTTCCAAACATGTTTTAACACCTTAAACACTCTTAAAACCTCCTTAAATCATGGTCTTACTCATTACCCAATTTCTTGCTCAATTTGACACACTCACCTTTCTCATTTTGCACTTGTGCATGCACACTTGTGCCTTACAACATTCTCATGACAGCTTTTTACCTCATTCTCTACCAGTTGACCATTCAAATTCATTCTTAAGCAATTACATTTCTAATACTGAAATACCCCGTAATTAAAAATAGTGATTAATTAGGCTAATAAGTAATTTAGAAGCTTAATTAAGTGTAAATAATTATTAGGGAACAAATCCTGAAGAAAACGGACCTTTAAAACGGTTTAAAAACATTACCGAACCTTAAAGCGCGTTTTTCGAGGTAACCGGGAAAACGTGTCTTTAAGCGGGTCAAATAGACTCGTAACAATTTTAGGCTACTAAATATTCATTAATAAATATTAGTGAGGCTGTAGGACCAATAAAATCAAGAAAACGAGGAATTAGTAAAAACTGTCAAAAACGGGAAGTTGTGGGGTAGAAGTATAAATAACCAAGAGTTATGTGTCCACTTTCAAAATAAAAATTGAAGTTGTGTGTGTGTGTGTATGCCAGCCGATGGGCTCCCCCTCTCACTCTCACACACTCTATTAACTCCTCCTTATTTACAAAACTACAAAACTAATAAAGTAAAAACACCCACTACTTTATTCTACTCTCACATACTCTCTCTCCTACCCATTCTCTCCTTCCTCTCACGTGAACACCCACCCTCACTCTCTCTTTTCTTCTTCTTCTACCTCTCTCACGATTTCCATGGTGAACAAGAAGAACAACTAAAAACCTCTACTTCTCTCCTTTGTAACTCCCTCAATACTCTTCCAAAAATTATAAAAATACCACCATTGTAATCCTCTCATCAAGAGCTACATTTTCATCTTTCCAAAATCCAAAAACAAGCATTTTCGATTTTGAGGGTATTCCCCATTTGAAGCTTCAACACCACCATTGGAAGGCCCTTGTTCCCCTTGTTCTTCTAAGGTAAAGATATTTCGAAAACTCCATCTTTTTCTACCCCTCATGGGCAAAACGAGATTCATGAACTAAACCCTTGTTCTTCCTCTTGTTCTAGCCGATTTTGGCTTGTTGGTGGAGTTGGAAATATTGTTCTTGAGCCACTCCAAGCTCCATTTGAACCCTTGCAAGGTAATATAAATTCTAAACCCTAGAATGTGCATTAGAACTTGGTTAATGGTTAGGGTTAGTTATAAATATTGAATGGTGTATGTGAATGGTGGTAGTGTTAGAGCATTGAGTTACTAAAACCGGTAGAAAGAAGGAAGGAGGAGAACAAGAAGAGAAAGAGAATCTAGAAGGAAACAGTAAGAATACTCATTGTGTAGCTTGGTATATATTTGTATATGTAACAGATTTTTAGTAATGAAAATTGGTATTGTAAAATGATAATGCATTAGTGGTATAATGTGTAAGAGAATATAAGTATTTTGAAGCTTTAAAAGACATGTAAACTGTTACAAAACAGATTGGGGATTAGTGTTTGTGTGCAGGAAATTTTGTAGTGTTTTAGTGTTGTTTTAGTATTGGTAATAGTATATGGGAGCTTGTATATTGATGTCTATTGTAACAAGTGAAATAAGTGTTGAATTGTGAACTAGAATATGTGGTGAGAGTATAAAATTATAGGGGAGGTTATGGCAAAATTTGCCTAGGATTAGAACACTTAGAGAATTAAAACTAGATGACTAATGTAAGTTGTAACAGATTTTGAAATAGATTGTTAGAGGAAAGATGGGGAGAGATAGTTAATGTAGTTGTAGTGTATTAGAAGTGTTAGAAATGACATTAGAAGAGAGAGCTAGTGTTGGGAGAGAGTTAGAATAAAATCTGTAGCAAAACACAACTAGGAAACAACTAGTGAGAGTGTTGAGTTGAAACTTGGAAAATTATGTGAGTGAATGAGTATAGGATGGTGTAAGGAGTTAATGAATGAACTAAGGTGTATTAGGAGGTTTAATTAGTGTTAAATCATGTAGGAACTTGGGAAAATGATTAGGAAAAGATTGGATGTGAATTGAGAAGGATTTAGAGTTCAAAAGGAGCAATTAAAAATAAGTACTGGGCTGGACCGACCCTAGGGCCGACCCTAGCAGGGTCGGTCGACCCGAAAATCTGTAACCTCGGAAGCTTCTGCATCCGACCGACCCAGTGGACCGACCCTGCCTGGGTCGGTCGAGTGGGAATCTTTGGTCGGAAATGTTTCTGCGTCCGACCGACCCAGGGGACCGACCCTGCCTGGGTCGGTCGAGTGAAATTGCGAGTTGGATATCTTCTGCAAAGGACCGACCCAATGGACCGACCCTGGCCGGGTCGGTCGAACTTGAAAATTCTGTAATCGAAGTCTCTGCACCCGACCGACCCATGGGTCCGACCCAGGGAGGGTCGGTCGGGTCAATAAAAAAAAATTATTTAGATTAATATATATATATAATATATATATATATATAATCTATATATATATATATATATTCTTATATATATTATATATATTTATATACATACATATATATGTACATGTATGAAAGCATGCCAAAGCTAAGTAAGAAAGTAAAACTTAGGTAATGAAAAAGAGTAAGTAAAGTGTAAGTGTAAGAAGTATAAGGACATAGTAGGTGTGAGTTAAGCAATGATAGTTAGATTAATCATTTAATTGTATGTATATAATAGGACTTGATTTGTGACAAACCGGAAGGACGTTTGGAAGTACGTACAACGGTGAACGGTATGGATTCCTCATGCCCGTATGCTATCTTGGTTACTCTGATTTGTGTGTTGTGTGCTAATTGATCACCAAATAAGATAAATGCACGAATCGGAGTTAATATGCATACTTGTGAATATGTTGTTGTATGATGTTGTATATTTTCTTTAATTCTTAGTTTGTATACTTCAGAAATGTATGGATGATATGAATGTGTGTATGTAGTTGTTGTCTGTGACCGATTGTGATGAGTTGGACTTCTAACTTATTCCTAACAAGCTAACCATCCTAACTTAAAATGGTAATTAAATTGGAATGTAGAAGTCCGATATAGTTTCGGCCACGCGTGAGGATGCGGAGTCACGAGAGGTTGGCTCCAATTCCTGACTCTTAAACTGGTCCGCGGCCCAAATCCCTTAAGTGGGTAGCATCCCGGATTAGTGAGTCAAGTAAATCCCGGATGTGGGACGGTGTAGTCCCCAAGGCCGGAGGTCCCGACGACTTGACTTGAGTATAAGTAAGTAAGTAAGAATGAGTAAGTAAAGTAAAAAGGAAGTAAGTAATTGTAACTAAGAAGAAGTAAGTAATGAGTAAAAGAGTAAAGCATTCCGATTAACCCGGATGCATAATTTGGCTAACCTTGTGAAGGTAAGTAAGATGTGCACTTGTAATGTTGCCTTGATTGTGTAATGAATTGTATAGCATGTATATTGTATGAAGAGCATGTATGTATGAATAATGAATGGCATGTTTAGTGGACGTCAAATAGTCGGCGTGCCCTAGCTAGCACGCGGTATATGCGGAGTCCATATGCAGCTTTTGCTGAGCCCCTTGGGGCACCATTTTTACTACACACAGGTACTCGAGATTGAGGAAGATGCTGAGGACATAGTTCTATTTCTTTTATCTTCTTTTTGGAATGTAAACAATGAATTTATGATGGGTGTACTGAGTAGTACATGGCTGTAGCTTTTGAGTAGCCGGTGTACCATGGGGTACACCTTTTTGGATATTGGGAAAGGAGCATTGGTATAGATGAGTAGCTTTAGAAACTCATTCTTTTGATAAGTTTGAAAGGTTGTAATGTAATACCTTAAATACTCGGTGATCCAAGAATGTAAGTAGGTTACTTCGTATTCAGCATGCATTATATTAGTAGCTCGGTACACTATGTTCATCAGACCGTTACTGTAAGTATTAGTAGCCTAGCTAGCCGTATAGGCGGTTAGCGGCATTGTTTCACCCGCCGTAGTAAGCATGTAATAATTCCGCTGCGAACTCGTAGGATTAGTAGGACGATTAGACGGTAAGTACAGGATTAGCGGTTGGGGTGTTACAAATACCCAAGTTCATTTATCGTTTCACAAGCTACACACCCAAGTTCATCCCTAGCCAAATCCATGACTTGTCTACCATTCTATGCTACAGATTTTTGCACCAAAATTCCATCCTTAAGTAAGTATTCCAAGGGTGATTAACTAACCCAAATAAACCTCTTTCAACACCTAGTTAACCCTAGGTCATCCTTCACTCATGAAACACTTAAAACTCCTTAAGTTTCTACACAAAATTTGCCATAGCTCACCTACAATTCTAACATTACCCAAATGCATCTTTTCATCCATTTCCTATTCCATTTACTAGCCACATACACAAGGGATCCTACCAGCACTCAATTAATCCAAATCACATCCATAATTCTCCAAACACAATATAATGCATAAATCACAAACTGCATGGCTCTTAGGCCCTTAAATCACAACTCAATCATAATTCTCTCCTCTAACTACCAAACACATTTCTAGCACCATTCTTTTGGGTTCATTCTTTTCATTACCCATCCCAATATCCTAATACATATAGAATATACATTAAGGTATGTTTCTTACCTTGAATTCTCAAATTCTCTTTTCCGTCCTCCTCTTCCTCTTCTCCACTTCTCTTGACTCAAAATCGGCCAAGTTGGGCAATACACTTGCCAACCTCTAAACCAATGCCCAAATGGGGAATTAGGCATCAAAAAATACACCTAGACTTACTAATTAAGCTAGGACACAAGGGAAAGTGCTTAGAGCACAATAATGGGAAATTACCTTTGGAGCTCTAGAATGGACCTTCTTCCATGGATCAAAAGGGGCTTTCAACCACCATTGGAGGTTTGAATGAATGCTCAAACACAGAAAGAAACAAGGCATTAAGAGAGGCAAAAATCGGCCAAGACAAGGGATGAAGAAAATGAGTTTTCCCTTGAATCTTTTTACCTTAAGTGAAAGAGGGGACTCCCTAGGTCCATAAAAGCTGATTTTCTCTTCAAATGGGATATACCCATGGAGATGAACTTCATCCTTTTGGAATTTTGAAAAGATAGGAAGGTAGCTCTTGATGAGAGGAGCAAGAATATGTATTTTATTTTGAGTTTGGAGCTTTATTGAAGCTTGGGCAAGCATGGAAAGTGGGGAAGCCATTGAAGGGCTGTAGAAATCGCAAGGAAGAAGAAAGGAGGAGATGTATCCGGCTGGGAGGGGGTGCCAACGTGAGAGAGAGGAGAAAAGTGAGGGTGAGAGGAGAGAGAGAGCAAAAAGGGGTATTAGTTACCTTTTGCTTTTTACTTTATTTCTTTCCTCCTCTTCTAGCTAGTTTACTTATTGAGAGAGGGGAGCTGATTTATCTGCTAAAAACCGGCCCCCTATGTACATTTAAGCTGGGGCGTTTTTCGTCTTTTTACAAGAAACGCTCCTAAATTCCCGGTTTTGGCACTATTCACTAACCGGGCCTGTTTTCCGGGTTTTTCTTGTTTCTTTAATTTTAATGGTTCTTAAGATTCCATTAATATTTAATTATAGTTATATAGTCAACTATAATTTTTACGGGTCTGTTTGACCACTTAAAGTCACGCTTTCGGGTTTTCTAAAAAAATGTGCTTTAAAGCTCGTTTACATTTTTAACCCATTATATGGATCTGTTTTCTTCGGGAATTGTTCCCACATATTATTTAGGCGTAATTAAGCCCTGGGAATCCATCTAGGACCCTAACCAAGGTCATACACCTCCTATTGTTGCGAAACACTCATTTTTGGGGTTTTCACTTTTTAAGCGTTTTCTCTTTTCTTTTGGCTTTATTTTCTTCACCAATTTTTTTAGGCACTACTAGGCCCTTAAATATCATATTATAATAATTTAATCAACACTTTTTGGTTCGGGGTATTTCAATCTACCCCCCTTAAAGTACTTTGCCCACAAAGTTGGTGAATTCTAATATTGTTAGTCACATAGGTATTCTATGTTAAGGTCATAATCTCTATATGACCTTACAGACTCAACATGTCTGTCTCTATATATGCTACACATACCACACACATATCACATTAAGTATAGCAATCAAAAATACTCTTTTGTATCCTCTCCATGGGGTCGGTCCGAAGACAAGAAGGCACTATAGTCCTCGAATCCCATATCGAGTAATACACTGCCGATCCCTCGGGTACCGGTCACGTTGAACACTTACACTTTCTGGTTCATGGCTGTTTCATGACTAATGGGCACTTACTCTCTCTGGCCCACGGTCCCTTTGGTTCTGATCAAAACATTTGCATCTCTAGATATTCTCAGGCACTCTAGGTCATCCACACTGACATAGGACTTCTCTACGTCCCGCTGCCTTTAGAAAAATACACACACTGCCACCGTCCTACCGATCAACTTAGGACCGTTGCTTGTCCGGTGCAATGGTTTCAAAACTAATCCTCACTCCTACCGTCCTACCGGTCAATTTAGCACCGTTGCTCGTCCGGTGTAGTGGTTTCAAACCCAGTTCTCAATTTCAAGTTTGAAGGGAAATCCTTTTTGCAAAATCGGTTGGAACTTCCTCTGAAAACTCAATACAACTCCAAAATCCAATTTATACCAAATGCACTTATTCTTAGCGTGATTACTTATGACCACTTATAGGGAGCTTCAAGAATCATCCAACCCCAATGTGATCAGCATTGGTGTTGAACTATCCATCCACCCTAATTTGTGTTCGGTTTCCCTTGATCGCTAGTAAATCAAGTTCCACCTCCCACTTCAGTTTCAAACAATCGAATAGTCATTCATTATTCATTTTCTATCTTTTACTCCTTCTAGTCATAAACACAAACAATCCAATTTAATTTATTTTTATTCCTAGAACTTAGGTCATCCATCGTTCTCAGTTTACTTCAAAATAATTTCCTGGGAAACCAATACTTATGGAACTCATTTTATCAAATATTACTCAAGCATAACATACATCACACAACTCCAAAGGATGGAACTCACTCCATCAATCGTTCTCAAACCAAATCGCCTAGGGAACTCACTTCTACTAGGTTCTACATCGGTTTCATACCGATTCATACTCATCATATCTCATGTCTAATCTCAAATAGACAGATATCATAGGGATTTTAATTCCCCCAGAGTTTCTCTACTCCATTCCACTTGTATGCTCACTCTCGAGTTAACAAGGTAAGTATATTCATATACATGGTATTCGCATTTCCAGTGCGTACTGACCATAATTACACCATGAATGAATACATATGTTTATGTAACATAAGTACCAATCATCAAAACAAATTCTTTTGCGTTATGCGCATCGTAGTTTACGCACTTAATTCGTAAAACATTCGCTAAGCGGTTTTTCGCTCTACCCCCCTTAAAAGGGATTACGCCCACATAATCTACCATGTATAACTATTGAACATTGGTTCATTCAATACGGGCGTCATGGAGTGTCTTAACTTCCATGCAGTCTATTATACAATGTATTCTGGTCAAAGGGTCTTAACCATATTGACGGTTTAGTCTCTGCACCAAGATTCTCATTGGAGTTTGTTTGTTCATAACCGGTTTCGGTTCTAGCCTCTCAAGCTTCAAGGCATTTATGATTAGCCATTTACTCGTACTTACTAGGTATATTCAATCTTAAAATTACGGCCCACTAGCTTCTGCTGCGCGACCTGATATCTTAGAGCTTGATTCGCCTTTTTGTTATTCTCAATGTATTATACATCTCTCTTTTATCCCTTTTGTCTTGGGACTAAAAGTATCTCAATCGACGCGTGGTATTTCTTACCGTATGCGAATTCGATGAGTTATAGATTCTCTATCCAGTTCTCTGGGAATTTATTTCATATACCGCTTTATACCTCCGTGATTATTCACTTGGTTCTTCCAACCTACTATCGGTTGAGGTTAAGCTACTACTTCGCATGTAGTGCTTCCTCAGTTATAAGTGGCTTCTGGATTATGCTCACTTATCTGATTCTCCACAAGAATTCTTTACTTGTACGACCTTGCATTTCTTATACATCGGTCCTTATAGCGTTTATAAGCTTCTCGCCGCTTAATTTCGGTGGATGTGATCATTGGTATGTCCAACCCTCCTCGTGTTTCTATGGCCAAGGCCGCACAGTTTTATTTCTAAGCTTTCACTTAACGGGATTGTGCCGTGTTCATTGGTATGTTTGCACACCTTTTGTATTCAGTACGGTTGATTATTTAGTAATTGGGTATTCTTGTCCCGAAGTTTATTACTTCTGTTATTAACTGATCCACTAGGGGTACTCCTTCAATTCCTTATGCAGTTGCACTAGGAATGGCAATGCCTTCACTGTGAGGTCTTTCATCACATGGTACAGACTTCTGGCTTGTTGCCCGGTATATCTACCATCTCTTGCTTAACATCTCCACTGAGCCTACTTCGTAATTCAGTTTGTTCTCCAAGTCATCGTCTGATTATACTCTTACAATGGTTGCTTGTTGCACACCATGTTCTTACTCATTATACAACATTAATACACACGGCCTCCGCTACTACTTTAGCTTCCGCTCATGTATTTCCACCGTACATACTACGGTTCGCCATTTATTTGGCTTACTACAGAATATACCATTCCTTAAGTTTCTATGCTCCTTGAGCGTTGTTCACTCTACAATTAACATTATGCACATACTGTGTTTACTTCTCCACCGCTTACTCCTTCGGTTTCCAACCATTGCTATAAAAGTTTCTTCATTCTTACTAGTCTTAAAAATCTCTCCTTGATTATCCAAATAATTCCTTGGCAATAGCCATATGCTCATGCTTTGATACATTGCTGAGTGGAATCCTCTTCATGAAGGGTCCACATATCCGCCGTTCTAGCGGTATCACAATAGCGAGAGGTATCCCCACTCTTATAACGAGTGGTTCGTTCTCCGCTCTATACATTCGTATAAAATGCTTACTTCTGTTATTGGTGCCATTCTCGGCAATTCTTCTTGTTATTCAATTTTGGTTTTTGCAACGTTTAAATCTACGTAACGTAGTTTATTCACGGCTTACAAGCCACATTGCCTCGAGCTATGCTCTTGCAGGCTGTTTATACAAGTTAAACTTCTCCGTACGCCATCATGTGGTTTAGAAGTAATATTGGGCTCCTTGATGTGGTTGTTACATCACGCTTCCGTGCATAAAAGGTCCTTTAAGCAATATCCGGTTGCCTTTTAGCAATTTAGGGTATCCCCTGTCAAGTGGGATCCCTTCGATGTTCTAACCGAGCGTTTATTTAGCTCTCGTGCATCTATCACGATATTTCGTTCAACTGTTGTTGCCTCCGGCACCCTTCAAGGATTGCTCATGGGTGTTGCTAAATTACGCCATTTCATCTGGCTTATATTTATGATTATATCCAGTTGGCTATATCGCATTGTAGCGCTGTATTCCGAACTATCCTACTTATGGTTATAACATCTCCCGTTCTTAGGGTAGTCCATGGATGTTTTCTCCTTGTGCTCTTGGTTGGATTTACTATCCTTTCCAATGAAGAATAATATTTCCCCAAAGTCTGGGTGATTGTTCTGGGAATTCTATCCCGCTTATTGGGCATTGGTGTGTCCATGCTAGGCATGTACTTTACTGTACTTAGGCTGGGTATTCATTTCAGCTTCCATGCATTCCTTCGGGATCCTCAAGACATATCCAATGTCTATGTTAAATAACCTGTGCTCCTTGCACTTCTTGACTTCATTCATTTCCCTTGGATAAATTCTCCGGTCCCTTTATGCTTGTTAACTTAGCCGAGTTCTTACTCTTCAATGGTTCGGGGTATCCAACTGTTCTGGTCTAAACTTACTTTGCTGTTCGTAGAACGGAGTGGACTATTTCCCGTGTTTCGTACACTACATGTATACGTATGTGGGGTACCTTATTGATACATTGCCACTTACCTGACTAACTCAGAAATAGGTCTGTCAGACCCGCTAGCTCCTTCGGAGCGCGGTTGTCCCACATCTCGTTTTTGTACACTCGTAGTGTTCGTCACACGCCCAGGTGAAGTATTCTGTTGTCAACTCCTCTTGTATCGTCCTTTGATAACTTACCGTGATTCTTCTGGTTTGGTTCTTAAAAATATGTGGTTTAAAAGAAATTTTGAGTTTAAAAGAAAAATTTGAGTTTGAAAGAAAAATCTTCATGGTATTACCATGTCTGGGGGTCTTAACCAAGTCAAGCTTCTCGCCGACTGGTATATTCCTCTAATACAATGGTCAGGCCGTTAGGCCCTTCCAAGGTTTTGTTTTAGAATTCTTAGGATTTGCGTTCCTATATGTGCTTCATTCGCCATCTTGGTACTTCACTAAGTACTTGTTGCTTGTTAAAAGTTTCTCTAAATGGTTCTGTCCTTACTGCACTTGTCGTGGCAAGTGCGCGGTACAGGTGGTTTTTGGATTAATTATGCATACAAGCTGCGGTATTATTCCCATTTTCGGTAGCCTTATTGGCTCTTAATTTGATATTTAGCCTTGATAATCAATCTTCTGAGCTGTTTCACATTTGTCTTGACATAGTAGTCATTCCTTGTTGCTCGGTCCCACACCTTTACCGTGGTTACCGAAACTTAACTGGTTTAGGCACTACTTCTATAGTCCTATCGGGGTGTATCCCGTAAGGGTTCTCGTAGCTGCCTGAGCTATGTCGACCAGGTATTGTAACCTCTGTGGCGTTGAAAGTTTTGGAGTTAACCACTCCTGACTATATCCTTGGTCTTTGAGCATACCGCTGGAGGTATGATCTAACAATTGCGGTCCCGTAGACTTATATCTCGGGTTTGGTTACTGCTCCTTTCCTCTTCATTGCACAATCGGTGATTTCCATCTTACTGGACGAGCAGGGTTCTCGTAACTGCTAAGCGTGTCGCCCAATGCTGTTGTAAATTTCGGTCTCCTTATGGTTAGGATTCTCCATCTTCCGCTATTAAGTGCGGGTATTATTGTTCAAACGGAACCGTCTTCGGGATTCCGGTTCTTGGAATCTACCGTATGACAGGTTTTATGTTCCTATAGGAATACTGTCTAACTGCCAGATCAGTTTTTCTGAGTAAGAGAGGACTTTCCATCTCTCTGGCATTCTTTTCCGAGTTACAAACTGGGGGTTGTGGAGTGCGGGATTGGTATGGTAGGTATCCAGTTCATACTGGAAGTTCCTATCTAGCGTACCTCACACGCTATTACTCAATCCTTAGCCCTAAGTCTCTAATTCCTAACTCGGTATTTCCTAAACTCGGTATTTCCAGTCATCAGAGCGATACTTCGCTCTGATACCACTTTTTGTAACACCCCTACCGCTAATTTCCTCGTTAGCTACTACCTGCCTCAATAACCATTACATTTACAGCGGATGTTCTATACACAACGGTGGGTGAAACAATGCCGTTAGCCACCCACGTGGCTAACAAGGCCTAACTCATTACAGCATCGGTCTGATGGACCGGAATTCCCGAGTACTCAATACAAATAAAATTCCAACTCCTTTCATTTCTAAACCGAGTCTCATACATTACAAACTATACTGAGTATCTATTACAATTCAAATGCCGATACACTCTCGGTCTTACAACACTAACAAATACAATACAATGTAAATACATGTTCTACTACCCAAGCTTAACCACCATACCGGTCCTACTCTCGAATGGTATCGTCGTCGGTGTACCTGAAAAATAATGGGTGGCCCCAAAGGGGCTCAGCACCTTTGCTGGTATGGAAGTCGTGCAACCCGCTACTACCGGGCCACACTCAACTAATTCTCATCTTAACATGCGCTTGATTTTATTTAAATCAAAACATGAAGTGCAGTAAATAAACATCATGTTCGCATTCACACAAGTTTTAGAACAAAGAATACAATCAGTGAGACTAACATATTAGTTAGTTATTAGGTCAAAATACAAGCAACATATTTATCATCAGACGTACCATTTTGACCAGTTTGAAGTAAGGCCCATCAGGATCACCTCGAGAAGACTCTAACAAACTGCTACTGATGTTAAGAAAGGAATCGTAAGCAGTTCTTCTAATCTCTTCCTTGGACTATACAGAGAGGTGAAACATGCATATGTTAGCTAAAGTGCAGATTGATCACTGCAAGTTACAGTCAGCTTCATTCTTACAGTTTACACCTTAGCTAGGTCACATTTAGCGCAGCAAAAAAGAACTTAACATATAAGTAACCAAGCTTGCATTCAGGTAAAAGGCATTTTTTTAATATTGTAATGACAATACTTGTAAAGCTCGTCAGAAGCCGAATAAGTTGTGTCAAACAGATAAACCAGGGCTCAAGGTATAATTTAAAGGACTTACATTCTTTGACAAGAGTATAATGTCATTTAGAATGAGAAATGCCTTTGTGCTCTCTTCTTCTTGTGTATCATTCTGGAAACATACAACAGAAGTAAAAACGTAAGAAACGCTAGATGCAAACACAAGCACACTAGTGTGCAGCAAATGAGAGAGATTTAAGTACTGGAACAGGAAGCTCCGGTTGAAGTTTCTCCAGAGCGGATTGAAGCCGCTGGTGTACTCTGAAGCTGTCGAATTTGCTGCTTCATTTCCACTCTCGTTCCTCTGAGCTGGACAACATCAACTACCTGCATCCTATCCCAAATGTTGCATATATGCTGTGGAACACTTACAAAATAAAAATGAGAGAGATTTAAGTTAACAAATACATTAGTATGTGACCTGACCAGGAACGACCTAATAGATGGGAAGTAAATATAGAAACTACACTTGGGACATAGAATAAAAAGACAACTTCTTAGCATACAGTATTATAGACAAACATACTACGTTTGCAAGTCAAAATGAAATAAAGTATGTAGATACATCTAAACTACTACTACATCTCATCTCCCACATCCGTCTCATCCGCCTCATCCCCCTCATCCGTCTCATTTCCCTTATCCGTTTCATTTCCCTTATCCGCCTGAACAGTTTCATGATTAAGAGCTGGTGATAGACCCTGTGATAAAGTCAAGGGACCCTGTGGTGCAGTTACAGTAGGAGGTGGCAGAGGTGGACCCCAGTATCCCGATCCAAGTCCACCATAGTATCCTGATCCAGGTGGCGGAGGAGGGCCCCATCCCGTAGGTGCTTGAGGTACAGGCTGGCCAGCTGGTCCAGATGGTGGAGGCCCCCACGGCATCTGGAACCTACTCATCATTGCAGCCATCTGCTGCTGCAACTGCTGTTGCACTTGTTGTTGTTGGACCTCATTGTGTAGTGCCTCCACTCGTAGCTTGACTTGCTCCTCAACTTTATCCTCTAGTGCCTTTGCACGAGTATTGTATTGCTCTTCCATCTCCGCCCTTGCTTTCTCTATCGCCTGCATCACATTAGGCATAGTTGTGGATGCAGTTCTCGTGAACGACTCAGGGAAGTACTGTATGGCACACGGGGTTGAGACGCCGTAGACTCGTTGTTTCTTGGATTTCCCATTCACAACCTCGAAGTATATCATATTTCTGTCGACGGGCTGAGACGGGCCGGCTTCGTCAGTGCTTCGGGACTGTTGAGTTTGCAAGTCAAACTGGCGTTGAACCTCCTCCTTCAAAAAAGATTAAAATACATTATTACAAATTACCTTAATAACAATATTTATTTTATGATCAAGTCTTACCCCAATCATCCGAGCCTTCTCACAGCTGTATTCTAGCTCACCCCGTTCATTTGTTTTTGTGTGAGTGTGGAGGAACAAGTCGTATGCATCAGGAACCCGCCCATTTCTTTCACGCATCTTTTCAATTTTTAAACACAAAAGATATTATTAGTTGTTATGCGTACAATACAATAGAAATATATCACACACTCAAAGTTTAAAAGACAAACATCTTAAGTGCAAAACAGCTCTATGTTTTTTGAAAGCATTAAACACTTACCCATATCTTCTGGTGGTCAATATACGAGCGAGACCCTCCGGTATGGGTTGACATACCAGCACCAGGTATGTGCTCCGTACGCTTGTTTGTCGAGTTACGCCGGCACATTTCCTTGAATTCTGGAGTGCTCCACACCTCCTTCCATGCATTAATAATTTCAGGGTCTATCGTGGCTCGTGATTTCTTTTTAGTTCTCAACTCATATGTAACCTCTTTGTATCTTTCTCTTGCCTTTTCGCAGAAACATTCATAGATCAGTGCATCATTGCAATCCCACCTAAATAACTTTGTAGTTCAAATATAAACAAAAAATAAATTAGCATAAATAAGACATGAATCATAGTTAAAAAAAATTGATTACCTTGAACTCCTCAAAATAGAACCTCTTCTCATCCTTAGACAACCCCTTCCAAGCATACCCCGATGAGAACCACTTCTTATCAAAGATTCGTCGCATCGATTGGGCCACATCTTTAATAGGTTCCATGGTGCTTGAAAGACAAAAATAAGATTGACTAAATTAGTGATGAAAATAATAACATTGCATAGATCGAAATTAAGAAAACATTTAATTAGTTAGACATACGTGGTCCCGGGGATGATAGTAATCAAGATCCGCGGGTCGATGCTTGAACTTCCGGCTGCGGTCTCAGAGGCACAACCAGTTTGTGGTGTCACTATTGTCTGGGATGTACCCTCACCATCTACAGTAGCTCCCACATTGACATTGTCGTCACCCGTTTCCTGGGACTCGGATGTCGACTCTGGATCCTGAGTCCTAATGGGAGTATCACGCTGGGAGGAAGTTGTTTGTCTTCCTCTAGTAACCTCGATGAAGTGAGGTGTACCCATAGGTGCACGGGGAGCTCTAGATGCAGTGTGGCTACTGGGCTGCTGAGACCTAATGGGAGTATCACGCTGGGAGGAAGTTGTTTGTCTTCCTCCAGTAACCTCGATGGAGTGAGGTGTACCCATAGGTGCACGGGGAGCTCTAGATGCAGTGTGGCTACTAGGCTGCTGACCACTCCCCTCAGCAGAGGTCCCCGTAGTACCCGGCTGCTCATGACCCTTACCCTTTGCCTTTCCCTTTCCCTTTCCTTGCTCTTCTTAGATAAAAGGTTGTTGACCATCCCACCACCTGCCATATCTAAATTCACAAAAATATAGTTAGAAAAAATACTTGTAACTATATAAAATATGAATAAATAATTGTCATTCTCTAATGCTTAAAATTTAATATAATAACGCTACATTAATCTGAGTAATCGTAAGTGTTCACTCCTACGTACATGTCTATTCTAAATCATCATCATCATCATCATCATCATCGATCCCTAATTCATCATCAAGATCTTCAACCTCTTCAGCCTCATCATCCTGGTTTTCAGTACTGTGCAATTCACTAACTATAGCGCCAGATGTATCAAACTCAATGGGACATCATCATAATTTGGAGAAAAATTATGTTGATAATCCCATCAACTTCTTCATCTTGTAGTGGTTGAGTCTCTTCTTCAATTGAAGTTGAATCTGGCATGTCCAAAAAATTTCTAGCCTTAATTTTACACACCGACCACCAGATTGCACATCCTTTTTTTTGAGGGATAAGAACAATAATAGACTTGTCCAGCTTGTTCCGCTAAAATAAATGGTTCATATTCTCTTCCTTCATATGATAATCTCTTTGTATGTTTGACATCCAATCTTGTATCGTGAATGGATAACACGGGAAGATTCAGAAGTATCAAACCATTGACATCGGAACACGAATACTTTCTTCATAGGATAAGCTGGATATTCAAGCTCTATGACTTCATCTACCATCCCGTAGTAATCATCCTCAATGTTTCCTTTAGCAGATGAACATAAGGATACTCCACTATTGGTCGTTGAGCGTCCTACTCTATGGGTTATTGTGTGAAACTTAAAACCGTTCACAATGAAACCGGGATAAGAAGTTGCCACATTTAATGGACCTTGTGCTAAACTACGTATGTAGTGATTTGGGATTGTAACTTCATTGGACTGTTGAACGAAAAAAAAAATGAAGCGCAATGTAAGTGTGGTAAACATTTATAATTTATAGCATATTAAGGTTTAAGGTGTCCACACATATTCTTTGAACCATTCCCTAAATTCTTGCTCCATCTTCCTATTCATAGAAGCTTCATCAATGGATGGATATTGTTGATAAACCTGCTCCATAAATATTCTGCAAAGTGGATTGAAGTGAAATATTGGCATAACATGCATGTATGTTACCAAAATTGAATTTGATTGGGATGCACAACTTACGTCGCATATGGCTCAAGTTCGGGTGTGTTCATAAGAATATAATTATGGGCAGCTGCTAAATCAACCCTTCCTAGGATCAAACGAGTGCCTTTGCCAATAGGTTTTCCAATAGTTTTGAACACTGAGATTCTATCTGGATCATTGTCATCATCCCTCAACAACATCGTTCCTTCCAAACCTGTAACGGAATGACGGTTCACCATCTCCAAAGTAGAACGAGGAGAACTTAGTAATTTCCTCCAATAGATAACCATTGCTTATTGATCCTTCAACGTAATTCCTATTTTGACCTTTCTTTTTAGTTTTCCCATATATCTCTCAAACGGATACATCCACCTATACTGCACTGGTCCAGCTATAGCAGCCTCATAAGCCAAGTGGATTGGAAGGTGTTCCATCGAGTCAAAGAAACTAGGAGGGAAGATTTTTTCTAATTTACACAGAATGAACGCAATGTCATCCGACATTTGTTGCATGTTAGCTACATGAATGGATGTCGTGGTCAACTCCTTGAAATACAGGCACAATTCGGTAATTGCCTCCCACACTACAGAGGGAAGTAGATGACGAAAGGCAATAGGCATCAATCTCTGCATGAAAACATGGCAATCATGACTCTTCATACCAAACACCCTCCTGTTTGTCATGTCTACACATCTGCCAACGTTAGAAGCGTACCCATCTGGGAACTTCACGTTTCGAACCCATTCACAAAATATGTCCTTCTGCTCCTTATCCAACACATAAGAAGCCTTTGGATAAGTCTTCTTAGAGGGATCAAATGCCAATGAAGGGCGTGCACAAAAATCATTTAGCTCAGCACGGGACTTCTCATTATCCTTCGTCTTTAGCTTGACATTGAGAACTGTGTTGAATATATTGTCAAAAAAGTTCTTCTCAATGTGCATTACATCAAGATTATGTCTTACCAACAGGGTTGACCAATATGGAAGATCCCAAAATATACTTCGCTTGCTCCACCCGCATTTCTTCGCAATGACACTGTTTGTTATATCAGAGCCAAACTCAGTCACTTTTCTAAGACCTAACTGAGTTATTTCTTCAAGTATTTCCTCGCCGGTCTTTACTCGTGGTGCCCTCTTTCGTACCTTTTTTCCTTTAATGAAAGAAACAGTGTCATTTCGAAACTTGTGCTTACATGGCAAGAACTTCCTACTATTATCAAACCATGATTGTTTTCTACTATGTGGAAGCGTAAACGCATCACTGTCTTCCATGCAGTACGGACACGCCAATCTCCCTGCTGCTCCACCCTGAGAGCATTGCGTATGCAGGGAAATCACTTATTGTCCACAACAACGCAGCGTACATCTGAAAGTTTTGTTTCTTAGAAACATCATAAGTGGTGACTCCTACATTCCATAATTTTTGTAGTTCAGCAATAAGAGGTTGGAGGTAAACATCAATTTTTCCTTTTGGATTCTTTGGCCCAGGAATCAAACATGTTAGAAAAAAGAATTCATCCTTCATACACATGCCAGGCGGAAGATTGTATGGAGTTAAAATGACAGGCCACAGTGAATAAGGTTTTCCTGATGGGCCAAAAGGTTAAAATCCATCAGTACACAAACCAAGACGCACGTTCCTAATTTCTTTGGCAAAATTGGGATTTTTTTCATCAAAATGTTGCCATGCCTTTGAGTCAGATGGGTGACACATCTTATCATCTTCCATACGGTGCTCAGCATGCCATCTCATTTCACTGGCAGTTGCTGGAGAAGCATACAATCTTTGCAACCTTGGAATGATTGGGAAGTAGTGCATTTTCTTTCGAGGAACATTTGCCTTCCTTCGTTTAGATCCTTCTGCAATTACCTTGTACCTTGGTTCTGCACAAAACCTACAATGATCTAGATCCTTGTCTGCTCCCCAGTAGATCATACAGTGATTAATGCAGCTGTGTATTATTTCAACCGGAAGACCAAGACTGCTCACAGTTTTCTTACAACTGTAATAGTCCTTGGGAATGTCATTGTCATTTGGCCACAAATCATGGTACGTCTGACATACCCGATCAATGAGAGCCTGGGGTGCTTGATGGTCTGTCTTTATTGACATCAACTCAATTGTCAGTGATAGGAGTGAGTGGTTTCCATTAAATAACTTCTTCTTTGATGCCTCCATCAACTCATAAAATCTTTTCGCATCACGGTTTGGAGGCTCTACCACCGACAATGTTTCCACTTCTTCGTCTGCAACGTCATCAGGAACCTCATCATCATTCATCCTCGAAATGAGTTCCAATGGCATCGACGATCATTCTTTCTAAGTTGTTTGTGTGTTGATCATTACTTGTTTGAGGCACTTGGGGCAAGATAACATTGTTGGTTGAGTCATCCACCTCTCCATGAAAATTCCAGACATGATAACCAGGCATGAACCCCTCTTTGCCAGATGCACTTTCACTGTGCTGACATCGTAGTACAGGTTCTTATTCATGCATTTGCTCAACGGACAAGGGCATCTTATCTTGTTACCATCCCTCGTGCATTCAGGATGTGATAGTGCGAAAGCAGCAAATTCTTGAATTTTGGCCAACCACTCTAGTGTTGGTCTACCATTTCGAATTCGCACTAGTTCATACATCCACTGTCTGTCAGCCCTCGTCATACATCTTATCTTGTTACCATCCCTCGTGCATTCAGGATGTGATAGTGCGAAAGCAGCAAATTCTGAATTTTGGCCAACCACTCTTGTTGGGTCTACCATTTCGAATTCGCACTAGTTCATACATCCACTGTCTGTCAGCCCTCGTCACTGTGGTAGTAGTAGTAGTAGTGGTAGTAGTAGTAGTAGTGGTAGTAGTAGTAGTAGTAGTAGTAGTAGTAGTGGTAGTAGTAGTGGTAGTAGTAGTAGTGGTAGTAGTAGCGTAGTCGTGTCGTAGTAGTCGTAGTGGTCGTAGTCTGTTCGTCGTCGTCGTAGTCGTCTCGTCGTCGTCGTGGTCGTCGTCGTTGTCGTCGTGGTCGTGGTCTTCGTATCGTGGTCGTGGTCGTTGTCGTCGTGGTCGTCGTCGTCGTCGTCCGTCTCGTGGTCGTCGTCGTCGTCGTGGTCCGTCTTCGTCGATCTCGTCTCGTCGTGTCGTCGTCGTGTCGTCGTGGGTCTCGTCGTCGTCGTCGTCGTGGCGTCGTCGTCGTGTCGTGGTCGTCGTCTTCGTCTCGTCGTCGTGTCGTCTGTGGTCGTCGTCGTCGTCGTGGTCGTCTCGTCGTCGTGGGTCGTCTTCGTCGTCGTCGTCCGTTCGTCGTCGTCGTCGTCGTGGTCTCTGTCGTCGTGGTCGTCCGTGGTCGTCTGGTCGTCGTGGTCCGTCGTGGTCGTCGTGGTCGTCGTGGCTCGTCGTGGTCGTCGTGGTCGTCGTCGTCGTGTCGTCGTGGTCGTCGTGGTCGTCGTGGTCGTCGTCGTCTGGTCGTGTCGTCGTCGTCGTCGTGGTCTCGTGGTCGTCGTCGTCGTCGTCGTCGTCGTCGTCGTCCGTGGTCCTCTGGTCGTCGTGGTCGTCTCTTCGTGGTCGTCGTGGTCGTCGTCGTCGTCTCGTCGTGGTCTTCTGGTCGTAGTGGGCGTCGTACGTCGTAGTAGTCGTAGGGTGGTAGTGTGGGTAGTAGTAGTAGTAGTAGTATGGTGGTAGTAGTAGTAGTCGTGGTAGTAGTAGTAGTAGTCGGTGGTAGTAGTAGTAGTAGTCGTGGTAGTAGTAGTAGTAGTCGGTGGGTAGTAGTAGTCGGTGGTAGTAGTAGTAGTAGTCGGTGGTAGTAGTAGTAGTAGTCGGTGGTAGTAGTAGTAGTAGTAGTCGGTGGTAGGTAGTAGTAGTAGTCGGTGGTAGTAGTCGAGTAGTCGGTGGTAGTAGTAGTAGTCGGTGGTAGTAGTGAATAGTAGTCGGTGGTAGTAGTAGTAGTTCGGTGGTAGTAGTCGAATAGTCGGTGGTAGTAGTAGTAGTAGTAGGTGGTGGTAGTAGTAGTAGTAGTTGGTGGTAGTAGTAGTAGTAGTTGGTGGTAGTAGTATGAAAAAATTGGAAAACAAAAAAGTAGTAAGATTTACCTGTAGTCAAATTGTAGAAATTGCCTTCGTGAGCTTCACCTTCTTCTAACTACAAACTCAGCTGAAAAAGTTCAAAAACAAAGATTAATAAAACTAAAGACCACTATGAAACAGAACTTAAGCTAAAAATTATCATACTTCAGATTTTAGCAATATCCAATAGAACTAGTGACATGACAAGTGTTAAGCAAAAAAGCACTTCCTAAAGATGCAAACTGATGCAAACTAATGTATAAAATCAAACCATAAATAATATTGCAAATTAAGTCAAAATTCAGATCATGAACATGGTCCACAAACCCGTAAAAGAATGGGATCATAATCCTATATAGCAATCAGCCCTATTCTTGCCTTTGATACATAATATAATCATCTTTTCTAGCTAACTAGGCTTGATTTACAGCAGTGGAAAGGAGAAGAAGGTGGGTTAATTGCATGCCCACATTTCAGTAACAAAATAGTAGTAGTAAGTAGTATTAAGTGCAAATACATCGATGATGAAACTAGCTAGAACCAGGCGGGATAAGATTGCATTGTCTCTACAGTTTTAGCAAAAATATTTGGTTTCAGTTTTCAATCATGCCCCTATAAATAGGTGTGTTTTTAAATGCAAGTCACCCACAGAAGGGAGAATGATTATGAATACATGTAACAAACTAATTGATTCTAAAAAAATACACACTACCACACACAAAAAATAACAAAATAAGTTAAACAGCAAGAAAAACTGGTGACCGAAAAGATAGATGGGAATAATGAAAGAACAGCGCGCAGGACACTGTGCAATAAAATAGAACAGAATAGAACTTGTACGTATTTGTTCTAGCTGGCTGATTCATTCTAGTAGCTTTATTATTGAAATCATAGGAAGGGAGGATGGTTTGGAAGTTTATGTACTCAAAAGATCAATTTTGTTGAGATCATTGATCAGAATCCAGGGGGACATGGTCAATTTGTAGACAAAATCAGCTAGCAATTCTACTGCAAATGTTCCAGAGGAACAGATGGTGTATCTGAGAGAACGTTAGAGAATGAAGTTTAACATTCTTGAACCTACTATTGTACTGATGTGCTACTCATGAGTTTTCTTGTTTACCAGGTGTCAGCTGCTTATAAGAATGCATTTCCTAGACCAAAAGAAGTTGCTGTAGCAAGAAGGGAAGAAGTGACCATAAATGTGAAGTGTGGTGGAGAAACACAGAAGATAACCAAGCAGTACTGAGTTTTGAAAAGCAATTTCATCCAGAATATGGAAGCTTCTTGAAAGACAAATGAGGAATAATTTATGGTAATAGTTTTCTATTTATGACAGTTTTAGGTATCTGTTATAAATGTTGGTTGCTTTGGATGATTTTTTTGCTCTTTATTGTGGCTTATCATTATGGCATACCAAGCTTGCTTAAGAAAACCTCTACTGATCATAGCTAAGAAACTTGGCTCCTTTAGTAATCAAAGGCTATAAAACTGATCAAGTTTTTAATTAATTAGCAAGGCTTATGAATTGTCAAGATTCAAATCTCACATTGTATACTATATTACAAGTCAGCATTGATTGATTAAATGGGAATGTAGCTACCCTTCCTAGCATAACGTATAATAACTGATCTTCAACCATCAATGAAGAGAAATACTAGCTAGACTATATATATAGTCTACGTAATACTAGATATTATCTGTTTTATAAGATGTACTCTTTTTTATTTGTTTACTAAAAAATAAGGTAAACAACAACCGCACATTAGAAAAAGAAAGCAACAAAATTCAGCTTATTTATGTTATTCAATTACTAATGATTGATTCTGTCTCGTTTTTACACTGCCAATGATAACGGTGCAGACCCAACTCTTAACAGCTTCATATCACCAAACCCCATTCCAAACAAACACTACCCAGCCACATTATTACCCCCACATCGACAGAATGTTAGAGTAGATTTGAGACGGTTTAGAGGTACATTAATTAAAGCGCGACAGATTCTCTAACATGATCTGCATTAAGCTCTAGAATGCTTTCTATATATCTACTTGAATAAATTGTGTAAATTCTTATTATATACATATGATTTGTTCCTTCTAATCTACCAACTAAATTGTGTAAATTCATTTCACTAAAAAGAAAAGAAAATATACTAGTCAGAGAGACGTGTTAGTATTTAAGCCATGGTTGGACAGCTGTATGAACACGAGTCTGTTTGTCTGCCTGTCTGAGTTACTGCTGCTGCTTATGTATTGTATTTACACCCAATGGTTGACTTTTAGTAGTACTACTAGTACATGCATTGGACCACTACATACAAAAACAAAGTATAGTAGTACTACTCCATTATTCTATTTTAAAAGTGTGACCAGAAGGTACGCTGCTATACCCTCCTCAGTGCTTCGAATACCATTTTGTAAAAAAGCAAAATAACACTTAACAAGTACTAGACCAGTTGCAGGTAGTTTCTTCTGAAGTTTGATTGCTGTCAATAACCTTTTTTCTCTTTTCTACTACGTATATAGCCTCCTAATGTATGCTTTTATCAGTTGAATTTTACTCTGCTTTATGCTGTCACAAAGTTAAAGTTTGCTGAATCTTTGATCTCCTTTTGGCTAACTCACTAGGTTGAGAGTTCAATCTGATTCAGATGTAAAACTTTGTCATTCTCTTTAATTTTTAACTGTGGTTTTAAGTTGGCGGTAGAGAAAAGAAACATAAGCATATTTTGGTTGCTTTCTCTGTTCTAGTGCCTCATATTTCTTGCACTCCTTTTTTTATCTCATTCATGAATCCTCACAGTAATCTATCATGGCACTAGATGGACAATGTATCACAAAAGAGTAACTAACCTATCTTGATTGATAATTGTCTGTGGCATCTGTGCTTGCTTGATTCTAGTAAGAGTACTAGGAGAAATATATGGTCCGTCTAAGAGTGCCAGCGTGGATACATCCCACCTTCAATAAGAGCAGCTGTGAGTTACAGCACATTGGGCTGGAAGTAGTATTACTTGAGATGACGTTAATAAGCTCTAACGTTTTGGTTGTTTTGCTATAGATATCCCGCAAATCGCTGCATCCTAGTTACCGAAGCTTTAATGAAAGCTTCATATATCTTTCTCTTTTTGTGCATATATGGGAATGAACTCACAATGGTTTTTCTTTTTAGATATATTTCTAGAACTTTGATGCAGTAACATGGGCTGTTTTCGGCTTCACCACCCGCAGACGGCCATCCACTCACCGACACAACAATTTGAACAGAGCAAGTGACCAATTAGGGCTCTAATCTCAAACAAAGAAAAGAAACAGACAACAAACCCAGCGGATACACACCTGCTCAAAAACCTATCTGTCGATTTCTAGGGTTCTAGCTACCAGAAGAGAGGAAAAAAAGTTTAAGCAACAAGATAGGAGAAGAATGACTTACTTGTTTACCAGAGACCAGCAAATTCTTCAGGCGACACCACTTGCTTCTTCAGATTCTTCAGTTTCTTCAGTTTACGGAGCAGCTGAACGGCACCGAGTATCGAGAGAAAATCGATTCGAGTTTGGGTTTAGGTGTGTGATTGTAAGCTGCGAGAATGAAAGAAGAAGGAGGGAAGGGCGACGGGAGAAGGCGAGAACGATTTCGTAGAGCGGGAATGATAATTTCGTAGAGTGACACGGGAGAAGAGAATTGAAGTATTAGAAACTTGCAGAGAAAACTAATAAACACAGTCGTTTTGGGTATATTTACCTACGGTACATTCCGTGGGTAAATACCTACGGTTCTTTCCGTGGGTAAATGTGGTCTAAAACTCAACCAATTACTGGGAAGGGAAACGCTGACGTTTTGGTAATATTTTACCTACGGTATTTTTCGTGGGTAAATACCTACGGGATTTTCCGTGGGTAAATGTGGCCCAAGTACGCAACCAATTACCGGGATGGGAAACGCTGTCGTTTTGAAAATATTTTACCTACGACATATTCCGTGGGTAAATAACTACGGGAATTTCCGTGGGTATATGTGGTCTAAGTACGTAGTCAATTAACGAGATGAGAGACGCTGTCGTTTTGGTAATATTTTACCTACGGAATGTTCCGTGGGTAAATAGCTACGGGAATTTCCGTGGGTATATGTGGTCTAAGTCCGCAGTCAATTACCGGGATGCGAACGCTGTCGTTTTGGTAATATTTTACCTACGGTATCTTCCGTGGGTAACTACCTACGGCCTTTTCCGTGGGTAAATGTTGCCTAAGTACGCAGCCAATTACCGGGATGTGAAACGCAGTCGTTTTGGTAATATTTTACCTACGAAATATTCTGTGGGTAAATACCTACGGTAATTTCCGTGGGTAAATGTGGCCTAAAAACGTAACCAAATACTGGGACGGGAAACGCAGTCGTTTTGGTGATTTTTACCTACGGTATTTTCCGTGGGTAAATACCTACGGTACATTCCGTGGGTAAATGTGGCCCAAGGACGCAATGAATTACCGGGAAGAGAAACGTTGTCGAAACGTTGTCGTTTTGTTAATATTTACCTACGGGAGCGTCCGTGGGTATAATTTACCAACAATTTAGCCACGGATAAAAACCGTGGTTATTTCTCGCGCCACTTAGCACAGCCTCCCGCGAGACTGCCCACGCCATATACCTACGGAATAGTCCGTGGGTATATTTGTCTGTAGGTAATCCGTAGGTATTGTGTTGGGAAACTATTCCTTCACTATACCGTAGGTATTTCGTGGGTATAGGGTGGGTATTTACCTACAGTAGCATGTCGTGGGTAATTTTCCGTGGGTAAACATCAACTTTCTAGTAGTGTCTCCTTACTTGATTATTGTCTGTTTAACTTGTTTAAACATTATGTCACAAAGATTTGCTTGAGGACAAGCAAAAGATAAGTGTGGGGGAGTTTGATAAGTGAGAAATACATAGACATTTAAGGGTTTAATCTACCTTATATTTACTTACTTCCAGGATAATATTACTCACTTATCGTATGTTTTTCCTAAGATTTATGTTTTGGTATGAACTGATACATTTTATGTATCAAATGCAGTAAAAAGTCTGGGAATCACATAGTTTACTTCACAAGCTTTCCATCGCAACAAACCACGAGTGAAACGGAGCTAAAACGACATATCTAAGCCCAGTTGAAGATTGTAGAAAAATGAGGAGACAAATACAACACATCCGTGGAAAGAAAGACGGACAGAGGCCGGACTAAGCCACAACCGTGGCCTGTCCGCGGAAATAAACCCGGACAGAGACCCGGACGCATCACGTCCATGGAAAGAAAGGCGGACAGAGGGCGGACATAAGTAGAGTCAGTGGTGTGTCCGCGGATAAAAGGGCGGACGTGAGTAATGTCCGTGGTACGTCCGAGGAGATTTGGGCGGACAAGAAATAATGAAGCGCTGTGTTGTCCGTGGATAAATGGGCGGACAACACTGATGATACGCCAGTTATGTCCGTGGAAATAAGACCGGAAAACAGATAGAGCTGTAACTAAGCCGACCGTCTTCTCCAATTCTTTGGCGCCTGCAAAACATATCTATCTACTTCCTCCAGCAATATCAGGCGCCTACCTTAAATTCCTCACGTGTCTGTCACCACTCCAGTTCGGTCTTCATCCTCATCCTCTCTTCTATATAAACCACTGCTACTTCATAAGAAAAAGGCGCACGTTGGTTCACAGAACTCAACTCTCTGAAACACTCACCTTCACTTCCAATTCACACTTCCTCCACAGAATTCCATACAGCCCGTGCGAATGCAGAGAGCTCTTTCTTTTCTTTAACTGTAATTTGTTTTAATGGCTGTCGTGCTTACGACATCTGTTTGTATAATTATGTCTGAGTAAAAACCTTAGCCTCCTGGGTTGGGAAGCAAGCTCATTTTACTAAATTGTGTTACGTAGACTTTCTAATATAATCTGTTCAAGCAATATTTTGATTCTTCTCCTTAATGAGCTTTAATCTTTAGGCCAATTATTAAAGTGATATTTGTAGTTTCTTGTTAAAATGCAGTGCTGAGACAAGATTCTAGACAAAAGAAGTCAAAACGGGTTAACGACTAGAAGCGAGTTTCGCCTATAGGTTAACTAGTCTCCAATAGGAATTATTAATAATGCGATTAATTTATTAATAACTTGAGCAAGGTTTGCGCTTGTTGTTTAAATTAATCAGGGTTTATTAGACAGGGAACAGTCAATAAACTAATTAAGATTCTTGAGTTTATTGCTAAAGTGGGAAAGTTTACAGTAATATAATTGGATAAAATAGGTGAGCAGAACAACCCAGGGTGCTTTCTTTAAAAACAAAAGAGTTTTATAACTGCTATTATTATTCTGTTTTGATTAACTGTTCTTTTTACTGTTTTGTTTACATTAAGTGTTAAACCATAATCTTCCTAAAAAAGAGATAAGTTTCTGTTCAACAGTCTAATTAGAATTCTCAGTTAATTTCCGCTATCAGTTAAACCACAGCTAGGTCCCCAAGAGTTCGACACCCCACAATTCCACTATTCCGCAAAACGATAGGTACACTGCCTAGGTTGAAGAAGTAGTCACACATTTTTCCAACACACCCATACAAGGGTCCTACCAGCACTCAAAGCAATACAAATCCATCTCAATACATCAATACTCCTACCCATACACAATTTACTTGGCTCTAAGGCCTACAATTCAAATGCTAGCTCACAAATACTCAAACTTCCACAAACTACAATACTAATACAAGTTTGGGTTCTTTAAATTAGTTTACCCATTCCCATTACTCTAATGCATTAAAATTTAGCATTAAGAAGGAGCTCTTACCTTAAACTCTTAATTCCTTCTTTAATTTCCAATTCTCCTTCTTCTCTCTTTCTTGCACCTAATCGGTCACATAGGGAATGGAGTTGCCAAACTCCATTCCCATCACCCAAAAAACACAAAACAAAGTGAAATTAAAATACTAACCCTTAGATTAACACTAATTCATTGAAATGCTTAATACACTAATCTAGGGTTTACTTTTTTGGAGCTTTTAAGAGGGTTTTGGCCCTTAGTTCAAGAAGGTGATTCCACCACCATTGCAAGGTTGGGGTTATGCTCAAAAGAGAGAGAGAAAATAGAGTACTACAAAGGGGTAAAATCAGTTACAAAGGGGAATGGAGAAAACATGAGTTTTTCATGGAGAGTTTTACCTTAATGGAGAGAGGAGACTCCAAGCTTTACTTTGGTACCATTTTCTCTTCAAATGGGGAAAACCCAAGGAGATGAACTTTCTCATTTTGAGATTTTGAAAAGAGAGAATGGTAGAGAATGATGAGAGGAGTAAGAATATGTGGTTATTTTTGCATTTGGAGCTCAAATGGAGATGGAGCATGCAAGAGAAGAAGAAAAGCCATTGTTGTTATTTGGGAGCTTCAAAAATCGCCAACCAGAGGAAGAAGAAGGGGTAAATCGGCTAGGAGAGAGAGGAGGGAGGTGAGAGAATAGAGAAATGAGAAAAAGAGAGGTGAGAGAAGGGTAAAGCACATAAAAGATAATTGCCAATCTTTTCAGATTTTAAAGGGTACTAATAACATTAAATTTATTAGATATATTTCTCCATTTCTGAGAGTAACTCTGAAGTCCTACAAAAGAAAGAGAAGTAGTACCATGAGAATTCTACTTTTAACCCTGAGCCAATCCACCATTTTCTTTCACATTTCCTTGAACGACAGGGGGCATGAAGTAAAATCTTATTCCATTATACCTTTCAATGCCACATACTCATGATCCATAATGTATAAGTTTTTATCATTTTGGTACAGAATGCACAGATACTTCAATTTTGAAGTTCATTTTTCTTACACCTCAGACTTTTCTCTCCACCCTTGTAGCGGTTTTGGGTCTACTATCCTAGATACCGAGTACCTTAGGTAGCCGGGTGATGAAGCACCCCTAAGAACTTAATAACCGAGTGGACAAGGCCTGTTTAGGATCAGAATATGCCTGTTTGGATCAGAGGAGTACCTTGCCTTGTTCTTTTTCCACCATTTCTTTCCAAATCAAATCCAGGCTCAAAGTCAGAACAAAATTCAAATGATAATTTCCTCAGATTTTTAGCATAGAGTAAGGAGCAGAGTGTTTTTTTTTTGTATGTACCCTTCAAACCTGTTAACACCGGCATTACTCCCTCTATGGCTCCTTCTTTGATTATTAATCACTTAACAAATTTAAACACAGTGTCGAAAAAGAGACAAACTTAAGAGCAAGCTTTTGATTATTATATCTCCCCCACACTTGAACCAAAGCAATGCCCTCATTGCATAAAAAGAATTAAAATAACAGGGCATGCAAACTACCTGGGTATTGATCACAAAGCATGGTAATAGGAAATATTTAAAGAGCAGTGTACTCCCTAGAGTTTTGCAGACTATGTAGTGTAGCTCCCCCACACTTGAGTTCGGCTGTATAGATGTGCAAGATGTTCCTGGAATAAATATTCTAAACAGCCAGAAGAACTCAAGTTAATTCTCCTCATTCTCTCTCCTTTTTTTTTATTTCACTCTTTTTTTTCATAAAATTAAATACCAAATATAAACACAATACAAATTAAAAAGATAGATAGTAGGGTGCCTCCTACCAAGCTGCCCATCTTTAAGGTCTTTGGCTAGACCATACCTCAGTGATTCAATTTGTAACTAGTTCTTTGAGAAGAAGCGCAGAAGCTTCTTCGTTATCCAACATGTTTCCCATATACAATTTTATTCGAGCTCCATTGACTTTAAACGATCCACCCTTCTTATTGTCCAATTCCACCGCTCCATAAGGAGAAGTAGATATTATTTTAAATGGTCCAGACTAGAAGGATTTTAACTTACCTGGGAAGAACTTAAGTCTGGAATTATAGAGAAGGACGTGATCTCCCGCTTTGAAATCTCGCTTGGCAATCATCTTATCGTGCCAACGCTTGGTTTTCTCTTTATAAATCACCGCATTTTCATATGAGTTGTACCTCAGTTCTTCCAGTTTCGTCAACTGGAACTTTCTTTTCTCACCGGCTTGTTGTAGATCGAAGTTCAACACCTTTAGAGCCCAATAAGATTTATGCTCTAATTCTACAGGCTAGTGACATGCCTTCCCAAAAACTAGTTTGTAGGGAGACACGCCGATAGGTGTTTTGAAGGCTGTACGGTATGCCCAGAGTGCATCATCCAATTTAATGGACCAATCCTTTCGAGAAGAGCTCACCGTCTTTTGCAGAATCCATTTTAGCTCTCTATTTGTTATGTCGGACTCCGTATTTCTTCAGGAGAGCATCAAACTGGCGATTGCAGAAGTGAGAGCCGCCATCGCTGATTATTGCTCTAGGAACACCGAATCGAGAGAAAATGTGTTTCTTGATGAACTTCATCACAACTTTACCATCATTAGTAGAGCATGCAAGGGCTTCCGCCCATTTAGAAACATAATCGACTGCCACTAAGATGTATAAATTTCCAAAAGAATTTGGGAAGGGTCCCATAAAATCAATCCCCCAAACATCAAATAGTTCAACTTCTAGCATATTGTTCAAGGGTAGTTCATTACGGCGAGAAATATTACCTTGCCTTTGACACCGATCACAAGCAGACACAAAGGCATGACAGTCTTTGTGAAGGGTGTTCCAATAGAAACCGGACTCAAGTATTTTAGCAGCTGTACGGGTTACACCGTGATGTCCGCCAGTTTCTCTAGAATGGCAATGGAGAAGGATATTTCTGATCTCTGTCTCTGGGACACATCTCCTTATAATACCATCTGCACAGATTCTGAAAAGAAATGGATCATCCCATAAATAATGTTTCACAATTGAAAAGAACCTTTTTCGCTGCTAATATGTCATATCAGCTGGGATGATCTTCGTAGCTAGATAGTTGGCAATATCGGCAAACCAAGGGTCTCCTACCGTTTGGATTGTGAATATTGCCTCGTCCGGGAAAAACTCATTGATGGGTCTCTCGTCTTCTGGTCCCTCCATCCTTGACAAGTGGTCTGCCACGACATTCTGGATACCTCTCTTATCTCTTATCTCTATGTCGAATTCTTGTAAGAGAAGTATCCATCTTATCAACCTGGGTTTTGCATCTGCTTTAGCAAATAAATACTTGAGGGCAGAATGGTCAGTATGAATAATAACCTTACTACCCAACAAATATGGACGGAATTTATCCAAAGCAAAGATGACTGCCAGTAATTCTTTTTTGGTGGTGGCATAATTTTTCTGAGCATCATTTCGAGTACGACTTGCATAATAAATGGCTCTCAAGATTTTATCCATTTTCTGGCACAAAACAGCACCCACCACATAATCACTTGCGTCACACATGATTTCAAAAGGCTGGGACCAGTCGGGTGATACCACAATAGGAGCAGAGACAAGTTTTTCTTTTAACAAACTAAAAGCTGCTAAACATTCATCATAAAAATGAAATTTAGCATCTTTAGTCAGTAAAGTACAGAGAGGCTTTGAAATCTTGGAAAAGTTTTTAATGAATCTTCTGTAAAAACCAGCATGTCCAAGAAAACTTCGGATACCTCTTACAGTAGTAGGAGGTGGGAGTTTTTCTATTACCTCAATTTTAGCGCGGTCCACCTCAATACCTTTTGAAGACACGTTATGTCCTAGCACGATCCCTTCACGAACCATGAAGTGACATTTCTCCCAGTTCAGGACTAGATTTGTGTCTTCACACCTGGCCAAAATAAGATCGAGATTCTCCAGGCAAGTGTCAAATGTCAAACCAAAGACAGAGAAGTCATCCATAAAGACTTCTATACATTTTTCAATGTAGTCAGAGAAAATAGCCATCATGCACCATTGAAAAGTAGCTGGTGCATTACATAATCCGAACGACATTCTTTTATAAGCATATGTTCCATAAGGACAGGTAAAAGTAGTTTTATCCTGATCTTTTGGAGCAATTGGGATCTGAAAGTATCCTGAATAGCCATCTAGAAAACAATAGTAATCTTGACCTGCTAACCTTTCCAGCATTTGGTTAATAAAGGGCAAGGGAAAATGATCCTTATGTGTGGCAGTATTCAATTTCCTATAGTCTATACAAACTCTCCAACCGGTAGTAATGCGTTGAGGAATCAACTCACCTTTCTCGTTAGGAACTACAGTTATTCCGCCCTTCTTTGGTACCACCTGCACTGGGCTTACCCACTTGCTGTCTGAAATTGGATAGATAATGCCAGTGTCAAGTAGTTTTATTACCTCTCTCTTGACCACCTCTTTTAGAACGGGGTTGAGACGCCTCTGTGGTTGTGCTAATACCCTGAAATCATCTTCCATATAAATTCGATGAGAGCACAGGGATGGGCTTATTCCTTTGATATCCGCTATCGACCAACCGATAGCGGTCGTATGTTTGCGTAGCACACCTAAGAGTTGCTTTTCCAGCACATCTGATAATTTAGATGAGATAATAACTGGTAAATCAGATGGTTCTTTTAGAAAAACGTATTTTAAATGAGGGGGAAGAGGTTTCATTTCGACTGTAGGTGCTTTTTCGATGGATGGCTTTGGTCTGTCTGCGTTTCTTTCTACTGGCTCGAATCTTTGTTGGTAGGAACGAAAATTTGGCTTATATTTGTTTAACTCTTCAGCCATGAGAGCAATATCAGGATTTTCGCCATCAGCTTCGCAAGATGCCATGAGACATCTTTCCAAAATCGTTTCTTCATCTTTGCTGAGGAACGTCTCCTGTACTAAAGAGTCAATAGTGTCAATAGAAAAATAGATTTGTGTATCAGAAGGACTTCATGTTCCATGTCAAAAAACCTGTTCATCATGAAGTCTCAAAATTATTTTACCTCCTTCAACATCAATTAAAGTTCTTGCAGTTCTCATAAAAGGTCTACCTAGGATTAGTGGAACATCTTTATCTTCCTCAATGTCAATAACAATGAAATCAGCAGGGAAAATAAATTTGCCTACAAAACCACTAAATCTTCAACTTTTCCTTTGGGGTGAATTATGGAACGATCAACTAGTTGTAGCTGAACGGGAGTAGGAGAGCATTGACCTATACCTAATTTCTTAAAGATAGATAAAGGAATTAAGTTAATACTGGCCCCTAAATCGCATAACCCGTTACCACAATTTATGTCTTCTATCGCGCAGGAATGATAGGGAGACTTGGATCTCCCAACTTCGGTGGTAGCTTCTTTAAGAGTACTGCAGACACTCTTTCGGTCAATTTGACCGTGTCATTTTCCTGTAAAGATCGCCTGTTAGACAAGATATCTTTCATAAATTTTGCATAAATAGGCATTTGTGTTAAGGCATAAGAAAAAGGAATATTAATAGTTAATTTCTTAAAAATGTTAAGAAATTTTCCAAATTGGTCATCCAAATTCTTTTTCTTCAATCTATCAGGAAATGGAATTGGAATATCATATGAAACCTGTGACGGTTTAATAGTAAGGGATTCAGGAGACTCCTTCTCCTTGGGAATTGTTACGTCTTCTTTGCCAGATCTTTGTTCATCAGATTTCTTCTCAGCTTCAGGGGTATCGGATACCAGCTCTTTTCCGCTTCTCAGGGTTATTGATTTTGCATGCTCCCTGGGATTTGGATCAGTTGGCTCGGGAGTGACCCTGTTGGTCTTTGAGCCAACTGTTGGGAAAATCTGACCTATCTGTCTCTCTAGATTTGTTGTTATGGTAGCCTGATCAGCAACTTTGGCTTCTATCTCAGAAAATTTTGAATTTATCGCCTGACGTTGTTTTAAAAGCTGATTCATCATGCCTTTTTTTCGCCCATATCTCCCTGTGAGTTGGTTGGCTGCTCCTGTTGTCGGTTATACTGCGGTTGTCGGTTTTGGTTGAATCCTTGGTTGCTTGATTGTGGATCATAATTCCTCCATGGTTGTTGATTGCTCCTCCAATTGTTTTGGTTGTAGGAGTTCGGATAAGGATTCGTTGGTCTGTTGTTAATCAAACTTACCTCCTCAAGGGTCCTGTTGAACCTGAACCATCGCAATCTGGGGTTTCATGAGCTCCTCCACAATTTTCGCAACAGGGAGTCAGATATGGGGAAGTGGCCACTGTTTTCACAGCTTTTGTTGTGGTTGACTAAGAGTTAGTTTCTCCACAACTTTTGTGAGTGCAGCTAGTGAGCAGATACATGATCCTGCGGGGGAATACTGTAGATACCGGTTTCTTTCTTGGCTTCACCTCTTCCCTTGTTTTTACACCATTGTCTGGTACTGGGTCATCTGGTCCAGTAGTTCAACTGCTTCTTCTCCGGCCATTTTCATAAAATTTCCTCCAGACGAGGAACTTAGCAACAATTTGTTAGAATCATTTAAGCCTCTAAAGAATGACAAAACAAGTTCCTGGCTACTCATACCGTGATGTGGGCATAATATCTGTAATTCTTTGAATCTATCCCACGAATCATAAAGAGACTCGCCTGGTTCTTGACAAAAGTTTGTGATTTCAGCAATTTTCTCTCTTGTTTTGGACGGGGGATAGTATTTTGCTAGAAATTTGTTTGCTAATTCGGCCCAACTGTGGATACTGCAGGGTTGTAAACTTCTCAGCCACCTGGAGGCGCCATCTGAAATACCCCAAATCTAATTAACATTATAAAACCATTATTTAATGGAAAATATCCAATATAAATCATTTCACGTACGCATGCAAACCCATGCATGAGAACGTTACGTAAAAATAGTCGTTTCTCCATATACGCTAAAACGCCTTGGGAACATATGGTGAAGCATGACCTTGTATATGACCTTATCTTACTCAAACCAAATGGTCATACACTCATTATATGAATATATAAACATATTCCCTAAGCTATATTTAGTCAAAAACGTAAAACGCTCGGGAGTGCTCACGCACGCCCCTTAAAGCACGAAAAGCCCGGAGGAGTGCCGAGGTGGCACGAACTCCTATAAAATTAATTCTTAGAGTTCCTAACATCATTATTAACCATACTAAAGAGAACCCACGAAGTGGTTTCTCAAAATTCAACAAAAACCACAGGAGGATTTCTTAACGCTCCTTTTTGCCCGGGAGTGTCCCGATGGCCCGTAAATTTTGTCATGGGTTGATGTAACCCCATATAACTCAATGTAACATCTTAATATATCATTATTTACTATAATAAGTGTTTATAAACACTTGGAACTCATAAAGACATGTTATTTCCCAAAATTTCCTTAGAGCACAAAAACACACCTTCGGGTGTCACTAAAACGCGTTTTACGCAATTACCTTGTAGTTTTTGACATGCCACGAATTAAAATATTAAATAGGGTTAAATTGACCCTCTAAATCAACTAAATGCAGTGTCAAACAAGGTGCTCTATAGGGGCCGATTTTCAGTCCAACAACTAGTATAAAACTTACATTAAAAATTTATAAAAGGCATAAGACATGGTGACTCACCTTCCCATGTGCTATAATACTTAATGTCAAAGAATTTAGGTCTCATTTGACCTCCATTCTGTCGAAATAATGCAAAGAAACAAGGCCATGTTAGCTAGACAAAAACAAAATGCTAAAAGCAAAAAGTAGATTCTTATTCCACCTTTTTGATTTCTTATCATTCAAGTGACCTTCCTTGCTTGTCCTTGGCTCTTGATTGTCGATTGAGACACTCCATTTAAGCCTTGAAATCGTCCACCTACAAGGAAGAAGAAGACAAGTTACAAACATTGAAAAATCAAAGGAATAAAACCTTACCTACATTTCCTTGTCTTCTAGCTCACATTATTTTCTTCCACCTTGCCTTGTCACACCACATGGTCGAACACATGCATGTAACATGGGCATTTATTGAGCCAATAACCTATGGAATAAACAATTGGAAAGGTTAGTCAAATTAACATTAAAATAAACAATCAAAATTCCTTTCCAATTTGCATTCTCTTATTCCTACGTGAGTGTAGCCTCATTCTTTCCCTTGCACACTCCATTGCCGATTTGGTAAGGCTCCCTCCTCTCTCTTCTTCCTTCATCTTCTTCCTTTGAAGCTCTTAAGTCCATCAATGGAGTTTTAACTTCTATCTTCATCTTTAAGGTAATTTCCTAGCATTTCTTGTCAAGCCTTGAAGCAAAACTCTTCCTAGCATAACAACAAGCATTCGGCATCAACATATACCCCAAGTAGGTTGTCTAAATCAACATTAATCCAAGGAGCATCTCAAAGTTAACTTAAGGTATTTTTCATGCTTGAAAATCCTTAAAGCACATTTTTATGTGCAACTGAATTCTACTTCTTCTAAGGTTCTTTTCTTCTTCATTTTCATGAAGGAAAGTTTGTTCTTCATTTCTCTTAGGTGAGCCGAAATTATAAGAAGAAAAGCTTAAGGTAAATCCTTGGAAAACTACTTACAAACCTACTTAAGATCTTTGTTAAAGGTCTAACTCCTAAACACCTTCACCTCTTGCATAAAACCGAAGAGGAGCATCAAAATTCCCTTGGAGAAAGCTTGGAGATTCAAGAAGAGTTCAAGCACTTAACCACCTTTATTAAGAAGTAAGTTTATTAAGCTAATCTTTATGTTTTAAGCTTGGTTAAGCTTCTAAAAATTATACAAAAATTATGTACATCTCCTAGGGTATCTAAAACCGAAACTATATGGTATAATATACCAAAAATATAATCTATAACATATATGGAAAATATTTACCTTAAGACACATTTTTGTGTCACAAAATTCATTTATGTTAAGTACAAAATCAAGCCGATTTGTCAAGGGCAAATATGCTCTATTTTGAGCTAAGAATCAATATAAGACATTACAATAATTTTTACATGAGTTATATAACTCCTATGAATTTATGTATAATTATTTTGACATATAAATCCACTTTTATATACTATATGGTCACTATTTAATTATGGCCGAATGGTCTAAGTGATAATTAGGTTTTAATGGTCTACTTAGGTATATAAACTTATATTATAAAGTTTGGAGAGTTAAAAATATTTTATTAGTGCTTAAATGGCTAATTAACTAAGTTATGTGGCTAAAATGTAATGTTTACAAAGTTTGGTGTATATATTGTGAAAGCCGGGAGTTAAGGGTATGTTTGGAGTAATTATGATATAATATAAGGTTAAGAATTAAGTTTATGAATTTTAGATAATTTTAACAAGTGTTAAAATAACACTTTATAAAGTTTTGGGCTATTATGTAATTTATAAAACTTATTATGAAAGTTTGGAGTTGAATATGGGCGAATTCATAATTAAGAGAATTATTAGGTTCACCTTCAAAATTTTGAGGAATTAAATATTTAAACTATAGTTTATAAGTTATTAAGTAACTATTATAAAGTTTTGGGATGAAAATATAATTAATGGAAAGTATATGACAAAGCCGAATTACTTTGGGTTAGATTTGTAATTTAAGAATTTATATATATATATATATATATTCGGCAATTATGGAGAATTAAAATTAAAACTATAGTTTATAAGACATTATGTAAAGGTTATAAGATTTTGTGGTTAAATTGTAATTATAGGAAATAAATTATTAAGGCCGAAAGTTTGAGGGGCCAAATGGTAATTTTTGAAAAGTTATAATATTCCAAAAGTTATATACCAAAATATTAATGGTAGTTTTGTAATTTAATTAAATAAGGAATTAAAACTATATAGTATGATGAGATTAGAATTTAAAAGTTAAGTTATGAATTAATGTGGTTGTTTTACAAATAACCGAAATGAAAGGGTAATAATTTGGATTTAAATAAATATAGGTCCTATATGGATATTTGGAGGAATTAGAGGAAAGAATTTTGATTAAAGGAATTATGGAATTAAAACTATGGCTTATATAGTTATAAGGAATTTAAAAGTAATCAATAAATATTATTTATGGTTAAAAGGAGAATAATAAAACTATAAGAATATTATGTCCATGTATGGCATATAAATATAGTTGAGAAATTATAAAGTTATTATGTCATCTAGACAATTAGAAACATGTAACATAAATAGTACATGGATAAATATATATACATATATATATATTTAAATATTTATAATTAAATCAAAAAGGAAATAACAAAATAAGTTATACATTAAATCTTAAGGTAATTAAAAGGAATTACCACACCTTATAAGTTGTTATTTAAGACTATATGATTTGGGAAAATATAAGAACACCTTAATTGTTAGTAAGGTTAAGAAGTTAAAGAAACTATCTAAGCATGAAGAAATAAACCTCACATGAAATAATAACTAAGGAATTGTTGAACAATCCAATAAAATTATTATACAAGGGTAACATAAATTAACCCTCTCAGTTAAACCTGTTTTAGGACTATATTTGACCAGACGTTGACCAGGGTATAATCAACTGCAACCTACGGTGAACGGTATGGGATTCTTGCAACCTGTTTGCTACCGGATTACACCGGCTTGTGTGCTATCTGTTGTTTGATTTAACGGCCAAGATAATTAATGTAAAATGTTGTTTTACTCTTATGCACTGTTGTGTTATTTTATATGCATGAATGATGACGTGTATGTCCCACGCATACAACACTACAATACCAGTGGATTAAATACCTGCGTTTTATTATACCGAGAACTTGTACTCAAGTCTCTCACTAACTTCACTTTATAACAAACGTCGTTATCCTAAACGTGATAATTAACAATACACATTGTGTTCTTGATTAACGTCCTTGTATGACACCTAACAATTCTATACTACGAGAACGAGGAGCCCAGTTGGATCTGGCCATGCATGCTACAGGAGTTGTACCTGTCTCAGGTCGTCTCCTATTCAATTTACGTCGCGACGGGAGTTTTGGGTGCACTATGTCATCCACCGGCTGCGTATCGGAACAGTACAAGTGGGGAGGAAGACTTCATTCCTCTCGAGGGTTCGATTCCCACCTTTCTAAAGTACAGGAGTTAACTACGTTATCTTCGGAGGGACTAATTACCCAACCTTTCAATTTTAACGAGGTCACTATACCTTCACTATATTGACATACTCATTTATACCTGTCAGTCCCATTGTGTGGACCCGACTATTATCAAAGAATTACAGTTCATCTAACTTGACCTTCTGAAGTCTTGTTCTATGTGACATTGTTGTCCTCCTATGGATACTTGATATTATCATGCTATGCTTGTTTACAGCTTTATAAATGAACTGCATGTATTCGACAATTAGTTGGTGTGGCCCAATAGCCGATGGGCTGCACGTTTTCCATACCGGCAATTATTTTGCTGAGCCATTTCATGGCTAAACAATTCCAGGTACCTGAAGTTGAGAAGATTACCACACCGAGTGTAGGTGGGGTAGACCAAGCTATGAGAGTCTACTACTAGTTATTTGTTTTACTTATTTATTGAACCTTTGAGTTTGATTCCTAGTATCTCGGGTTGTATTCGTATTCGGACCGTGACTTTTGAGATTTGTATTTGGATTTAGCCTTGTTAGTCACAAGGGTGGCTAACGGCATTGTAATACCGCCCGGTTATTGTATTTTATTCCGCTGCAGTTTATGTTTTATTGAGAGTTGTCATCGCACAGGTTATTGGATTTTGGGTTGGGGTGTTACAAAAAGTTGTATCAGAGCGTAGTTACGCTCTAGATACAAGAATACACCGATATTAGGATTTCTAAAGCTTTAGGTTACGGGTTGAGTGATAGTATAGAAAGAAGTTTAAGTTAGTTTTTCTTAGACTGCTATCCAAGACCAAGATTGTGACCACAGTATCTAATATACATCCACACCCTGCAGATGTCGGGAAGAGGTGGACGCCGTGAACAGGCCGCACAGGAGCCAACCATCAGGCTGGCAGACATTGCTACTTTGATAGCTCAAGCTTTTGCACAAGCGGGAGTTGCGCAGCAGCAGCAACCTCCACCACCACCACCCAGAGAGAAAGATTGGGTGAAGAGTTTGACTGATCTCAGACCAATGTATTCAAAGGGCAGACTGACCCTGCACACTTGGAGGCTTATATCATGGAGATGGAAACAGCATTTGAGACACTCGCCGTCCCACCTAGGGAAAAGGTGAGGCTCGCTGCCTTTTACCTGAAAGATGCAGCAAGAGATTGGTGGAATATGGTGAAGGCCGACCACCTAGACGATCAGCTTTCACTTGGGGAGCCGACACCGCACTACTTAGGGGCAAGTACTACCCGGCCCACACCAGGATGGTGAAGACTAGGGAGTTTGATGCACTGGAACAAACGGGAAAGATGACCGTGGACGAATATTATGCAAAGTTTACTTCACTACTCCGACTACTACCCGGAATAGGATACTCAGACCATATTTTGGTCGACCGGTTTTATGGGGGACTGAGTCCTCGTCTCCAGTTTGGGATGGGACCAGTCATTCCCACCAGCTTGCAGGTAAACAGGAGAAATATGACCAGTTGGAATTTTATTACCTATTATACTCCGTCATGGGAGATTTGGAAATTGATACCTTGAGATTTCAGGAATGTTACCATGCTGCCTCCGTTGTGGAGATCACATGCAAGAGAAGGGATGCTTTGAGCTCCCAAAAGAGAAAGGATGGGCCTGGCGGTGATGATGCCAAGCAGGGGAACTACAACAGAAGGAACAAACCCTTTCAGAGAGGCCAGGGGTCCTATCAAGGGAAGGGGAACCAGGATACTAGGAACCCCCAGTCAGGAACCTACGAAGCGGCAAACTCACAGAAAACCTACCCATCTAAGGGTAGGCACTCTAACCAAACAGTTAAACTTGAAACTTTTGTGATTACTTCAGTACCGTTGGAATATATAATTGACCTCAATTGTAATAGGTTCTGGACATGGCTCAAATACGGGCCAGAGGTTTGTCCGCCACTTCAACTGTAGACAATGTGGAAAGGATCACCCCGGCGTGGACTGCCAAGGTGAGAAAGTCCAGTGCCGCCACTGTCAGATATGGGGACACCGAGCCTTCGAGTGCATTAAGAACCCGGAGAGCAGGAACTACCGCCCGGGAGCAAAGGCAAACACCGTCCATAAGAATGGAGCTAGCGATACTCGCCCTCCACTAACAAACCAAACTCAGGGGAATAAGGGCAAGGGCCCAGCATTGGGACCCGCCCTGCATGTCATGGACCGCTCAGATGAGGCTGGTCCTTCTACCAACCCAGGTACTTCTAAACCCATGAGAACCTGTTATTGAGCAATGGATGATGTGAATGAGTGCTTGCATGCCTTGATTGCCTAGTTGCATAGGAAAGAACTAATAAGACTCACTAGTAGAATTTTAAACCACGTAGGAAGCTATAAGATATGCTTTCCTATCCCATCACCGCCCTCCCTGGAAGAAAACACTATCAAGGTACAAGAACCAGCGAACGAACAATGTAAGGTTATCCAACCAGGTTTGATACTACTCAAAGGATACCTAACACCGGAGACACAAATTGCAATCATCAGAAGATGTCAAGAATTGGGAGCAGGACCAGGAGGGTTCTACACTCCAGAATTTCCAGGAGGATAAAAAATGAAGCTGAAAATGATGTGCTTAGGAAAGGATTGGAATCCTTACTCAAAGACCTACCAGGATACAAGAAATGGAGATGGAGCGCAAGTGCGAAAAATCCCAGAAGAATTTTTACAAATTGTGGAACAAGCAGTTAATACAGCTCAACAGTTAGAGGAAGATCCAGTTCCCAATCTAAGGGCTGATCTATGTATCATCAACTTCTATGAAGAAGGAGGCCGCTTAGGACTACATCAGGACAAGGATGAAACACAAGGGTCCCTCGATCAGGGGATACCAGTATTGTCTTTGTCAATTGGAGATGACGCAGAGTTCCTTTATAGCGAGCAGAAGCGTGTGGACCTTGCAAAGAAAATCATATTGAATTCAGGAGATTTTAATAATGGGTGGAAAGTCAAGGTTGCTATACCATGGAATTAAGAGGATTAAAATGAACACAGCACCTTCGACAGTGATAAACACCACTCACATGAAACCAGGAAGATTAAGTTTGACTTTTAGAAAGTACTAGTGTTGTAATTGTTTTTGGAAACTTGAGAGAAGATCCTCTCATCAATGAAGCATTATTGTTATGAAAAGTGAATGTTTTTCGACCTCCATCATATGCCAAAGTACTTACCCAGATTCTGTTGTTAGGTTGTGCTAAGGAGACGGAAGCTGCCTTAAGTATACTTACTGAGGAGGAGGCCAGCAAGGGTGGCGCGATCCTCACTGGTACCTTTCCTATCAATGGAGTGGCTGCATTAGTACTGTTCGACTCCGGAGCCTCACATACTTTCGTTTCACCTTCGCTTGCGGGGAAGTTGGGGCTAGACGCTGTAGAGTTACCTGATTTTAAGGTGGCACTCCCGTCTAAGGAGAAGGTCAGTTGCACTCGTCTTTATAGAGGAGCCACTATCCGTATTAAGGAGGAGGAATTTCCCAATGACCTAATTGAGTTCAGAGGTCTAGGATTCGACGTTATAGCCGGGATGGACTGGTTGGGGCGGCACCGAGGCCGCATTCTTTGTGCAGAGCGCAGACTGTTACTTAAGAGCCCATCAGGAGTGACAGTATCTTACCGCCAGAGCCCTAGAGCACCATCAATAAAAGTGATATCTGCTATGTCCATGTACAAACACGTCAGGAAGCAGAAGGAAGTATATTTATGCTATGTTCAGGATGTAGAGCACGACCCTGATTTTGATCCAGATATGCCAGTGGTGTCAGAATTTCCATATATTTTTCCAAAGGAACTTCCAGGCTTACCGCCATCCAGAGATGTAGAATTCACCATTGAATTACTACCAGGTACCGGTCCCATAGCTAAGGCACCGTACCGTATGGCACCAGCAGAGATGGCTGAGTTGAAGGAACAGTTGAAGGATTTGTTAGACAAGGGATACATACGACCTAGCGTATCTCCTTGGGGAGCACCAGTTCTTTTTGTGAAGAAGAAAGACGGAAGCCTTCGGTTATGTATCGATTACAGAGAGCTTAATGTAGTGTCAGTGAAGAACAAATATCCACTACCACGAATTGATGATTTGTTTGATCAGTTAAGAGGAGCAAAGATGTTTTCAAAGATCGATTTGAGATCAGGCTACCATCAGATACCTATTAGGGAGCAAGACAGAGAAAAGACAGCTTTCAGAACACGTTATGGCCACTATGAGTTTACAGTTATGCATTTTGGCTTGTCAAACACACCGACAGTCTTCATGGATTTAATGAACAGATTATTCAGAGAGCAGCTGGACAAGACCGTGGTTGTATTCATCGATGATATCCTAATTTATTCAAAGTCTAAGGAAGAGCATGAGATTCACCTCCGACATGTACTCGAGATCTTAAGGGAGAACCAGCTTTATGCTAAGTTCTCCAAATGTGAGTTTTGGTTAGACAAAGTTTCCTTTCTAGGACATGTTATCTCAGACGCTGGGATCGCAGTGGATCCAGCAAAAATAGAAGCAGTTCGCACCTGGCCCAGACCAAGGACAGTGACTGATATCAGGAGTTTCCTTGGGCTAGCAGGTTACTACAGAAGGTTCGTCAGAGACTTCTCCAAAATAGCAAAACCTATGACCAGTTTAATGAAGAAGGACACACCATTCACATGGACTACAGAATGTGAGACCTCATTCCAGTATTTGAAGGATGCTTTGACATCAGCACCAGTTTTGATATACCTGAAGGCACAGAGGGTTATGAAGTTTACTGTGATGCATCAGGCAGAGGATTAGGGTGTGTACTCATGCAGAATGGGAAGGTAGTCGCCTACGCTTCCCGACAGCTGAAGAAACATGAGAGAATTCCCACACATGACTTGGAGCTTGGAGCAATTGTTTTGCATTGAAGATCTGGCGCCACTACCTGTATGGTGTCCAGATGACCGTATACTCGGATCACAAAAGTTTGAAATATGTATTCACCCAGAAGGAGTTAAACATGAGACAAGAAGATGGGTTGAATTTCTCAAGGATTACGACATCGATTTGCAGTACAAGAAGGAAAAGCTAATGTAGTAGCAGACGCATTGAGTCGACGAGCACATTCCTTAAATGCCATTGTGGCTAGCTCGAGTCTTATAGACGACATACGTAGCGCACAGCAGAATGATCAGCGAATGATGGAGATCAGTCAGAAGTTGTCTGACGGTACATTTGAAGGAGGGAAGTATGAGTTTCAGCTACACGATGATGGGTTGATCAGATTAAAGGGCAGATTGTGTATTCCCAGAGACAGCACAGATATCTTCGAGAGTCCCACACTTCTTCCACATCTGTCCATCCAGGAGCTTCTAAGATGTACAAAGATCTAAAGAGGTATTTCTGGTGGAGTGGTATGAAGGGCGACGTGACAGAATATGTGATTCGATGTCTCACTTGTCAGAAAGTGAAATTCGAACATAGACGACCAGGAGGTATGGTACAGTCTATGCCAGTTCCAGAGGAAGTTTTATGATATCTCTATGGACTTCGTGGTGGGACTACCACCTACGAGAGGAGGACTAAATATGATATGGGTTGTTGTTGATCGACTGACTAAAGTTGCTAGGTTTATTCCGATGAAAGACACTTGGAAAGTGCCAAAGTTGGCAGAACTATTCGAGCAAGAGATTATCAGACATCATGGAGTACCAAAGACTAATGTTTCAGATCGAGATACCAGATTTCTTTCACGATATTGGCAAGCTACTCGCGAAGCACTTGGAACTGAATTGAAGCTTAGCACAGCATTTCATCCTCAGACAGATGGTCAATCAGAGAGGACTATTCAGACCTTAGAGGACATTCTACGAGCATGTGCCTTGGATTTCCAGGGTAGCTGGATAGATAGGTTACACCTATCGAGTTTGCATACAATAACAGCTATCACGCCTCTATACAGATGTCACCTTTTCAAGCCTTATATGGCAGACCATGCCGCACACCATTGTGCTGGGACGAGTCTAGTGAGACCGTCATCATTGGGCCTGAGTACTTAGAGCAAGTTTAGGCAGAAGTACAACAAATCAGAAATAACATGAAAGCAGCACAAGACAGACAGAAATCATATGCTGATGAGAGACGAAGACCTTGAGTTCGCGGTTGGCGACCAGGTATTTCTACGAGTATCACCCATGAAGGGTGTATTCAGATTTGGACAGAAGGGCAAGCTAAGCCTGAAATTTGTAGGACCCTACGCTATCACAGAGCGGGTGGGCCTTGTGGCATATCGACTTGATTTGCCAGCAGAGTTGGGCAAAGTACACAATGTTTTTCACGTGTCTCAGCTTAAGAAATACATGCCTCATCCTTCTCATGTTCTACAACCAGAGACACTATCATTAGAACCAACAATGCGGTACGTGGAAACACCGCAACGAATCTTAGATAGAAAGACACGAGATACTCGAAACAAGTCTGTGAGCCTCGTAAAGGTTCTTTGGTCGAACCACGATGTTGAAGAGGCCACATGGGAACTAGAAGCAGATATGCGAGCGAAGTTTCCCTCATTATTTACCGACTAGACACTTTAGTCTAGGGTACGTGGGCGTACCCCTTTTTTTAGGGGGTAAAGCCTTTTTCGTTTGTGAGTTTATTATGCATTTTGTTGCACTTTGGCATTTCTGTGACACTTTGTCTTGTATGTGTTCTTGTGTAACACTGTATTTGAATGTACTTTGTACTTCTACTTGCTGATGTGTACTTCGTTACACTACAATGGAAAGATTATGTGCACTACGTTGCACTATTTGAAATGAAACGTGATTGTGTTTACTACATTGCACTACATTGTAGGTATGATATGACCTTCCAAAGTATTCCTGTTGTTTTGATGTACACTATGAACTTAGGTATAGAGACTTGGGACTTGATCCCTAAAAACTAGATTGAGTTGTGGATACTTAGTGGAACTTGATTCCCCACAACCTTATAAATTTAGATATGAGACTTCGGGGCGAAGTCCTTTTTAAGGGGGGTAGATTGAAATACCCCAAATCTAATTAACATTATAAAACCATTATTTAATGGAAAATAATCCAAATATAAATCATTTCACGTACGCATGCAAACCCATGCATGAGAACGTTACGTAAAAATAGTCGTTTCTCCATAAACGCTAAAACGCCTTAGAAACATATGATCAAGCATGACCTTGTATGACCTTCTAAAACTCAAACCAAATGGTCATACACTCATTATATGAATATATAAACATATTCCCTAAGCTATATTTAGTCAAAAACGCAAAACGCTCGGGAGTGCTCACGCACGCCCCTTAAAGCACGAAAAGCCCGGAGGAGTGCCGAGGTGGCACGAACTCCTATAAAATTAATTCTTAGAGTTCCTAACATCATTATTAACCATCCTAAAGAGAACCCACGAAGTGGTTTCTCAAAATTCAACAAAAACCTCAGGAGGATTTCTTAACGCTCCTTTTTGCCCGGGAGTGTCCCGATGGCCCGTAAATTATGTCATGGGTTGATGTAACCCCATATAACTCAATGTAACATCTTAATATATCATTATTTACTATAATAAGTGTTTATAAACACTTGGAACTCATAAAGACAAGTTATTTCCCAAAATTTCCTTAGAGCACAAAAACACCCTTCGGGTGTCACTAAAACGCGTTTTACGCAATTACCTTGTAGTTTTTCATGCCACGAATTAAGAATCTTAAATAGGGTTAAAATGACCCTCTAAATCAATTAAAGGCAGTGTCAAACAAGGTGCTCTATAGGGGCCGATTTTCAGTCCAAAAACTAGTATAAAACTTACATTAAAAATTTAAAAGGCATAAGACATGGTGACTCACCTTCCCATGTGCTATAATACTTAATGTCAAAGAATGTAGGTCTCATTTGACCTCCATGCTGTCGAAATAATGCAAGAAACAAGGCCATGTTAGCTAGACAAAAACAAAATGCTAAAAGCAAAAAGTAGATTCTTATTCCACCTTTTTGATTTCTTATAATTCAAGTGACCTTCCTTGCTTGTCCTTGGCTCTTGATTGCCGATTGAGACACCCATTTAAGCCTTGAATCGGCCACCTACAAGGAAGAAGAAGACAAGTTACAAACATTGAAAAATCAAAGGAATAAACCTTACCTACATTTCCTTGTCTTCTAGCTCACATTATTTTCTTCCACCTTGCCTTGTCACACCACATGGCCGAACACATGCATATAACATGGGCATTTATTGAGCCAATAACCTATGGAATAAACAATGGAAAGGTAGTCAAATTAACATTAAAATAAACAATCAAAATTCCTTTCCAATTTGCATTCTCTTATTCCTACGTGAGTGTAGCCTCATTCTTTCCCTTGCACACTCCATTGCAGATTTGGTAAGGCTCCCTCCTCTCTCTTCTTCCTTCATCTTCTTCCTTTGAAGCTCTTAAGTCCATTAATGGAGTTTTAACTTCTATCTTCATCTTTAAGGTAATTTCCTAGCATTTCTTGTCAAGCCTTGAAGCAAAACTCTTCCTGGCATAACAACAAGCATTCGGCATCAACATATACCCCAAGGAGGTTGTCTAAATCAACATTAATCCAAGTAGCATCTCAAAGTTACCTTAAGGTATTTTTCATGCTTGAAAATCCTTAAAGCACATTTTTATGTGTAACCGATTTACTTCTTCTAAGGTTCTTTTCTTCTTCATTTTCATGAAGGAAAGTTTGTTCTTCATACTTAGGTGAGCCGAATTTATAAGGAGAAAAGCTTAAGGTAAATCCTTGGAAAACTACTTACAAATCTACTTAAGATCTTTGTTAAGATCTAACTCCTAAACTCCTTCACCTCTTGCATAAAACCGAAGTGGAGCATCAAAATTCCTTGGAGAAAGCTTGGAGATTCAAGAAGAGTTCAAGCACTTAACCACCTTTTTAAGAAGTAAGTTTACTAAGTTAATCTTTATGTTTTAAGCTTGGTTAAGCTTCTAAAAATTATACAAAAATTATGTACATCTCCTAGGGTATCTAAAACCGAAACTATATGGTATAATATACCAAAAATATAATCTATAACATATATGGAAAATATTTACCTTAAGACACATTTTTGTGTCACAAAATTATTTATGTTAATACAAACAAGCCGAATTGTCAAGGGCAAAATGCTCTATTTTGAGCTAAGAATCAATATAAGACATTACAATAATTTTTACATGAGTTATATAACTCCTATGAATTTATGTATAATTATTTTGACATATAAATCCACTTTTATATACTATATGGTCACTATTTAATTATGGCCGAATGGTCTAAGTGATAAATAGGTTTTAATGACTACTTAGGTATATAAACTTATATTATAAAGTTTGGAGAGTTAAAAATATTTTATTAGTGCTTAAATGGCTAATTAATTAAGTTATGTGGCTAAAATGTAATTTTTACAAAGTTTGGTGCATATATTAAAAACCGAGAGTTAAGGGTATTTTGGATAATATGATATATAAGGTTAGAATTAAGTTTATGAATTTTAGATAATTTAAACAAGTGTTAAAATAACATTTATAAAGTTTTGGGCTATTATGTAATTTATAAAACTTATTATGAAAGTTTGGAGTTGAATATGGGGAATTCATAATTAAGAGAATTATTAGTTCACCTTCGAAATTTTGAGGAATTAAATATTTAAACTATAGTTTATAAGTTATTAAGTAACTATTATAAAGTTTTGGGGTGAAAATGTAATTAATGGAAAGTATATGACAAAGCCGAATTACTTTGGGTTAGATTTGTAATTTAAGAATTTATATATATATATATATTCGGCAATTATGGAGAATTAAAATTAAAACTATAGTTTATAAGGCATTATGTAAAGGTTATAAGATTTTGTGGTTAAATTGTAATTATAGAAATAATTATTAGGCCGAAAGTTTGAGGGGCTAAATGGTAATTTTTGAAAAGTTATAATATTCCAAAAGTTATACCAAAATATTAATGGTAGTTTTGTAATTTAATTAAATAAGGAATTAAAACTATATAGTATGAGATTAGAATTTAAAAGTTAAGTTTATGAATTAATGTGGTTGTTTTAAATAACCGAAATAAAGGGTAATAATTTAGATTTAAATAAATATAGGTCCTATATGGATATTTGGAGGAATTAGAAGAAAGAATTTTGATTAAAGGAATTATGGAATTAAAACTATGGCTTATATAGTTATAAGGAATTTAAAGGTAATCAATAAATATTATTTATGGTTAAAAGGAGAATAATAAAACTATAAGAATATTATGTCCATGTATGGCATATAATATAGTTGAGAAATTATAAAGTTATTATGTCATCTAGACAATTAAAAACATGTAACATAAATAGTACATGGATAATATATATATATATATATATATATATATATATATATATGATTTATAATTAAATAAAAAGGAAATAACAAAATAAGTTATACATTAAATCTTAAGGTAATTAAAAGGAATTACCACACCTTATAAGTTGTTATTAAGACTATATGATTTGGGAAAATATAAGAACACCTTAATTGTTAGTAAGGTTAAGAGTTAAAGAAACTATCTAAGCATGAAGAAATAAACCTCACATGAAATAACTAAGGAATTGTTGAACAATCCAATAAAATTATTATACAAGGGTAACATAAATTAACCCTCTCAGTTAAACCTGTTCTAGGACTATACTTGACCAGACGTTGACCAGGGTATAATCAACTGCAATCTACGGTGAACGGTATGGGATTCTTGCAACCTGTTTGCTACCGGATTACACCGGCTTGTGTGCTATCTGTTGTTTTAACGAAACCAATAATTAATGTAAAATGTTGTTTTACTCTTATGCACTGTTGTGTTATTTTATATGCGTGAATGATGCTAACTACGACGTGTATGTCCCACGCATACAACACTACAATACCAGTGGATTAAATACCTGCGCTTTATTATACCGAGAACTTGTACTCAAGTCTCTCACTAACTTCACTTTATAACAAACGTCGTTATCCTAAACGTGATAATTGACAATACACATTGTGTTCTTGATTAACGTCCTTGTATGACACCTAACAATTCTATACTACGAGAACGAGGAGCCCAGTTGGATCTGGCCATGCATGCTACAGGAGTTGTACCTGTCTCAGGTCGTCTCCTATTCAATTTACGTCGCGACGGGAGTTTTGGGTGCACTATGTCATCCACCGGCTGCGTACCGGAACAGTACAAGTGGGGAGGAAGACTTCATTCCTCTCGAGGGTTCGATTCCCACCTTTCTAAAGTACAGGAGTTAACTACGTTATCTTCTGAGGGACTAATTACCCAACCTTTCAATTTTAACGAGGTCACTATACCTTCACTATATTGACATACTCATTTATACTTGTCAGTCCCATTGTGTGGACCCGACTATTATCAAAGAATTACAGTTCATCTAACTTGACCTTCTGAAGTCTTGTTCTATGTGACATTGTTGTTCTCCTATGGATACTTGATATTATCATGCTATGCTTGTTTACAGCTTTATAAATGAATTGCATGTATTCGACAATTAGTTGGTGTGGCCCAGTAGCCGATGGGCTGCGCGTTTTCCATACCGGCAATTATTTTGCTGAGCCATTTCATGGCTAAACAATTCCAGGTACCTGAAGTTGAGAAGATTACCACACCGAGTGTAGGTGGGGTAGACCAAGCTATGAGAGTCTACTACTAGTTATTTGTTTTACTTATTTATTGTACCTTTGAGTTTGATTCCTAGTATCTCGGGTTGTATTCGTATTCGGACCGTGACTTTTGAGATTTGTATTTGGATTTAGCCTTGTTAGTCACAAGGGTGGCTAACGGCATTGTAATACCGCCCGGTAATTGTATTTTATTCCGCTGCAGTTTATGTTTTATTGGGAGTGATCATCGCACAGGTTATTGGATTTCGGGTTGGGGTGTTACACCATCTTTTAAAGAACACACTTTCTTACCTACAGCTGCATGTAGCCAAATTAGCTACATTTGAGGGCATTTCTGTCAAACTAATACAAAAAGAATGAAGGTCTGTGAGCGAGCGCTCTGTGAGCGAGCGCTTTGTGTTTTTTTTTAAGACGCGCTGCGTGCGCTTTGTTTGTTTTTTCTTTTTTCTTTTCCTTTTTTATACAAAATCTTTAAATTATTGTAACTTTTAATATATTGATTCAAAATAAAAAAAATTATATCATTTGTTCATCTAAATTCGAGCTCTTTAAAATAAGACCAGTCATTGATATATTTTGATATCTTTTTTTAAAAAAAAATTACATGTATACCATGATATTTTAATGTGAGGATGTATGTACAAATTTTAATGTGAGATGTACATGTTTTAATGTGACGGTGTACATGTTCAAATGTGAGAATGTACATGTTCTTTAATGAATATTTGTACATGTTTATATGGCCATATGTACATGTTTGTATGACCGTCTGTACAAGTGTTTTTCCTTATATGTACAGGTTTTAATTTAAGGATGTACATATTTAATGATTCGTACAGGTTTATATGACTATCTATATGTTTTTAATGCGAGAATGTACATGTCTTTACGTGAGGATGTACATGTTTTAGTGAACATTTGTACAGGTTTGTATGCTCATCTGTACAAGTTTTCTTTAAAGTTGTCAAAATATATCCATGACTGGTCTTATTTTGTAGAGCTTGAATTTAGATGAACAATGATATATTTTTTTTTCATTTTGGACTTATATATTAAAAGTTGCAATAATTTAAAGTTTTTGTAATAAAAAAAAGACAAAACAAAACAAAAAATAAAAGCCGCCAGCCCGGGGTGTTAAAAAAAAAAACCACCAACTCAGCGAGATGTAGGCAGGTGGCTACATCAACATGTAGCCAAGACATGCCGTTTAAAGAATAGGGGAATAATTGCAGACGGATGCGCTTGTTTAGATTTCCTGCTTTATTAAAAGTGTTACAGAAATCAAGAAATGCAGATATATGGTGTGGAGCATCATTTGAATCTAGCCAGCTGTATTGGCCCTGGTGGTAGAGTGTGGTAATGAAACTTGTTTTGAATTGCCAGGCATCCAGTTCAGCCTGTGAAACTTGAGGAAGGACAATAGCAGAAGGCCTCCCTTCAACTGATGGTTGCTGGTACTCGTAGAGAGTTTGCCGAGTTGTCATCTCAATACGTTGTTGTCGTCTTTCTCTGTGGAGAAGTCTTTCAATCTCAGGTTCAAGATCGTTTTGAGGACTACCTGCAGATCGAGTTCGACGCATATATAGAAATAAAATGCAGTTTGAAAAATGGAGGATAACTAAAAAGAGCAGTTTTTGAAAAGTTAAGATAAACTAAAGAAAACTGAATAACAAAATTAGAAAGAAAAAGAAAAAGGACAGAATTTAATTGCAGGAATTTAATTGACAGAAAATTAAATGACGAGGAAAATTAAATGACAAGGGGATTTAAAGAACTGAAATTTAAATGACTGAATTTAAATGTTAGTAATTAGTATACAGAATTTAAATGACAGAATTTAAATGTTAGAAATTAGTTGACAAAATTTAAATGACTGAAAATTAAATGATAGAAATTTAAATGTTAGGAGTTAGTATATTGGAAATTAAATGACAGAAATTTAAATGTTAGGAGTTAGTTGACAGAATTTAAATGACTGAAAATTAAATGACAGAAAGTTAAATGTCAGTAATTAAATGACAGAAAAGTAAATGTTAGATTGCTGAAATTTAAATGTTAGATTGCTGAATTTAAAGGTTAGATTGCTGAATTTAAATGTTAGATTGTTAAGTAACAACAAAAATAATATAAATAAAAATTAAAGAGCAACAAAAGCTAAACAGAAAACTCAATAAAATTTAAAAACAATCAATTAACCGTGCCGGAGGTCCCTGGCAGCGGCGCCAAAAACTTGTTGGAAAAATATGTGACTACTTCTTCAACCTAGGCAGTGTACCTATCGTTTTGCGGAATAGTGGAATTGTGGGGCGTCGAACTCTTAGGGACCTTGCTGTGGTTTAACTGATAGTGGAAATTAACTGAGAATTCTAATTAGACTGTTGAACAGAAACTTATCACTTTTTTAGGGAGATTGTGGTTTAACACTTAATGTAAACAAAACAGTAAAAAGAACAGTTAATCAAAACAGAATAATAATAGAAGTTATAAAACTCTTTTGTTTTTAAAGAAAGCACCCTGGGTTGTTCTGCTCACCTATTTTATCCAATTATATTTGTAACACCCCACTCACTAATCTCATAATAATCACTCTCGTATAATCACTCACGTAGCGTAATTAGAGACGTCTCACAGCGGAAGTTAAACTACATTAATCCTCACTTGGGTGTCACATGCCATTACTCGTCCATGCGAGTAAAGAAGCATAACCGTAATCTAACAATGAACAACAACAACTAACCGCAGTGATGAACGAGATATTTATTACATTATCCTATATACAAACCAACACCTATGACAAGTGAGTATTTAAAGAGTTCCCAGAATTTCAACGTGCTAACCGATTTAATATTAAACATGCGATAATAAAAGTCGAGGTAGTCTACCCATATTCCCGCACTCCGGCTTCACGTCCCGATCCACAACCTGAAATGGGTTGGCCCCAAAAAGGGGCTCAGCAAACTATATGCTGGTATGCTAAAGTGTAATCCTAGACCCTTTAGGTCACTTAGGTCAATTAGCCGTCTGAACATGAGGTTTATTACATGCTGGTTCATTTTACAGTTTATATACAGCAGTAAATAACATGCATAAGCATACAGTAATCCATCAAAGTGACAATCCATCCATTACATACAATCCACGACATACCAGATACCATGTTCTATAAACAGTCATACAATATACAGTAAACATTCACACAACGCGTAGTTACTTCCATCGAGATGTTAGTAGTTTTTCCTTTAAATTATGTTAATCACCATTTAGTTTTACACTCAATACCATTGGGCGTCATGTTAGGACAACCCGGAAATAACCTTACTGGATAGTAGTCCTCCCGTACACACGAAGTGCTCATTGCCAAGGATCACTCGACCCCGGGGCTTCCACTTGCCTAATAAAGGCATCCATGAATGGCCGAAGCCGTGTGCCAAAGTCGGCACCCTGGTCCAACAGTCTATCTAGGCCCGTCGGAATATAGAGGGAGTCGGTCCGACACGGACGTTATACTCCGGTGATCACCAATGCGCAACCAACTAGTCGAAACTAATTGGATTCCCATACCATTTACCATAACCAACACTCTCCAATGTATGATTAATCCTTAATCAACTACCCTAAGTAAATACTTAGGTTTTGAAGAAATCTTTACCATTATTACCTTTGAAGTCTTATGTACTTCCCTAGACATAGTCTAGGTTAAAGTCATGTTCGAGTATCAAGATCTACAGACTGGGGATCCCGAGTCTCATTCCTAAGTGTTTTACTTAGGTCAGTTAGGGATAAAGTTCCCGAATATTAGTATTCCAACCGCATAAACAATCAATGTAATATTGTCCGAAGACATCGCGCACAATAATAAACGCTTACCAACCTTATAAATAATCCACACAATCATGCATAGCAAACATATCGCTCTCGTCACATAGTCAATCAATACCCGAACCGAGGCTTCCCTCAGAGGTTCAGACCACACAATAAACATACCGTACACCGTCGGACGCTCGTATGACAATTCCTGCGTAGTCTCTAGCGCTCACAACGCTCGTGTCTCCCAACTCATACCTCTGGTACATGTGTTGTTCTAATATCAGTATACATATAATTTGCACTCGATTACCCATCATAGACCAAACTCTAACTTCCATCCCGTAGCTAACCCCTTAGTTGATTTCTTGTTCGACTTGATGTTCGAAAATTCTTGGGATTTAGGCTTACTTGCCCGTTGCAATTCACGAGTACATAATAGTTGCTACGATGATAATATTTATTACATGGAAGTTACATTCTCGAATTGTTCATGTAATTGTCGAGATGCATGCATGCGGGAATAACGTTTACGTGCGCGCATGCATGCCTAACCATTTCGTTATACGAGATAATTTACGTAGTTATACTTACGAACATGCGCTGACATTTATATACACCTAGGTACGTATATACTATATTGTTACTATACTTTATTGCTTACACACTTTTCACGCGTATGTAAAAATGCTATATACTTGTATGTGTGTATAACGCAATCGTCGTTAATTAACGTTCTACATGTAATTGTATAGCCCCTTTATGTGATTTTAAACACATTGTAATTTCATATTATATTAATATAGTTCCTCTTATGACAAAGTTTCCAACTTACAATATACTTCCACAATTTCTCTAACTTACCCCACCATTCATGTAAACATGCATAATGCATATTTGCTCCTTAATAACTTCCTTATAATATATAAATATATCCTCTTATACTTCAACATTATGTCAAATTATACCATTCCCAAATCAGCCCACACTTTTTTGGTAATTGCAACATTTACCCTTTCACTTCATTATTTATAAAATCAACCCATATATTACAACCACTATATTTATAACCTTATTTATTTATAATCTAAGATTTTCAACATTATCATACATGTGTTATGTATGTAATTCCGAACAACACCTACTGTTTTCGGAAATTCCTACAACATTCCCACATGTTTTGAGTATTTACAAAACTATACCTATATTATACTTGTTACATTATTAACCTTATTAACATATAACCTAAGGTATTTAAACCTTATAATGTACATGTGCACATATAAATATATATTATAGAACCGTCCCGACATGCTACCCAAATTTATTTATCTACCCATATATTTCTTTTATTTACATTATAACTCCTTTGTTTTGTAACCTTTAATTTTAATACTTAAAACTTTATAATATACACCTTACTTACTTTGAATACCAAAACTAACCCGATGTTTTCCTCAATTCCAAACAGTCACCTTTGTTCCTTTAACGCACTTTAACCTTTATCTTTCATTATGCCCATACTTATTTTATAATCTTCAATTTAATATCAAAACTTTATATTATACACATTGGTTTATTTAATTCCCAAAACCAACCAATATTTTCTCCAAATTTTCGAACAGCCCCAAAGGTTGTTCTAATTCCGATTTGTACCCAAACTTTCATTTATTTACCAAGTAGCCCATAAGTTTTATAAAATGTTACATTTTAATACTTAAACTATATGTTATATTCCTTAATTAAATAAATCACATTACCACTAATAATTTACCCAAATTCACATACAGACCCTTAAGGTCATTTAATTTCATTCCAGCCCTTATTCTTTTGGAAATTACATTATATACCCCTATATTTTAGGATGGTTACCCATTAGCACTTAAACAATATATTATAACCCTTATTTAATTAGTTCATTAAACTTAGCCCAAAATTCTTCAAATTCCCAAACAGACCTCTAGGGTCTTAATATTTATTTTCCTACACCCATATTTTCGGTAATTACATAAACTACCCCATATCTTTTTATAATTGTCATTTAGACTTAATATTTCTTTGAATACCCAAAATAATTATTCTTATCATTTTAATTTGGTCAAACCTCACTTGTGGTCAAGGTTGACTACTTAAATTATCCTCTTGACCATATTTGTTTTTATTTATGAAAATACCCCAATTGATTCTCTATTTTTACAACTAACCCTTAATTTCATAAAATTCACATTTAATATATATAAACTTCCTAAGATCAATCCCACTCGGTATTAATTATACTTGGTGCGCTATATTCCATTTAATTATGTTTTGACCCCATATATAATACAATTATTTCATTTAGACCTTTTATAAGGTTTTAAATTCATTTAAACCATGTTGCAACTTATAAATATAGCAACATTCATCTAATATTTTCCTAAGTGATTTGTTTACTAAGGATAGTCATTTAAAGCTTTATATAAGCATAATAAAAATGCCTAAATACAAGGCTTAAACATAGCATACCACTTACCATTAAATGACATAGAAATGTCCCAAAATCACATCCTAGCTCACGATTGCTACATAATATATATACTTACTTTCTCTAAATATTTTCTTCCATTTTCTTTCATTGTTCACTCATAAAATAACCTTAATTAAACCATTAACACTTTGCCTCCCTAATCAATTATTCAACCATAAATTTTCTACACATTTTTAGGAGTTAAATAACACACATATCCACAATTACCCTCTCGGTTTGCACAGTTATAATTAATTTCTTAAGCCATTTTTTTTCATTAATAACTTGTAAATATGCGTAATAGTCACTAGCAACTAATCTCAGCTTACCCCTTAATTCTCTCCATGTATTTAGGATTAAACATGGACAAAACTCACACGTATTCTCTGTTTATTTAGCACTGGTATCCCCACATGTATTTCCAGTTTTTTTTTCTTCGCACAACTCTACTTAAAACCAAAGTGAACACCCATCCAACATTAACATACTTACAACAAACTGCCAGCGGAAGAACAACCCATCACATTACTAACTGTGGTGTACACGCCGTTAGCCACCCACGTGGCTAACAAGGCTAATACGTACACAATGTACCGGTCTGATGGGCTAAATTCCCGAGCAACTATAATTATTATTCCTTTCCATAACAACAACAATAATATACACCTTATCAACTATACGAGTATTTATGAACTGGTGCCGACAACAATTTCGGTCTTACTACACCTATTGTATACATACACTTAAAGTTTCCCATGTACAATGACTACCCGTCCTACTCTCGAACGGTTCCAGCACTTCGTACCGAAAAGGAAAAGAAGAGAAAGGGGTGGCCCCAAGGGGCTCAGCACCTTTGCTGGTATGGTAATCCCGCAGCCCACATTGCTACCGGGCCACGCACAACTAATTGTCGTCTTAGCATGCAGTTGATTATATTTAAATCATGCATGTGACAATAAACAACAACACTTAACATTTCGCATGGGCTCAACAATCGGATATACATCCTACTTACAGTCACCCATGGTATTCATCATCCCTAGAGTGTTTCTCCTCCAACGGAGCTACTTCCTTAATAGACGACACATACCCTTAAATCGGGTTATCCTTAAACGCCTCTTAGCACAAACGGGGGATCATATCCATGATCCACACACTCCACATTATACAACACACTTCACATTAACAACACACTTCACATAACACACACTCACTTATACAACCTACAACAACACTACATAAACACTTAACACACTTTGCACGTTTCTACGTGCACAAACCTAATACGCAATGAATACTGCATCACAACAAAACACATAACACAATGGGAATGGTTCGTTAGGAACCGACCAAACATTGTTTACACACTGGTGAGCCTAGAGAATGTTTGCTGTCTCATGATAAGCTCGTTATACAATAACAACAACACTCATTACCGTCCTAATAGTGGACGAGTAACTTAAGTTAAGCGGTTCGGGTTTGGAGGCCCGAACACACCACAAACACATGTTCCCCCTAAACCGATCATAAGTCAGAATAGCCAAGCTTTGGAGTAAGCTAATGGGAGATCATAACCCGTGAGGAAAAACCATAACAAAGAGAAGGGTTAAGGCTAGGAAGGATACCCTCTCCCAAACAACGCGCGACCGGCCAAACCGGATTCTCACTACCGTTAGTACATACTTACTTTAGACAATACTTAGAACCCCACTATGGAGCCTGTCACATAACAATTCAAACGTATTACAACTGGGTTAAACATACAAGGGAGATCCCTACATTCACATACACATATCACACAATTAACGCACGCATAGCCGTGGTTAGTACGTCCCTTGGTACGGGTCGTTTATCCGAATACCGAACTCTCAGTGATCCTAGACTCAGTTAACTAAGGTTAACACTGCCGAGGGTTAATGGATCGGAGTTGAACACGCCACATATATGAATTACTGTAAAACTCATTAATGTTTTATCTTACAACGTGGCAAACTACAGAAAAACACATTGGCATACAGCCGGTGTAATCGGTAGGCCGCAGGTTGCAAGAAAACCAACCTGTCACCGGAGTCCACTTTACACGTCCACTTATGTTCTCGAGCAATTCTCGAACAATGTAACATCACACGTGTTTTTCATTAACACCGGGGTTTGCTTGATCATTTAATGTCAATGCTTAATTTTTTCCCGTTAACTTAGTGACATAACTAACATTTTTAACTTGTTTTACTCTAACATTTAATACAACTTTTGACCCACTTAGGTGTCATTAAAACTCCCCTAACATGTCCTTAACATCCTTATAACATCATTACCTACCAATCCCCATCATCACATATCACTTCATAACCTTAAACCATGTTTTTGGTCCGACAGACCCACACGACCGACCCACAGCTGGGTCGTTCCATTACAGAACCCTTTTACTTCCTTATAACATGCCGTCCGACCCACGTCCGACCCACCATTCTGGGTCGGTCCATGTGCGAACATTTTCCCTCCTTTGTAAACTTGACCGACCGACCCATGTCCGACCCACCCTTTGGGTCGGACCATTACCGAACACATTCCTAACATCAAACAGAGGCTCGACCGACCCAAAAACTGGGTCGGCCCCTGGGTCGGTCGCCTTCTATACTTACCAAACTTGCCAATCTTCACCAAACTTCCTAAGGCCTCTTAATGTTCCTAAAAACATTTGGGTACCTTATATCCACATACAACATCCATGAAACTCATTTTCTACTCCTTAAGCCTTTACCCATTTCCTTGTAAAATTCCTTAACACTTACAATGTTTTCTCCTTATGATTTCTAGGTGGCATTTCACCTATAATGACCACAATACCAAGGTGTTTCCTCTACACCTTATCATCACCTTCAACTTCTTTCTCACTAACTAAATCTCCTTTCACAATTTCTTAAAACTCCTTACTCAAAACCTTACCTAAACATCATTATTCTTTGAACACCAACATTACTAAACCTTAAACAACTTCTCCAAGACTTACACACATCCACTAAAACACACATTGAATTCCTAGAACTTCAAAGACAACACCTAAATCCTTGCATCACTCTAAATCACCTTAATACATGTTTTTCTCAAGTAATCATTTATTCACCTTTAATACTTCTAGTTCACCAAAACTCACTTAAAACACTTAGAACTTCTCACACATTTTCCCAAATTTGACCATAGCTTCTCTTGTACTTACCCTCCAACACTTAGGTTTTTACCTTAGTTCATTCAAGACACCTAAATCCATCAAACACACTTTTATATACAAACTTCAACCTTAAGCACTACTCACAAGATAGTGCATAACTTAAATTGCTTGGCACTTAGGCCCTTAAATAACATGGCTTCGGCCCTTAAATTGCATAAACCATAAACACTGAATTTCCCCACATAATAATGCCTTTGACCTGCAAATACACCCAACAATACATATTCCTTTAATAAACTCCTTGAGCATTTTACTAGCTCGTTTGCCATTGGCTCCTTAGGCATTTAGTAAGCAAATCAAGCTCATTTTCCTAAGGCATTTAAACTACATTGAGATAGTATATTTACCTCTTTTCCTCACAAATTTCTTTCTTGTTTCCTTACAAACCGGTGGGGGTACTTGATTCCTTGTCAAGTATATACATTGTACAAACACATAATGAGTATTCAAGCTTTGAAAGCTTCATTCATTGTAAACCCTAGTTACATATATTGTTTAACACATTAAGGTAATTGTTTTACCTTGGAATTGGAAGAGAAACTTGAATAAGTATCAAGAGAGGACTCCTCCTAGCCCTTGGAAGATTCAAATGAAGCTAAAACAAGCAAGATAAATACACCATTGTAAGGTGAATTTTCGGACAACATGAAAACATGGAGGAAACATGGTTTTCTTGAGTTTCCTTACCTGAAGCAAAGGAGAAACAAGAATATGTGAAAAGATGGGCTGCAAGCTCCTTCAATGGTGAATCTCCATGGCACCAAAATTGAGTTCTTGAGATTTAAAAAGAGAGGGAAGTTGTAGAGCTTGACCTAACTAAGACAAATATGGTCTTGGAATTTGATTTGCCAAGGGAATCACAAGTTACAAGTGAAGGAGATGAAGAATGAGTGTGGGCTGTTTGGAAACCGATGGATGAGAGGAGGGAGAAGAAGACCACCGTGGGAAGGAAGGGAAAGAAATGAAGAGAATGAAGATAACCTTTGCTTTTTGAAGATATTTGTAAAATTAAAGCAATAGTACTTTACTTTAAGCTTAAGTTTACTTATTTGATTTCTTTTACATGTTGGGACTCACACCATGAAAAAACGGCCCCCATATGCCTAGGAGGGGTTATAATGGTCTTTGGTTGACCAATTTAATATTATAACAGTATATGTTACAAACTAGCTTATGAAAGTTACTATTCACAAACTAACGGCACATAGAAGTGAAATTTTTGATTCCCACTAATATGGCCACCCAAATGTGATACTATAGTACACATGTTAATTAAAGAGTAATGATGGACCATTTAGCCATTCAAAACTCATTTACAAGACAATTTTTTCAAAACGTGCTTTAAGACTCCTTAAAGCACATTTTGTGTTTTAACTTGTTTCAAGCTTGGTTTCTTAGTAATGGTTTAATATGTTCATTAACATATAAATAAGGTATAGGTATGACCCTTAGGTCTTATACACATTCATCCCAAGCTTAGAGCACATTTTTGTGCTCTTATTGACCTTTAAGGTATTTTCTTATGTTGTTATTTGGTTTAACTGTCCACCAAAGTTTCTTAAGGACTTATTTAGCCTTATTAAATCATAATTAAATGTTATCAAGTCCTTGGTAGGACTCTTTGGGTTCCTAACCAAGTTCACTCATAGCTTCAGAGCATGTTTTGCTCAAACTGTGTCTTAATGTATTGCACTTTATTATGGTTTAAATTGTTCACTGATGTTACTAAGGCTTTTTTAACTTTACATACATAATTTGATATTTAAACCACATATCAAGTTTTGGGGTATTTCAATCACCCCCTTTAAAAGAATTGTCCTCGATAGTTCACATTTCACTATCATTAGATTAGAACACAGTAATCACTTGGATAAACTTCCTTAACCAAACACACTTTAACATCACAACCTCGGAGCTTGATGGTCCGGGCAACACATTCACATCCACACATAATAACAGAATATCCAAACGATAACCTCGGACTCTATGGTCCGGTTATCTTAACAACACTTACACATACTAACAACCCCTTTGACTCATGGTCTTGGGTAACATAAAACATTTGACACATAGGTCCTGGTACATAACAGTCTTTAGACACAAGAGTCTAGGAACACCACACTTTAGACTCATAGGCCTTGATAGTATACACTTTAGGAAATCCAGTCAAAACCATTCATTACACATACCACACAACATGTCGGATGTCTAGCAATCAAAAATATCCTTGATATACACTATGATCCGCAGAACCCGGTCGCGATGGACAATGTCCCGTGCCTTTGGAGTTTAAAACAATCACATAAGTTTTAAATTTCTTGTGAGGTTAAGTAAGAAGACTTTAATTATGTAAAGTATCCATCAACGTTTTATAAATACCAATTTAAAATCCTTTTGAAAACACACACAACTCCAAGTCCAACTTAAGCTCTTTGCTTCATTTCTTAGCGTGGTTATTCGTGACCACTTATAGGGAGTTTCAAGAGTCATCCAACCCTGATGTGATCAGCATCAGTGTTGAACTATCCTTCCACCCCAATTTGTGTTCGGCTTCCCTTGATCACATGCAAATCAAGTTCCACCTCCCACTTCATTTTCAAGCATCAAGTAAGTCACTCATTTCCAATTTTCTATCTTTCGAATCATTCTAGTCATGATCACAACATCTCCAAAGGATAGAACTCCGTCTATCAGTTACCTCCATTCACTTTTAATCCTGTTGCCTAGGGAATCTTATTCTCACTAGGTTCTATGTCGGTATCATGCCCTTTCATGCATCACTTATATATATATATATATATACACATATATTTTATCCAAAATACAACACCTGGTTTTACATTTATACACTGTCGGGGCTTTTGTTCCCCCGGGAGTTTATCTACTCCCCACACTTGTACAATCACACACAACTGTTAACAAACACACACACTTATCACAATGGTATTCGCATCATCTGTGCGCAATTACCACAATTAATCCATGAATGAATGTGTATGTTTACGTAACACACACACCAATCATCAAAACAAACCATAATTTTGTGCTATGCACAATATAAATCACATACACTTCGTACACTTGTACGGTAATATACACTAAGTGGTTTTGCGCTCTACCCCCCCTTAAAAGGGATTACGCCCACGTAATCAATCACTAAACATTAGCTTAAAATGTTTTGCCGTCGTGAAGTATCTTAACTTCCACGCGGTCTATTACACAATGGATTCTGATTAGAGGATCTTAACCATATTGGCGGTTTAGTCCCTAAACCAAGAATTCGCATTGGAGTTATACTCATAACCGGTTTCGGTCCTGGCCTGTGAGGCTTTTAGGCGTTAATAATTAGCCATCCACTCATATTCGTTATTCACGTTGTACATTTGAATCACTGGTTCGCTAGTTTCTGCTGCGAAACTCTAATAACTGTAGAGCTTAATTGCTCCTTTTTGTTATTCTTACTGTATTGTACATCCCCAATTGTCACCTTCATCTTGGTAACAATGGTTTCTCAACCGACGCACGGTATCTTTTACCCTGAGCGGATTCGGTGAGTTTCACAATTTTCCATCCACTTCCATGATAATTTACTGTGTATACAGCTATGTATTTCACAATGATTGACTTGTTCCCTTCCGACTTACTGTCGGTTGAGATTGAGCTACTACCTAGTGTGTAGTGCTCTCTCAGCTATTTACAACCTTTGTGGTATATTCCGTACCGACATTTGGCAGCTAGTGCTATCGTAGTCACTTACTGTTAATCCTATTTCCACGTTTGGTTTTGTACAAGTACTTTTTATTGGTGCGGCCTTGCATTTCCTATGCATCGGCCATTATAACATTATTCCTCCATAATTAACATGTTTCCAATTCCTAGCTATCCCACTCGATCATTACTGCGCAAGTGCAATACCAAAACACTCAGTCATACAGAGTGCAGAGGCGTAAACTCTTGACAGTAAATCCCTTATGCGATTCGCCATGGAATTCACACTGAGTTCCTCATCACACAGTACCTACCACTGGCTTATTGCCCAGTCTGTTTAACATCACTCATCTTGCATCTCCACTGAGTTTAACTCATAACTGGCCTTATCCGCCACATCATTATTTAACAACACTTATACAACGGTCGCTTACTGCGCACCGTACTTATTGTATAACACTAACTCACATCGTATTTACTGTCACATTAACTTCCACACATAAATTTACATTATTCATATTATGGTTCATCCCTCATTTGGATGACCACTGAATGCTCCTTGAGCATCGATCATTCGAGTCACAAACCGGCATTATTCAGCTCGGTGTTTCACTTTATACACACATGCTATTAAGCTAACTGCTCTCTCTCAATAATAACGTTGTCCATCCTTAACATATTTCTTGAACTTGATCCACATAACTACCGCTCCTGCGGTCTCACAATATCGAGAGGTATCCCCACTCTTAATGCAGTGGTTCGTTTACCACTCTATTCGCTTATACAACCTAAACTTCTACCATCAATTGAATTTATATGATATATCCTGCTTTTGGATTATAAGCCTTATTTGCCTTGAGCTGGGCTCATTATAGGCTGTCCACACACATGTACTCCTCTGTACAACATTATATGGTTTGGATATTATACTGAGCTCCATGACAAGGCCGTTGCATCCCGTTTCCTTTCATGTTATGTCCCTTAGGTTTGTCAGTCCGTCTCCTGACAACTTATGTCTAAACTGGGTGTTAATTTCAACCCTTATGTTTCTGTCATGCATTTCATTCAACGTTTGTTGATGCGAACACCCTTCGAGGATTTCTCCTGGGTGTTGCTAAGTCATGCCATTACATCTGGTTCACACTCATTGGTACATTCAGTTAGCCACCCTTTTGCGTTCTTAACTGGCTTATTATTTCCTTCTGTGAAGGTCAACATTTCCTGGTAGTGCAGGTACTCACTCTGGGAATTTTCATCCCGTTCATTGCACATTAATGTGTCCACATTAGGCATCTGCTTGCCATGTACAGGCTGGGTCACCATTCCAGCTATAATGTTTATCCCTAAGGATCCTTAAGACATATGTGGTGTCTTTACATAACAGTTAGTGCACTTCGCACTTCCTAACTCTTAAACATTTCTTTGAAAGGAGTTCACTAACCCTTTTAGTCTTGTTAACTTAACTGAATTCCTTAACTTCAACTATTCCTTGTAATCCTTAGCTCTCGTTTGATTTATACTGTTGACCGTAGACGGAGTCGACTACTTCCCGTGTTTCGGACTCTACTCGTATACATATATGGGGTATCTTACTGATACATTGCTACTTACCCAACTAACCTATAGGTAGGTCTGTCAGGCCCACATGCTCCTATCGGAGTGCGGTCGTCCCACAACACAGTTGGTACACTTGTAGTGTCCGTCACACGCCTAGGTGAAGTATTCTGTTGTCAACTCCCTTATATTGTCCCGTGACAATATTCATTCCTTACTTCCCGAACTTAATCGAGGGAAGGTTTATCCGTTGTTGTATCCTTGTCAACTGTCCTTGGTTCTATTGGTTTGGTTTAAAAGAAGGTTGGAAAGAAGTGTTGGTTTGAAAGAAAATTTGGTTTTGAAAAGAAAAGGGTTTGTATAAATCCGGGTTTTAAGAAAAATTTTCATGGTTTCACAACATCTTCTTACCTTAACCAAGTCTAGCTTCTTGCTGACTGGTGTACTTCCAATTTCAAAGGTCAGGCTGTTAAGCCCTCCCATGGTGGTAATGTTCACACTTAACTTCGTGGTACTTTACTAAGTACTTGTAGTGGTTATAAATTTCCCGAACAGCCCTGTTATAGCAGCACTTGCTATGGCAAGTGCGCCATGCTAACTGGCTATCAGTTTAACACATACCGGTTGTGGTATTGTTTTTACCCGCACTGTCATCAGTGGCCTTGTTGGCCCTCACTGATCTTACTGTCTTGATAATAACTTGTCTAGGTGACTTCTCACTGTATTCACATAATAATCATTAACTAGGGTATTTCCCATTCTGGGAGACCCCTTTTTTGTCGTATTCTCTTTATAGCCCGTTCCACGCACTTGTCGTGGTTACTGAGACTTGTCTCTTGTTGGGCACTACGTTGTAGTTCCTTTGTCGGTTGGTATACCGTTGGTGTTTTATTTATCAACTGTGGTTCCGTAGACACTTGTCTCGGGTGTTATTAATCCATTTCTTGCCTGTTGCACGGTAGGTGCGTTGCAAGCTGGTTATTCTCGACTGCTCTGCATGTCGACCCAGGTTGCCGGAAATTCTATTCTCCAATACACAAGATCCTTCATTCATTGCTATGAAATGCGGTCAACATCATTCGGATGGAGACCGTCTCCGGGATTCCCAGTTTTCGGGATCTACCGTATGACAGGTTCTCCGTACCCTAAAGGTAGTTAATAACAGCCAGATCGGGTATTCCCGAGTAAGAGAGGACTTCCATCTCTCTGGCGTTGTTTCCCCAAGTTATATACAGGGATTGTGGAGGGCGGGAAGGATATAGTAGGTTTCCAGTATTCACTGGTAGTTCCTAACTAGCGTATTTCTCACGCTATCACTCAACCCTTAACCCAAAGTACTTAAATCCTAACTCGGTATTTCCTAAGCTCGGTAATTCAGTCATCAGAGCGATACTTCGCTCTGATACCATTTTTTTGTAACACCCCATCCAACATTAACATACTTACAACAAACTGCAGCGGAAGAACAACCTCATCACATTACTTAACTTGTTGGTGTTACACGCCGTTAGCCACCCACGTGGCTAACAAGGCTAATACGTACACAATGTACCGGTCTGATGGGCTAAATTCCCGAGCAACTATACATTATTATTCCTTTCCATTAACAACAACAATAATATACACCTTATCAACTATACCGAGTATTTATGAACTGGTGCCGACAACAATTTCGGTCTTACTACACCTATTGTATACATACACTTAAAGTTTTCCCATGTACAATGACTACCCGTCCTACTCTCGAACGGCTTCCAGCACTTCGTACCTGAAATAGGAAAAGAAGAGAAAGGGGTGGCCCCAAGGGGCTCAGCACCTTTGCTGGTATGGTAATCCCGCAGCCCACATGCTACCGGGCCACGCACAACTAATTGTCGTCTTAGCATGCAGTTGATTATATTTAAATCATGCATGTGACAATAAACACACAACACTTAACATTTCGCCTCAATGGGCTCAACAATCGGATAATACATCCTACTTTACAAGTCACCCATGGTATTCATCATCCCTAGAGTGTTTCTCCTCCAACGGAGCTACTTCCTTAATAGACGACACATACCCTTAAATCGGGTTATCCTTAAACGCCTCTTATCACAAACGGGGGATCATATCCATGATCCACACACTCCACATTATACAACACACTTCACATTATACAACACACTTCACATTATACAACACACTTCACATTATACAACCTACAACATACACTACATACAACACTTAACAACACTTTGCACGTTTCTACGTGCACAACCTAATACCGCAATGAATACTGCATCACAACAAAACACATAACACAATGGGAATGGTTCGCTTAGGAACCGACCCAAACATTGTTTACACACTGGTGAGCCTAGAGAATGTTGCCAGTCTCATGATAAGCTCGTTATACAATAACAACAACACTCATTACCGTCCTAATAGTTGGACGAGTAACTTAAGTTAAGGCGGTTCGGGTTTGGAGGCCCGAACACACCACACAAACACATGTTCCCCCTAAACCGATCATAAGTCAGAATAGCCAAGCTTTGGAGTAAGCTAATGGGAGATCATAACCCGTGAGGGAAACAACCATAACAAAGAGAAGGGTAAGGCTAGGAAGGATACCCTCTCCCAAACAACGCGCGACCGGCCAAACCGGATTCCTCACTACCGTTAGTACATACTTACTTTAGACAATACTTAGAACCCCACTATGGAGCCTGTCACATAACAATTCAAACAGTATTACAACTGGGTTAAACATACAAGGGAGATCCCTACATTCACATACACATATCACACAATTAACGCACGCATAGCCGTGGTTAGTACGTCCCTTGGTACGGGTCGTTTACTCCGAATACCGAACTCTCAAGTGATCCTAGACTCAGTTAACTAAGGTTAACACTGCCGAGGTTAAATGGTATCGGAGTTGAACACGCCACATATATGAATTACTGTAAACTCATTACATGTTTTATCTTACAACGTGGCAAACATACAGAAAAACACATTGGCATACAAGCCGGTGTAATCCGGTAGGACGCAGGTTGCAAGAAAACCATACCTGTCACCGGAGTCCACTTTACCACGTCCACTTATGTTCCTCGAGCAATTCTCGAACAACTGTTAACATCACACGTGTTTTCATTAACACCGGGGTTTGCTTGATCATTTAATGTCAATGCTTAATTTTTCCCCGTTAACTTAGTTACATAACTTAACATTTTTAACTTGTTTTACTCTCACATTTTAATACAACTTTTGACCCACTTAGGTGTCATTAAAACTCCCCTAACATGTCCTTAACATCCTTATAACATCATTACCTACCAATCCCCATCATCACATATCACTTCATAACCTTAAACCATGTTTTTGGTCCGACCGACCCACCGACCGACCCACAGCTGGGTCGGTCCATTACAGAACCCTTTTACTTCCTTATAAACATGCCCGTCCGACCCACGTCCGACCCACCATTCTGGGTCGGTCCATGTGCGAACATTTTCCCTCCTTTGTAACTTGACCGACCGACCCATGTCCGACCCACCCTTTTGGGTCGGACCATTACCGAACACATTCCTAACATCAAACAGAGGCTCGACCGACCCAAAAACTGGGTCGGCCCCTGGGTCGGTCGCCTTCTATACTTACCCAAACTTTGCCAATCTTCACCAAACTTCTCCTAAGGCCTCTTAATGCTTCCTAACAACATTTGGGTACCTTATATCCACATACAACATCCATGAAACTCATTTTCTAACTCCTTAAGCCTTTACCCATTTCCTTGTAAAATTCCTTAACACTTACAATGTTTTCTCCTTATGATTTCTAGGTGGCATTTCACCTATAATGACCACAATACCAAGGTGTTTCCTCTACACCTTATCATCACCTCTCAACTTCTTTTCTCACTAACTAAATCTCCTTTTCACAATTTCTTAAAACTCCTTACTCAAAACCTTACCTAAACATCATTTATTCTTTGAACACCAACATTACCTAAACCTTAAACAACTTCTCCAAGACTTACACACATCCACTAAACACACATTGAATTCCTAGAACTTCAAAGACAACACCTAAATCCTTGCATCACTCTAAATCACCTTAATACATGTTTTCTTCTCAAGTAATCATTTATTCACCTTTAATACTTCCTAGTTCACCAAAACTCACTTAAAACACTTAGAACTTCTCACACATTTTTCCCAAATTTGACCATAGCTTCTCTTGTACTTACTCACATCCAAACACTTAGGTTTTTACCTTAGTTCATTCAAGAACACCTAAAATCCATCAAACACACTTTTATACACAAACTTCACACCTTAAGCACTACATCACAATATAGTGCATAACTTAAATTGCTTGGCACTTAGGCCCTTAAATAACATGGCTCTTAGGCCCTTAAATTGCATAAACCATAAACACTGAATTTCCCACATAATAATGCCTTTGACCTGCAAATACACCCAACAATACATATTCCTTTAATAAACTCCTTGAGAGCATTTTACTAGCTCGTTTGCCATTGGCTCCTTAGGCATTTTAGTAAGCAAATCAAGCTCATTTTCCTAAGGCATTTAAACTACATTGAGATAGTATATTTACCTCTTTTCCTCACAAATTTCTTTCTTGTTTCCTTACAAACCGGTGGGGTACTTGATTCCTTGTCAAGTTCTATACATTGTACAAACAACATAATGAGTATTCAAGCTTTAAGCTTCATCTCATTGTAAACCCTAGTTACATATATTGTTTTAACACATTAAGGTAATTGTTTTACCTTGGAATTGGAAGAGAACTTGAATAAGTATCAAGAGAGGACTCCTCCTAGCCCTTGGAAGATTCAAATGAAGCTAAAACAAGCAAGATAAATACACCATTGTAAGGTGAATTTTCGGACAACATGAAAACATGGAGGAAACATGGATTTTCTTTGAGTTTCCTTACCTTGAAGCAAAGGAGAACAAGAATATGTGAAAAGATGGGCTCAAGCTCCTTCAATGGTGAATCTCCATGGCACCAAAATTGAGTTCTTGAAGATTTAAAAAGAGGGAAGTGTAGAGCTTGACCTAACTAAGACAAATATGGTCTTGGAATTTGATTTGGCCAAGGGAATCACAAGTTACAAGTGAAGGAAGATGAAGAATGAGTGTGGGCTGTTGGAAACCGATGGAGAGAGGAGGGAGAAGAAGACCACCGTGGGAAATGAAGGAAGAAATGAGAGAATGAAGATAACCTTTGCTTTTTGAAGATATTTGTAAATTATAAAGCAAATAGTACTTTACTTTAAGCTTAAGTTTACTTATTTGATTTCTTTTACATGTTGGTGACTCACACCATGAAAAACCGGCCCCCATATGCCTAGGAGGGTATAATGGTCTTTGTTGACCAATTTAATTACTTATAACATTATATGTTACAAACTAGCTTATGAAAGTTACTATTCACAAACTAAGGCACATAGAAGTGAAATTTTTGATTTCCCACTAATATGGCCACCCAAATGTGATACTATATAGTACACATGTTAATTAAAGAGTAATGATGGACATTTAGCCATTCAAAACTCATTTACAAGACAATTTTTCAAAAACGTGCTTTAAGACTCCTTAAAGCACATTTTGTGTTTTAACTTGTTTTCAAGCTTGGTTTTCTTTAGTAATGGATTTAATATGTTCATTAACATATAAATAAGGTATAGGTATGACCCTTAGGTCTTATACACATTCATCCCAAGCTTAGAGCACATTTTTGCTCTTATTGACTTTAAGGTATTTTCTTATGTTTTATTTGGTTTAACTGTCCACCAAAGTTTCTTAAGGACTTATTTAGCCTTATTAAATCATAATTAAATGTTATCAAGTCTTGGTAGGCTCTTTGGGTCCTAACCAAGTTCACTCATAGCTTAGAGCATGTTTTTGCTCAAACTGTGTCTTAATGCTTTATTGCATTTATTATGGTTTAAATTGTTCACTGATGTTACTAAGGCACTTTTTAGCCTTTACATACCATAATTTGATATTTAAACCACATATCAAGTTTTGGGGTATTTCACAAAGAGCATGAAAACAGAAACAGGTAATGAGTGTTATTACCTTAATATACTGGTAAAAACTCCACCAGTTCTTGAGCTCTCACGGCAGGAGCTTTCCAAGTTTGATTTTCTCCCCTTGTCCTATACCCTCAGCCCACGGACAACTATAACAGAGAGGGAGTTTCAGTATTATTTTTTTGAAACATGAAGGAGGGCAGTTTAAGGTAAATGACCGGATTATCGTGGATGCAGATGAAGTTTATGGGATTACATAATCGTTACCAGTTACAACAAGAATGTAGGTACTGTGAAAGGGAACGGCAAAGAAGAATCGTACACAGAAATGAATGTACCGTGAGAGGTGTGGTAGACCATGCCGTTGCCGTCTTGTGGAGAAGAGGTAAGGTAGTACACTCCTTGCCAGTTTTGGTGGCAACTTATTACCGTGAGTAAAAAAATAAGGAAAGCAGGGGAATACATGTGTATATATATGCCTTTGTTCTCCAGTTCTGTTTGCTAGAATACTGGAAGTGAAGAGGATGAGAAAGAGGCGGGCAGTATACATTGGTATGGGTTGCTGTAATACCATGAGTGTAGAGAATGAAGTGAGGCTCGGTCAGGAACTGTGTATTCCTTTTTGCCAACTGCTTGCAAAGGTCATGGTGAAGAGTTTGAAGGGGGTACATCATACGCTCCAGGTTCTCCGATTGTCTGCAAAACCATGGGTGAAGGTATTGATGGAAGTGTAGAACAGGTTCTGCTCATTGCGCAAGTGGTTTGTAAAACAGAAGAAAAGCGCAGACCTGTGCACTCTAGTTCTCAGTTTTAGGTTGCAAGATTACTGGCAATGAAAATGATGAAGGGATAGCTTACCATGGCTGTTTGACCTCTGTTGCTGTAACCAGAGATGAAGGGGAGAGGGTGTGTTTCTGTCATAAAAAGAAGAAAGGAGGTGTGGGAAAACAGGAAGAGAAATGCTGGGGAAAAAGAGACGTAGCAGCTTTTTTTTGTTGTTGTTGCTTTGCTGTTTGAGTTGTACTCCTCTGTTTGTTGTACCAGGACTGAAGCAAGAAAAGAAGAGTATCCCTTGTTTGCTGCTATGACCGAGAGTGGGGCAAGGAGAAGGGCTTGCTGTCTTGTTGACAGGGAAAGGAAGAAAGGAAACAGAAGGTAGGGGCCAAGAGAAGAGAGTGTTGTCCTCTCCTTGCCTCTGTTTGACTGCAGCCTACTGTTGTTTCAGAGTAAAGCCTGGTATAAGAAGCAGAAAGGAACTAGCGTGTGGATATCAAGAGAAAAGAAAAGAAAGACTGAAGTGATGGGGAAGAAAAGGTAAGGTTAAATTTGTACTTGCTTCGTAATTTTATGCTAGTTTATGTTTCTAATTATATTTATGTTTCCTTTTTTTTTCCCTATGCAGGTAACCGGCTAGGAATAAAGATGGGAGGGAATTGTAATTTTTTTATCCTTTAATATTCTAACATTTGCACTTTTTTTCTTTTGCCAATTTATTTATTTATATATTTTTTTTCCCCTCTTTTCCATATAGAAAATCGGTTACACAAAGGAAGGAAAGAGTTTTGAATTTTCATCTCCTAATATTGTGGCACCAATTATATATATATATATATTACTATATTTATGTTTTACATAGTGATTTATGGTATTTTTTTGGTTTTAAATGCATGTACATGAGTATATATATTATTCCTATGATTTGTTTAGACTACATAGAATATTTATATAGTTTAATGAGTGATTTTGCTAGTATTTAATACATGTACTAATATGTTACATGTGGTATTAGATTTAGGAGTTGATTTCTCCTTAAAATATTTTCTCTTAGTTAGAGATTTAGTGTATAATTTAATGTCCATCTTGGACTATATATTTTTTACAATAATGTTTGTAGCAACTATTGCACATGATTAACTTAATTCTTATTAATTAAGATAGTAATTATTCGGGGTATTTTCAATATTACTGTAAACTTTCCCACTTTAGCAATAAACTCAAGAATCTTAATTAGTTTATTGACCATTCCCTGTCTAATAAACCCTGATTAATTTAAACAACAAGCACAAACCTTGCTCAAGTTATTTATAAATTAATCGCATTATAATAATTCCTATTGGATAGGTATACTAGTTAACCTATAGGCGAACTCGCTTCTAGTCGTTAACCCGTTTTGACTTCTTTTGTCTAGAATCTTGTCTCAGCACTGCATTTTAACAAGAAACTACAAATATCACTTTAAATATTGGCCTAAAGATTAAAGCGCATTAAGGAGGAGAATCAAAATATTGCTTGAACAGATTATATTAGACGTCTACGTAACACAATTTAGTAAAAAAGCTTGCTTCCCAACCCAGGAGGCTAAGGTTTTTACTCAGACATAATTATACAAACAGATGTCGTAAGCACGACAGCCATTAAAACAAATTACAGTTAAAGAAAAGAAAGAGCTCTCTGCATTCGCACGGGCTGTATGGAATTCTGTGGAGGAAGTGTGAATTGGAAGTGAAGGTGAGTGTTTCAGAGAGTTGAGTTCTGTGAACCAACGTGCGCCTATTTCTTATGAAGTAGCAGTGATTTATATAGAAGAGAGGATGAGGATGAAGACAGAACTGGAGTGGAGACAGACGCGTGAGGAATTTAAGGTAGGTGCCTGATATTGCTGGAGGAAGTAGATAGATATTTTTGCAGGCGCCAAAGAATTGGAGAAGACGGTCGGCTTAGTTGCAGCTCTATCTGTTGTCCGGTCTTATTTCCACGGACATAACTGGCGTATCATCAGTGTTGTTCGCCCATTTATCCACGGACAACACATCGCTTCATTATTTCTTGTCCGGCCAAATCTCCTCGGACGTACCACGGACATTACTCACGTCCGCCCTTTTATCCGCGGACACACCACGGACTCTACTTATGTCCGCCCTCTGTCCGCCTTTCTTTCCACGGACGTGATGCGTCCGGGTCTCTGTCCGGGTTTATTTCCGCGGACAGGCCACGGTTGTGGCTTAGTCCGGCCTCTGTCCGTCTTTCTTTCCACGGACGTGTTGTATTTGTCTCCTCATTTTTCTACAATCTTCTTCAACCGGGCTTAGATATGTCGTTTTAGCTCCGTTTCACTCGTGGTTTGTTGCGATGGAAAGCTTGTGAAGTAAACTATGTGATTCCAACTTTTTACTGCATTTGATACATAAAATGTATCAGTTCATACCAAAACATAAATCTTAGGAAAAACATACGATAAGTGAGTAATATATCCTGGAAGTAAGTAAATATAAGGTAGATTAAACCCTTAAATGTCTATGTATTTCTCACATATATGGGTGTGGCTAGATTAGGAATGAATTTGGTGAGAAAGTATGTGTGTGGTAAGTGAGAATTGTAGGTGAACTATGGCAAAATTTTAGTAGGAGATGTGCATTTATGAATGACTTGGTGAATGGGAAAACCAAGGTGTGTATTGGATTGAGTAAGGATGTTTACTAACCATGGAGTTGTAGTTGTAGTATAAAGAATAGAGTGTAAAATCTGTAGCAAGAAGTGTAAATGCAATTGGAAACTAGGAAAATTATGTGCAAGAGGTCGTGAAATGGTGAAACTGGGACTTGGTATAGATAGTGTACTTGCTTGGAAATGAATTGGAATGGTAAAATGAAGTTAGGGTAAGATGCAAAATGCAAAGAGAAGTGTAGGGATGCACAAGTGTGCAAAGTGTGAAATGTGAAGGGAAATTTGTAGAATTTGAGCAAGAAGTTGAGTAAGTATTGGACCATGGATTTAAGGAGTTTTAGTGAGTGTTTAAGTGTGTTTAAACATGTATAAAACATGTGGAAAGATTATGGAATGATTGGAGGTGGATTAAGGGTTGATTTGGGGTTGAAAAATCACTTAGTAGCAGTTTTTAGCAGGGCCGGGACCTAGGATATGTACCAAGTCCCGGACCACTTCAAAAATTAAGTCGAGAGTCAAAAATGGTATTGGTCCGGGACCTAGGTCCAAGACCAAGTCCCGACCACAATGAAAAACAGGCCGAGAGTATAATCTGTGAATGATCCGGGACTTGGGTCTGGACCAAGTCCCGGACCACCCCAAATTTGTTGCAGAATGTGATTTTTAGGGTTTAAAAAATGGGGGATTGATGGGTAATGGTTTTAGAAGTTGTTAAGGCCTTGTTTGGTGACCTTTAAAGGCCCTAAGAAGTGTAAACAAGTTTGAGAAGTGATTAAGAAAGTTGTAAGTTTAAGAACATTAAGTAAACCGAAACAAGGGGATAACGAGGTAAGTATGAGAGTAGTAATTATGTAAGTATCGTAATGCTTAGTATTATGGAATCATTTGACATGTAGTCATTGGTTCGAGAATAAGGATCGAGGAACAAGAGTGAACAAAAGGAACAAGGGAACACCCGGTAAAAGGTATGATTTCTTCAAGCTCTGTATCCTAACATGGTTACCCCGATTTGTGTGCTTATTTGATCACCTAAATAAGATAAATGCATGAATCGGACTTTATTGCACTTACTTGTGCTTGTTTATGTTGTTCTTGGTATATTGCCTTGAACACTTAGTTTGTATAATTCATGAAATGTATGGATGAGGATGAATTGTATATGTACCTTGTAGTGTACTTGTGTAATGTATTGTACCTTGAATGGATGTGTATGTGTGTAGGTATTATTGTGGCCTCGATGTGTTGACTTCTACTAATTCCTAACTACCTAAATCCTAACGTAAGTATTGAGTAAATTGGAATGAGTAGAAGTCCGATATAGTTTCAGCAACACGTGAGGATGAGGAGACACAAGAGGTTGGATCCGATTCCTGGATCTTAAACTTTTCCACGGCCCAAACCCCTTAAATGGGTAGCATCCAGGATTGGTGAGCCAAGTATAGCCCGTGGTGGGACGGTGTAGTCCCTGCCCGGAGGTCCCGATGACTTAACTTGAGTAGTAGTAAGTAAGTAAGTAAAGTATGTATGAGTAATGGTCTTGGCTGGTGTAAGTCATTGACCCCGAGTAAAAGAGTAATCTCCACCCGATTAATCCGGGTGGACAAATGGAGCTAACAAGTATTGTGTATGTATTGTATGTATTGAGTATGTGCATTTCAGTAAAGGTAAGTATGTGTTGGTTGACTTGTATTGTCTGCCTTGTATGAATTGAAGTGTATGTATGTATTTCTTGTGTAGTATTGTATTAGTATGAATGAAAGCATGTATGTATGTATGTATGTATGTATTTGTAAAATGAATTGCATGTATTCGACCAAGTGGTCGGCGTACCCTCGCTAGTACGCGGGGTATACGGAAGTCATATGCAGTGTAAGCTGAGGCCCCTAGGGGCAACGTTTTTAGTGTGCAGGTACCCGAAGCGGTCACGGTCACAGTAAGAGATCGGCAGCTATGTTTGACAGCTAGGAATGAAATGTAGGAAGTGGTAAATGGTATAAGGCTTGTAGCCTTCGATGTAGAAGTGTACCAGGTGGTATACCCCTTAGTACTTAGAAAGTAAGTAGCTTGTGAGGAATGGGTAGATGGTAGACTCTTAGTGAGTAAGTATGAACTTGAAGGAATTGTTGTATTTGTATTTGTATTTGGATCTTAGTAAACTCGGTGTATTGTAATGTATCATGTTATGGAGTATTATTTTGAATGGGAAGTTGTAGTACCCGGTTGTAAATGTTGTAAGGATTGTATTTGGTAGCACTCGGATATTCCGGTCCATCAGACCGATGCTGTATGTAGTAGTAGCCTTGTTAGTCACGTGGGTGGCTAACGCATTGTACCACCCGTCGTTGTGTAAGTATGTATCCGCTGCGTGAGTATGGATGTATAAGGAGATTGGACGGTAATGACGGTATTAGCGGTAGGGGTGTTACCAAAAGTGGTATCAGAGCGATACTCGCTCTGATGACTGGAAATACCGAGCTTAGGAAATACCGAGTTAGGAATTAAAGCTTAGGGCTAAGGGCTGAGTGATAGCGTAGAGATACGCTAGTTAGGAACTCCCGGTGTGTACCGGATACCTACAATATCAGACCCGCCCAACGCATTCCCCATTGTATAACTTGGAAAGAACGCCAGAGAGAAGGAAAGTCCTCTCATACTCGGGAAAACCTGATCTGGCAGAAGTGAGACACTCCTATAAGAGGAAGAACCTGACATATAGTAGATTCCAAGAATTGGAAGTCCCGGAGATGGATCCCGGTTGAACAACAATACCCGCACTTAATGGCGATAGAATGAGCACTCCAACCATAAGGAGACTACAACATGCAACAACATGGGGCGACATGCTTAGCAGTCGCAGAACCTGGCTAACCAACCAGCAGCGGGAAAAGAAGCACTAAGCGCAACTGAGCGGAAAAAGAAACAGTAACAAAACCCGAGACACAAGTCCACGGGACAGTAATAGCTAAACGGTACCATCAACGGTATGCTAGCTGACTAAGAACATAGTCGGGAGTGGTTGACTCCAAAACTACAACGCAAAAAGGTTACAAAACCTGGCCAACATAGCTCAGACAGCTCCAAGAACATTCACAAGATATAATCTAACGCAACTACAACCGTAGTGCCTAAACCAACTCAGGCTCAGTAAACCACAACAAACGTGTGGGAATGAGCAACAAGGAAGAACACAACCAAATCAAAAAGGAATCTCCAAGGATTGGAGAAGTACCCAGATCTACGACAGCCATGTCCCGATCACTGAGAAGCTACCTAAAGGATCGAGTATTCTAAAACATAAATCAACACTTCAAAGGATGAGTCGACAAGACTACCCAAATACGAGTGGAAACCATACCGTGACCGGTATAGGTTTACCCAAAAACCACTAGTACCACGCACTTGCACTGCCACGGCAAGTGCAGTAAGAACAGGAACATGTAGAGGACTTTTAACACACCACAGGTACATAGTAACGTACCGTGACATCAATGAAGCAACTACAAGAATAAACATCCTTAAAACTGAGAGAATGGAAACTTGGAAAGGCCTAACGGTCGGACCGCTGTACAAGGACATACCAGTCAGCAAGAGCTGGACTTGGTCAAAACCTCAAACATGGCTACGCCATGAGAAACTTCTTTTAACACCGAACACTACAATGTTAAAACCTAAAACTTGTTTCAAAACCACAACCTTTCTTCTAAACCTTGGATTTTAAAACCGAACCAACAAGATTATGGTGAGTATCATAGGATGATACAAGAGGATCTGACATAGAATACTTCACCTAGGAGTGTGACGAACACTACGAGTGTACCCAATTACGGGATGTGGGACGACCGCACTCCGAAGGAGCTTGTGGGCCTGACAGATAGTCGGGTAAGTGGTAACGTATCAACAAGGTACCCCAGTATGTACATGTAGTGTACAAAAACACGGGAAGTAGTAAACTTCATTCTATGGACCATGAGTAAGTTCAAACTAGAACAGCTGGACACCTCAGACGATCAAGGAAAAGGAACTCAACTAAGTGATAAGCATAAAAGAACTCAGAGAATCCATCTGAGGATGAGGAATGAGGACTAGGAAGTGCAAAGCGCACAGATTAGCAAGCATAGACATTGGATATGTCTCAAATAATTCAAGCAATAACCTGACAGCTGGAAAGGATACCCAGCCTGAACACAGTGAGGCAAATGCCTAATGTGGACACAACAATGCTCAACAGACGGGACGGAGTTCCCAAGAGCGATCACAAGACTACCACGAAGTATAATCCATCGTTGGAGAGGATTTTGAACCTAGTCTTAAGCACTAGGGGAAAATAAAACAGTGTGCCCAATACGGGAGACGTTATAACCCAAAAGGGATAGCTTAAGTACAATACCACAAGGCGGTATAGTAGACACAATGTGATATAAACATTAGCCGGATGTAACGGGGTAACCTAACAACACCCAGGAGCAATCCTTGAAGGGTGTCTGGATTAACAACAATTGAACAGAGCGTCATGATAAAAGCACGGAGCTGGAATGCATACTCGGTTAGGACACCGAAGAAATTTCACTTAATAGGAAGTACCCTCAACTGCAAGAAGGCACTGATTAGCACCAGATTGCCTAAAGGGCCTCCTATGAACGGAAGCGTGATGCCACGACTTGCCATGGGCCCAGTAATACCTCCAACCTATGGGGTATACAAGGAGTGAAAACATGTATAAGCAGCTTGCAAAGAGCATAACTCGTAGCAATTTGGCTTAAAAGTCATAAACCAAATACGTTATGTAAACTTAACGGTTGCAAAACCCACACCATTTAATAACAAGACTCGCAAGAGATATTGCTTCATACGACAAATAAATCGACAACTGAACCACCCAATTTAAACTCAACATCATGAGTGGCTTGAAGTAATGGCTACCTCAGTGTCACTGTCACTAGAGCATTAGTCTAGTATACAGTTGACAAGCTTTTAATTACCCTTCATGCCTTCTGTAGCAATGGTAGCACAGAGGCACAAGAATCACAATAATGCCAACAATGGCCTAGCCCTCACTTGGACACTACGAGAAACCCGAGGAAAGACACCTCTTGTTGACCAAAGATCATTAATGCGGTAATGATGCGAACCCTCGGAAAAGGCTTCCATCTACCATAGCAACACAGCTTATGCATGTAGTTATTGCCAAGAGACAATCGAACAAGAAAATGAGATTTCCAAACCACTACTACGCCTACAAGAGGCTTTGGACTGTAAAAGCACAACGCTTAAAGAGCATAGAGACTCGAAGGAGCAAGAATACTCCATACGCAACCAAGCATATGGTGAACCATTGTATAATACTAACCTAGCAACTTTGACATGAAACTTATGAGTGGGAATAAGCCCCTCGACAAGAACCTTCACCTACTAGTGATGAAATACTCTTCAATTAGAGAACGGGACCAGAAGACCCTTGAAGTTTCTTGGGACGTTCCGGTGATGTATATACAAAAGTAAACTGCACAGCTAGAGCCTATGACCAATGCTCAGCACTGGGAGACAGTAATTGTCAAAAACAATCAATGTGAATGCACATTTGACACCACGAATGACTAACACTCAAGAGAGCTGGTAACCCGATGAATTACTTCACCCATTGTCAACCAAGATATTTGGCAAATTATATCACGAATGAGGAAGTAATGTGAGGTAAGCTAACCTACACATGAAACTTGAACTGAAATAAAACATCTCCACATGAGAAGATAACAACAATACAGTATGCTACGACAACCGTTATTCATATGAACGTAGGAAACCCTCAGTGTATTCACACCATAAGGAAATGGTGCCAACAACAATGGCAATGAGTAAATAGACTACCATAGTAACAGAGACCGTAAAACGATGTCGTATAATGAGTAAGAATATGGTGCGCAACAAGCGACCGCTATGAGGAAGTAGTAGATAATGACACGAAGTTGTAAGTATGAGATGACAGGCAAAACATTCATTCCTATCACATAAGAGAGTTACTGCCAATCGTTTACGCCTCTGCACTCTGTATGACTGAGTGTTTTGGTATTGCACTTGTGCAGCTAATGATCAAGTGGGATAGCTGTGGAACATGGAAAATGTAAATCATAGTAAACCCTTCTTTTCACCAACAACATGGCCGAAGCCAGTTAAGCGAGCTCAGCAACAAACCGTGCGGCCTAAGGCCAAACAAGCACGACGAGTGTAAACACACTAACTATCATAAGATGTGAATTCCATTGGAATAAAAAGGTGAAAGGCGACTTAAGAAAGTCACTAGGACCGACGCATAGAAAATGCAAGGTCATACAAGTAAAGAACACTTGTACTGAACCAGAAGACTGGTATAATTCAGAAGCTATTGACAAACAGAGGAAGCACTACAACTAAGTAGTGACTTAACCTCGCCCGACAATAAGTTGGAGGAACTTAGTGAAAAATCGTGGGAGTACGAATAGTATACATAATAGACTACCAGAGAGTTGGTTATAAATCTTAAACTCATTGAGTTCAAACAGCGGTAAAGGAATACCACACTGTTAGTAAACCTTATTTCCACAATAGAGGGATAAAAAGGCGATGAGTAGCACATCTAGTATAACCAAAGAGCCAATTAAGCACTAAGGTTATCAGGTCGTCGCGCATCAGAAGCTAGTGGGCCTAGCTAAGAGGTTTAATACACCTAGTAAGTACCTTGAAGCCTATTAGGCTAGAATTGAATTGACTATGGGTTAAATAACTCCAATAGGAATTCTTGGTGCAAGGGCTAAACCATTAGTAAGGTTAAGACCCTTTGACCAGAGTACATTATATAATAGGCCGTAGGGAAGCTAAAATGCTTCAGAATACCCGAATTGAATGAACCAATGTTCAATAATAACATATGGTAGATTACGTGGGCGTAATCCCTTTTAAGGGGGGTAGAGCGAAAACCGCTTAATGTAAGTTTCATGAATAAAACACATAAACTATAATGTGCATAGCACAAATGAGAATCGATTTGATGATTGGTACCTGTGTTAACTAAACATACGTATTCATTCATATCGTAATTGTGGTAATTAGGCATGAGAGATACAAATACCATAACATGAGTCGGTATAAAACCGATGTGGAACCTAGAGGAAATTGAGTCCCCTAGGTGATTTCTTTGAAACAATTGAGAATGAGTAGTGGACGAAGCTCACAAGTATTGTATCCTTTGAAGAAGTAGTACGAAATTATTGAGAGTAGCTGATGAATGAAGTCCATGAGTAGTGTATTCCTAGGTAAGTCATTGAAATACCCCAAACCTTGGTATGTTTGTAAATGTTAAACTATGGTATTTAAGGCTAAAAAGTGCCTTAGAAACATAAATGGAACAATTTAAACCATAATAAATGCAATAAAGCATTAAGACACGGGTTGAGCAAAAACATGCTCTAAGCTTGGAGTGAACTTGGTTAGGACCCAAAGAGCCTACCAAGACTTGATAAGGTTTAATTATGACTTTATAAGGCTAACTAAGTCCTTAGGAAACTTTGGTGGACAATGAAACCAAACAAAACACAAATAAATACCTTAAGGTCAATATGGGCCAAATGTGCTCTAAGCTTGGTAAATGTGTATAAGACCTAATGGTCATACCTATGCCTCATTTATATGTTAATGAACATATTAAATCAGTTACTAAAGAAAACCAAGCTTGAAAACAAGTTAAAACACAAAATGTGCTTTAAGAAGTCTTAAAGCACGTTTTTGAAAATTGTCTTGTAAATGAGTTTTGAATGGCTAAATGTCCATCATTACTCTTTAATTAACATGTGTACTATATAGTATCACATTTGGGTGGCTATATCAATGGGAAATCAAAATTTCATTTCACTTCTATGTGCCTTGTTATTGGTGAATAGTGATTTTTATAAATAGTTTGTAACATATAATGTTATAAGTGATTAAGTTGGTCAACAAAGACCAAAACACCCTTCTAACTATATGGGGGCCGGTTTTATCATGTGGTGACTCACCACTCACTTGTTAACTTGTTAAAGAAATAAAGATGACTAAGATAAGTACTATTTGCTTTATAAGTTACAAATATCTTCTAAAAAGCAAATCTATCTTCATTCTTCCTTCTCTCTTCTCATTTCACACGGTCCCATTCTCCTTCCTCTCTTCTTCTTGTTCTCTCTCGGTAATGCTACTACCACCATGGAAGTTCCAACTTTGAACACATGTAAAATCTTGCTCACTTGTTCAAATCAAAAACAAACACCACCATTCTCTTAGTTAAGCCAAGCTCTACAATCTTGTCTCTTCAAAACTTCAAAACCTCCATTTCGGTGCCAAGAGAAACCACCATGGGAGGAGCTTGAGCTCACCTTTTCACATATTCATGTTCTCTTTTGCTCCAAGGTAAGGAAACTCAAAGAAAATCCATTTTCCTCCATGTTTTCATGTTGTCCGAAAATTCACCTCACAATGGTGTCTTTACCTTGCTTGTTTAGCTTCATTCGAATCTTCCAAGGGCTTGGTGGAGTCCTCTCTTGATATATATTCAAGCTCTCTTCCCATTCCAAGGTAAAACAATCATGTTAATACCTTAAGATAATATTGTAACTAGGGTTTACAATGAGATAAAGCTTAAAGCTTATATACTCATTTCAATGTTGGTATATTGTTTAGTTGTTGGCAAGGAACCAAATGCCTTATCGTTTACAAGGAAACAAGAAGAAATTTGTGAGAAAAGAGGTAAACAAGCTCTCAATGTGGTTTAATGCCTTAGGAGAAATAAGCTTATAATGCTTGTTAAAACTACCTAAAGAGCAAATGGTAAATGAGCTAGTAAGATGCTCTCAAGGAGTTTATTAAAGGAATATGTATTGTTGGGTGTATTTGCAGGTCAAAGGCATTATTATGTGGGAAATTCAGTGTTTAAGGTTTATGCAATTTAAGGGCCTAAGAGCCATGCATTTAAGGGCCTAAGTGCCAAGCAATTTAAGTTATGCACTATATTGTGATGTAGTGCCTAATGTGTGAAGTTTGTGTATAAAATGTGTTTGATGGATTTTAGGTGTTCTTGGATGAAATAAGGTAGAAAACCTAAGTGTTTGGATGTGGGTATATACTAGAGAAGCTATGGCCAAATTTGGGAAATGTGTGAGAAGTTCTAAGTGTGCTAAGTGAGTTTTGGTGAACTAGGAAGGATTAAAGGTGAATGAATGTTTACTTGAGAAGAAAACATGTACTAAGGTGATTTAGAGAGATGCAAGGATTTAGGTGTTATCTTGGAAGTTCTAGGAATTCAATGCGTGCTTGTGAATGTATTAAAGTCTTGGAGGAGTTGTTTAAGGTTTAGGTAAGGTTGGTGTTCAAGGGCAAGTGATGTTTAGGTATGATGTAAAAAAAAGATTTAGTTAGTAAGAAAATGATGCTTAAGAGATGATGTTAAGATGAGGAGAAAGTGTTTTGGGATAGTAGTTATAATAGGTGAGAAACACCATTTAGGGACCTAGTACAAATGTTGAAAGTGTTAAGGAATTTTACAAGGAAAAAGTGAAGGCTTAAGGAGTTAGAGAATGAGTTTCATGGATGTTGTATGTGGATATAAGGTTACCAAATGTTGTTAGGAAGCATTAAGAGGCCTTAGGAGAAGTTTGGTGAAGATTGGCAAAGTTTGGGTAAGATTAGAGGGCGACCGACCCAGGGGCCGACCCAGTTTTTGGGTCGGTCGAGCCTCTGTTAGATGTTAGGGAAGTTTCGGTGAAGGTCCGACCCAAAAGGGTGGGTCGGACATGGGTCGGTCGGTCCAAGTTTCAAAGGAAGGAAAATGTTCGCACATGGACCGACCCAGAATGGTGGGTCGGACGTGGGTCGGACGGGCATGTTGATAAGGAAGTAAAAAGGTTCTGTAATGGACCGACCCAGTTGTGGTCGGACGGTGGGTCGGGTCGGACCAAAAACATGTTTTAAGGTTATGAAATGATATGAGATGATGGGGATTGATAGGTAATGATGCCATAAGGATATTAAGGACACGTTAGGTGAGTTTGAATGACAATAAAGTGGGCTAAAGGTTGTATTAAGATGCGAGAGTAAAACGTGTTAAAATGTAAAGTTATTTAACCAAGTTAACGGGGAAAGTTATAAGCATTAGACTTTAAAACAAACATGTTACCCCAATGTTAATAAAAGAACATGTCATGTCAACAGTTGTTCGAGAATTGCTCGAGGAACATAAGTGGACGAGGTAAAGTGGACTCCGGTGACAGGTATGGTTTTCTTGCAACCTGCGTCCTACCGGATTACACCGGCTTGTATGCCAATATGTTTTACTGAGTGTTTGCCACCTTGTAAGATTAAACATGTAATGAGTTTATAGTAATTCATTTATGTGGCGAATTTGGCCTCCGATACCATTTAACCTCAAATATGTGTTAAACCTTAGCTAACCAAATCTAGGAACACATGAGTGATCGGTATTCGGGGTTGACGGCCCAAACCTTGGGAACGTGCTAACCACGGCTATGTGTGAGTTAGTTGGATATTGTTGTTGTATGCAAGTGTGTGAACCTCCCTTGTGTGCTTAACTCGGTTATGATACCGTATGGTGTGTGGATGTGGTAGGTTCCATAATGGATCCCTAACTACTTATTTATAAGTATATATGTACTAATGGGGGGTGAGGAGTCCGGTTGTTCCGGCCACGCGTGTGATGGACGGGAGTCGTTATCTTATCCGGGTCGGCTCTCTTGGTGTATGTATAGGTGGTATTCCATTTGGTTTCTACCTTCCCTAGCTTATCCAAAGCTAGTTACTGACTCACGTCGGGCCACAGGGGCATACGTATGTTATTTCGGTGTGCTTGGGATTACTATATCCGACACACCTTGGGTATAAGTTAACCGTTCTATATAACCGGGCGGTAACGAGGATGGTAACGAGCTTAACATGGGATTGGCAAAAATCCCTAGGCTCACATGGTATACTAACTATGGTGGAAGGTTCCTTGTGAGAACCGATTTTTATGGTGTTATGTAATGTTATGGTGCTATGCAAATCCCCTTGCTATGCTATGGTGTATTCATATATTGGATGTTTTAAATGGATGCGATGTCATCATATGTACGTTGAACAAAGAGATGTTGTTACGTTTTATTATGTGAGAAATGAGATATTATGTATGATATGGAATGTGTGGATCATGGAAATGAATCCCAGTTTACGACAAGAGGCATTTGAGAGGATAACCCGTTTACTGGGGACATGCCGTTCGTTAAGGAAGTAGCTCCATTTAGAGGAGAGCCATTCTAGGGTTTAAGGAATCATTGGATGGTTGGTTAAGTGTGGATGTGTTGGTTATTGTGAGCCCAATGAGGCGAAATATTATGTGTGGTATGTTAATGGTTTGTATGCATGATTTAAAAATAATCAACTGCATGCTAAGACGAAATTAGTTGTGCGTGGCCCGGTAGCATGTGGGCTGCGGGATACCATACCAGCAAAGGTGCTGAGCCCTTGGGGGCCACCCTTTCTCTTCTTTTCCTATTTCAGGTACGGAGAGCTGGAAGCCGTTCGAGAGTAGGACGGGGCAGATGTTTTAATGGGTAGCCATTTAACTGGCGTAAGCATTGTAGGCGTAGTAAGACCGAAAATGTTATCGGCATTAGTTTGTAAATACTCGGTAAAGTGGGAGTGTATAAGATAATAAATGTTGAAGATGGAATGAGTCTTGTATTGTGTAGTTGCTCGGGAATCTAGTCCATCAGGACCGATACAAATGTACATGTATTAGCTTGTTAGCCAGTGGGTGGTTTAACGGCGTTGTAACACCATGGGAATAAGTAATGTGGTGAGTTGAGTTTCCGTGCAGATTGTTATATGTGTTGGTTGTGGATGGGGTGTTACAGTCATTGGAAGTAAATTGAGGACAACTAAATTCTACAAGTATGGTAATTCTTTGTTAGAATATTTGAGATGATGGAGAGTAGTGGATGAAAGTAGCGGAAGTCGATGAAACGAGACCTTAGACATTGAATCTTGAATGAAGTATTTGGGAGTAGATGAGGATTATTGATGGACTGAATTCCATCCTTTGGAGATGTGTGAATTTGTAATTATGACTATGAAGTATTTGGTTGTTTGAAACTGACGTGGGAAGTCAAACTTGATCCTGATCAGATCAAGGGAAACCGAACACAAATGGGGTGGAAAGATAGTTCAACACTGATGCTGATCACATCAGGGTCGAATGATTCTTGAAGCTCCCCTCAAGTGGTCACAAGAATCACGCTTAGGATAGAAGAAATGAATATAAATTGGAATTTGGAGATGTTTTGTTTTAGGAAGATTTCTAATTAGTAGTTGTAATAGGATTCCCTTAGGCTGGAGAATGAGGATGTGTTGGATTTTATACCGGAGAACGGAAGTAGTATATCATGTGTGTATCCAAGGGTAGCGGGACATAGAGGAGTCCTGTGTCGAGATGACCTGAGTGCCTGCAGGATTGTAAAGTGTATTTCATAGCTTGGGGATAGCTTTGCATTGTAGGTATGTATAAACCTTGTAATGCGGAACTAGATGGTTGGATGTAATGCGGATTGGAGTAATTATGGTACATTGTATGGAATAGTATGTAGTGACCTTGAGTAATGGATTAAGAAATTGTAAGGAGGAAGAATGTATGATTTTTGGGATTAGACAAGTATGAATGAGTAAGTATAGTAATCCTATAACCTTAAACAACTTTGAGGACAAAGTTTCTTAAGGGGGGTAGATTGAAATACCTCGAACTTAAATATAGTGATTAAGATTTTTCTAATCCGTATTTAAGAGCTTAATAATGCTTAAGTAATATTGGTAAGGAAAAAATCCAAAAAGAAATGAAGAAACGCTTTAAAAGCGAAAAACGCTAAATAAGCGTTAAATAACCATAGGAGGTATGAGACCTCGGTTAGCGTATTATGAGGATTTCTAAGGGTTAATAAGGCCTAAATAATATATGGGAACAACTCCCGGAGAAAACGGATCCAAATAATGTATTAAAACGCTACTAGAGCTTTAGCGCACGTTTTTCGAGGAAACCCAAAAACGCGACTTTAAGTGGTCAAACGAACCCGTAAAAATTATAAATCATTAAATAACAATAATTAAGCATTAATGGATGCTTAATTACCAATAAAATTAAAGAAATGAGAAAATTCTGGAAAACGGGCCCGGTTAGTGAATAGTGCTAAACCGGGTAAATTAACGAGCGTTTTCTGTAAAAGATGAAAAACACTCCAACTAGTATAACAGTAGGGGGCCGGTTTTAATGGGTCAAATAACCCCTCACACACACACACAAGATAATTATAATCATTAAAAACAATAATTAAGCATTAACGGAAGCTTTTTACCAATAAAATTAAAGAAATGAGAAAATTCTGGAAAACGGGCCCGGTTAGTGAATAGTGCTAAAACGGGTAAATTAACAAGCGTTTTCTGTAAAGACGAAAAATGCTCTAACTAGTATAGCAGTAGGGGGCCGGTTTTAATGGGTCAAATAACCCCCACACACACACACACAAGCTAATTAAATAAAGAGACAAAAAAGTAAAAAGAGGAAAAGTAGAAAAGTAACTTACCTTTTCTCTCACCTCACCTTTCTCTATACTCTCACCTTCCTCTTCTCTCCCAGCCGATTCTCTTTCTTCTTCCTCCGAAGGCTGGCGATTTTGAAGCTGCCCACAAAAACAATGGCAGCCTCTCTTCTTCTCCATGCTCTACCTCCATGTGAGCTCCAAATGTAAAAATAATTACATATTCTTACTCCCCTCATCATTCTCTACACTTCCCTCTTTTCAAAATCCAAATGAGGAAGTTCATCTCCATGGGTTTACCCCATTCAAAGAGAAAATAGCATCAATGGGTAGCTTGGAGTCTCCTCTCTCCATTAAGGTAAAAATCTACATGAAAAACTCATGTTTTCTCCATCTTTCTTTGTAACCATTTCTAACCCTTTGTAATGCCCTGTTTTCTCTCTCTCTTTTGAGCATCAATTCAACCTTGCAATGGTGGTGGAATCACCTTCTTGAACCAAGGGCTAAAAACCCCTCTTAAAAGATTCCTAAAGGTAAACCCTAACTTGTGGTAAATTAAAACCTTCATTGGATTAGAGTTGTTTTAAGAGATTAGAAGTTTAATTATATTCTCTTTATGTAATTTGGGTGTTGGGATGGAGTTTGACAACTCCATCCCCATATGGCCGATTTGTGCAAGAAAGAGAGAAGGAGGAGAATTGGAAAAGAAATGAAGGAAATATAAGCTCAAGTCATTGGTTCGAGAATAAGACTCGAGGAACGAGAGTGAACCAAAGGAATGTGAGGACACCCGGTGAAGAAGATCCCGGTGAAAGGTATGATTTCTTCATGCTCTGCATCTTAACCTGGTTACCCCGATTGTGTGCTTATTTGATCACCAAAATAAGATAAATGCTTGAATCGGACTATATTGAACTTACTTGTGCTTGCTTTAGGTTGTTCTTGATATATATTGTCTTGAACACTAGTTTTTATAATTCATGAAATATTTGGATGAAGATGAAGTGAATTTGTACCTTGTATTGTACTTGTGTATTGTATTGTATCTTGTATGGATGTGTATATGAGCAATGTATTTGTGTGTGGCTTGGATGTGTGACTTGTACTAATTCCTAACTACCTAACTCCTAACGTAAGTATGAGTAAATTGGAATGAGTAGAAGTCCGATATAGTTTCGGCCACGCGTGAGGATGAGGAGACACAAGAGGTTGGATCTGATTCTTGGTTCTTAAACTTTCCACGGCCCAAACCCTTAAATGGGTAGCATCCTGGATTAGTGAACCAAGTAAATCCCGGTGGTGGGACGGTGTAGCGGTAGCCCCGGGCTGGAGGTCCCGACCACTTAACTTGAGTAAGTAGTAAGTAAAGTAAAGTATTGTATGAGTAATGGTCTTGGCTGGCGTAAGTCATTGACCCTGGGTGAAAGAGTAATCTCCACCCGTTTAACCCGGGTGGACAAATGGAGCTAACAAGTATTGTGTATTGTGTATGTATTATGTATGTATTGTTTATGCGTACTTCGGAAAAAGGTAAGTAAGTATCGGTTGGCTTGTATGGTCTACCTTGTATGTATTGAAGTGTATGTATGAATTCCTTGTGTATCATTGTAGCATTATGAATGAAGCATGTATGTATGTATGAATTGTAAAATGAATTGCATGTATTCGACCAAGTGGTCGGCGTACCCTCGCTAGTACGCGGGGTATGCGGAAGTCATATCCAGCGTAAGCTGAGCCCCTAGGGGCAACGTTTTAGTGTGCAGGTACCCGAAGCAGCTATGGTCACAGTAAGAGATGGCTACCTCGTTTAGATAACTAGGAATGAAATGTAGATAGTAGAGAATGGTACAAGGCTTGTAGCCTAGAAGTAGAAGTGTACCAAGGGGTACACCAAAAGTATTGGAAGCATGTAGTTGTGAGGAATGGGTAGATGTAGTCTCTTAATGAGTATGTATGAAATTGAAGGAGGTATTGTATTTGTATAAGGATCTAGTAAACTCGGTGTATTGTATTGTATTGAACTTATGGAGCATTGTATGAAATAGAGCATTGTAGTATTGGTAGGTAATTGAAGTATGTATTGTAATTGTGTAGTACTCGGATATTCCGGTCCATCAGACCGATGCTGTATGTAGTAGTAGCCTGTTAGTCACGTGGGTGGCTAACGGCGTTGTACCACCCGCCGTTGTGTAGTATGTATCCGCTACGTGAGTATGGATGTATAAAGAGATTGGACGGTAATGACGGTATTAGCGGTAGGGGTGTTACAAGTGACTTAACCTCGCCCGACAATAAGTCGGAGGAACTTAGGAACTTAGTGAATAATCGTGAGAGTACGGATAGTATGTATAATAGATTTCTAGAGAGCTGGCCATAAATCTAAACCCATCCACTTCAATCACGGTAAAAGAATACCACACTTGTTACTAACCTTATTCCCACAATAAAAGGAACAAAAAGGTGATGTATAGCACATTAAGGATAACATGAAGGTGAGTAACCCAAGTTATCAGGGTCGCACAGCAGAAGCTAGTGGGCCCTAGATGTACCTAGTAAGTATGAGAGAATGTCTATCAATGCCTGAAGCCTGATAGGCTAGAGACCGAATTAATTATGAGTTAAATGAACTCATATAGGAATTCTTGGTGCAAGGACTGAACCATTAGTATGGTTAAGACCCTTTGACCAGAGTACATTATATAATAAACCGTAGTGAAGCTAAATGCTTCAGAGTGCCCGAATCGAATGAACCAATGTTCAACAATAATATATGGTAGATTACGTGGGCGTAATCCCTTTTAAGGGGGTAGTAGAGCGAAACCGCTTAATGTAAATTTCATGAATAAAACACATAAACTATAATGTGCATAGCACAAATGAGAATTGATTTGATGATTGGTACTATGTTAAATAAACATAAGTATTCATTCTTATTGTAATTGTGGTAATTAGGCACGAGAGATGCAAGTACCATAACATGAGTCGGTATAAAACCGATGTAGAACCTAGAGGAAAGTGAGTTCCCTAGGCGATTGTTTGTGAGACATTGAGAATGAGAGTAGTGGACGGAACTCCACGAGTATTATATCCTGCAAAGAATAGTACGAATTGATTGAGAGTAATAGATGAATGTAGCCCATGAGTAGTGTATTCGTAGGTAAGTTATTGGAGTATTGGAAGTAAATTGTGGACGACTGAATTTATAAGTATTGTATCCTTAGTTAGATCATTTGAGATGATGGAGAGATAATGAATGAAAGTAGCGAAGGTTGATGAAATGAGCACTTAGGCATTGAGCCTCGAAGTAAAGTATTTGGAATTAGAGTGAGGATGATTGATGGACTGAATTCCATCCTTTTAAGATGTGTGAATTTGTAATCATGACTAGGAGGAGTAAAAAGATAGAAAATGAAAATAAATGAATTATTTTATTGTTTGAAACTGATGTGGGAAGTCGAACTTGATCCTGATCAGATCAAGGGAAACTGAACACAAATTGGGGTGGAAGATAGTTCAACACTGATGTTGATCACATCAGGGTCGAATGATTCTTGAAACTCACCTCAAGTGGTCACAATAATCACACATAGGATATAAGTAATGAATATAAATTGGAATTTGGAGTTGTGTGTTTTAGAAAATTTCTAATTAGTAGTTGTGCAAGGATTTTTCTTAGACATGAGAATAAGGATTTGTTTGAAGCTTACACCGGAGGAGAAGATAGGAGAGTAGCATGTTGTATTATTCCAATGGCAGCAGGACATAGAGGAGTCCTGTGTCTAGATGACCGGAGTGTTTGCGGGATTGTAATGTGTATTGCATTGCTTTGGGGACAGCTTTGCACTGCATGTATGTATAAACCTCGTAATGTGGAACCAGATGGTTGGATGTAATGCATATTGGAGTAATTATGGTACACTGTATGGTATGGTGCGTAGAGACCTTGAGTAATGGATTTGGGAATTGTAAGGAGGAGGAGTGTATGACTTTGGCATTAGACATGTAGGAATGAGCAAGTATCATAATCCTATAACCTTGAACAACTTTGGGGACAAAGTTTCTTAGAGGGGTAGATTGAAATACCCCGAACTTAAATATAGTGATTAAGATTATTCTAATCCGTATTTAAGAGTCTAATAATGCTTAAGTAATATTGGAGGGAAAATAAACCCAAAAGAAATGAAGAAATGCTTAAAAAGCAAAAACGCTAAATAAGCGTTAAACAACCATAGGAGGAATGAGACATTGGTTAGCGTATTATATGGAATCCTAAGGCTTAATAAGGCCAAAATAATATATGGGAACAACTCCCGAAGAAAAACGGATCCAAATAATGTATTAAAACGCTAATAGAGCTTTATCGCATGTTTTTCGAGAAAACCCAAAAACGTGACTTTAAGTGGTCAAACGGACCCGTAAAAATTATAGTTCATTAAATAACCATAATTAAGCATTAATGGGAGCTTAATAGCCAATAAAATTAAAGAAATGAGAAAATTCCAGAAAACAGGCCCGGTTAGTGAATAGTACCAAAACCGGGTAAATTAACGAGCGTTTTCTGTAAGACGAAAAAACGCTCCAACTAGTAATACTGTAGGGGGCCGGTTTTTAACAGTCAAATAACTCCCTCACACACACATGTAACTAGCTAATTAAATAGAGAAGTCAAAAAGCAAAAAGAGAAAAGTAAAAAGGGTACTTTACCCTTCTCTCACGTCTCTTTTTCCATTTCTCTATTCTCTCACCTCCCTCCTCTCTCTCCTAGCCGATTTACCCCTTCTTCTTCCTCTGGTTGGCGATTTTGAAGCTCCCAAATAACAACAATGGCTTTTCTTCTCTCTTGCATGCTCCATCTCCATTTGAGCTCCAAATGCAAAAATAACCACATATTCTTACTCCTCTCATCATTCTCTACCATTCTCTTTTTCAAAATCTCAAAATGAGAAAGTTCATCTCCATGGGTTTTCCCCATTTGAAGAGAAAATGGTACCAAAGTAAAGCTTGGAGTCTCCTCTCTCCATTAAGGTAAAAATCTCCATGAAAAACTCATGTTCTCCATTCCCTTTGTAACTGATTTTACCCCTTTGTAGTACTCTATTTTCTCTCTCTCTCTTTTGAGCATAACCCCAACCTTGCAATGGTGGTGGAATCACCTTCTTGAACTAAGGGCCAAAACCCCTCTTAAAAGCTCAAAAAAAGTAACCTAGATTAGTGTATTAAGCATTCAATGAATTAGTGTTAATCTAAGGGTTAGTATTTTAATTTCACTTGTTTTGTGTTCTTTGGGTGATGGGAATGGAGTTTGGCAACTCCATTCCCTATGTGACCGATTTGGTGCAAGAAAGAGAGAAGAAGGAGAATGGAAATGAAAGAAGGAATTAAGAGTTTAAGGTAAGAGCTCCTTCTTAATGCTAAATTTTAATGCATTAGAGTAATGGGATGGGGTAAACTAATTTAAAGAACCCAAATCTTGTATTAGTATTGTAGTTTGTGGAAGTTTGAGTATTTGTGAGCTAGCATTTGAATTGTAGGCCTTAGAGCCAAGTAAATTGTGTATGGGTATTGGTATTGTTGTTTGATGGAGTATTGATGTATTGAGATGGATTTGTATTGCTTTGAGTGCTGGTAGGACCCTTGTATGGGTGTGGCTAGATTTGGAATGAATTTGGTGAGAAAGTATGTGTGTGGATAAGTGAGAATTATAGGTGAACTATGGCAAAATTTTAGTAGGAGATGTGCATTTATGAATGACTTGGTGAATGAGAAAACCAAGGTGTGTATTGGATTGAGTAAGGATGTTAGTAACCATGGAGTAGTAGTAGTTGTAGTATGAGAATATAAGAGTGTAAAATCTGTAGCAAGAAGTGTAATATTGCATTGTAGAAACTAGGAAAAATTAATGTGCAAGAGGTAGTGAAATGAGTGTTGGACTTGGGTATAGATAGTGTACTTGCTTGGAAATGAATTGGAATGGTAAAATTAAGTTAGGACAAGATGAAAAATGCAAAGAGAAGTGTAGGGATGCACAAGTGTGCAAAGTGAAAATGTGAAGGGAAATTTGTAGAATTTGAGCAAGAAGTTGACCATGGATTTAAGGAGTTTTAGTGAGTGTTTAAGTGTGTTTAAACATGTATAAAACATGTGGAAATATTATGGAATGATTGGAGGTGGATTAAGGTTGATTTGGGGTGAAAAATCAACTTAGTAGCAGTTTTTAGCAGGGTCCGGGACCTAGAATATGTACCAAGTCCCGGACCGCTTCAAAACTTAAGTCGAGAGTCAAAACTGGTATTGGTCTGGGACCTAGGTCCAGGACCAAGTCCCGGACCACAATGACAATGAAAAACAGGCCGAGAGTATAATCTATGAATGGTCCGGGACCTTGGGTCCGGACCAAGTCCGGGAACACCCCTAAATTGTTGCAGAATGTGTTTTTTAGGGTTTAAAACATGGGGGATTGATGGGTAATGGTTTTAGAAGTTGTTAAGGCCTTGTTGGTGACCTTTAAAGGCCCTAAGAAGTGTAAACAAGTTTGAGAAGTCATTAAGAAAGTTGTAAGTTTAAGAACATTAAGTAAAACCGAAACAACGGGATAACGGGGTAAGTATGGGAGTAGTAATTATGTAAGTATCGTAATGCTTAGTATTAATGGAATCATTTGACATGTAGTCATTGGTTCGAGAATAAGGATCGAGGAACAAGAGTGAACCAAAGGAACAAGGGAACACCCGGTAAAGTAAATTCCGGTAAAAGGTATTATTTCTTCATGCTCTGTATCCTAACCTGGTTACCCGATTTGTGTGCTTATTTGATCACCTAAATAAGATAAATGCATGAATCGGACTTTATTGCACTTACTTGTGCTTGTTTTATGTTGTTCTTGGTATATTGCCTTGAACACTTAGTTTGTATAATTCATGAAATGTATGGATGAGGATGAATTGTATATGTACCTTGTAGTGTACTTGTGTAATGTATTGTACCTTGAATGGATGTATATGTGTGTATGGTATTATTGTGGTCTGGAACTACCTAGTCCTAACGTAAGTACTGAGTAAATTGGAATGAGTAGAAGTCCGATATAGTTTCGGCCACGCGTGAGGATGAGGAGACACAAGAGGTTGGATCCGATTGCTGGCTCTTAAACTTTTCCACGGCCCAAACCCCTTAAATGGGTAGCATCCTGGATTGGTGAGTCAAGTAAAGCCCGGTGGTGGGGATGGTGTAGTCCCTGCCCGGAGGTCCCGACGACTTAACTTGAGTAAGTAGTAAGTAAGTAAGTAAAATATGTATGAGTAATGGTCTTGGTTGGTGTAAGTCATTGACCCGAGTAAAAGAGTAATCTCAACCCGATTAACCGGGTGGACAAATGGAGCTAACAAGTATTGTGTATGTATTGTGTATGTATTGAGTATGCGCATTTCGGTAAAGGTAAGTATGTGTTGGTTGACTTGTATTGTCTGCCTTGTATGAATTGAAGTGTATGTATGTATTCCTTGTGTAGTATTGTATTAGTATGAATGAAAGCATGTATGTATGTATTTGTAAAATGAATTGCATGTATTCGACCAAGTGGTCGGCGTACCCTCGCTAGTATGCGGGGTATGCGGAAGTCATATGCAGCTTAAGCTGAGCCCCTGGGGGCAACGTTTTTAGTGTGCAGGTACCCGACGCGGTTACGGTCACAGTAAGAGATCGACAGATGTTTGACAGCTAGGAATGAAATGTAGGAAGTAGTAAATGGTATAAGGCTTGTAGCCTTCGATGTAGAAGTGTACCAAGTGGTACACCCCTTAGTACTTAGAAAGTAAGTAGCTTGTGAGGAATGGGTAGATGGTAGACTCTTAGTGAGTAAGTATGAACTTGAAGGAATTGTTGTATTTGTATTTGTATTTGTATTTGGATCTTAGTAAACTCGGTGTATTGTAATGTATCATGTTAGGAGTATTGTTTTGAATGGGAAGTTGTAGTACCCGGTTGTAAATGTAGTAAGGATTTTATTTGGTAGCACTCGGATATTCCGGTCCATCAGACCGATACTGTATGTAGTAGTAGCCTTTTTAATCACGTGGGTGGCTAACGGCGTTGTACCACCCGCCGTTGTGTAAGTATGTATCCGCTGCGTGAGTATGGATGTATAAGGAGATTGGACGGTAATGACGGTATTAGCGGTAGGGGTGTTACACGACCGACCCTACCAAGGTCGGTCCTAAGGTCGGTCGAAGTCAGAAGACTTCGGGTTTGAAAATTTCAGCGTGACCGACCCTACCAAGGTCGGTCCTAAGGTCGGTCTAAGCCAGTACCATTTTCTCAAGGTGTTTAACTACTCACTTTGAACTTTAAACTCACTTAAATCTTTCCCTAATCATTCCACATGTTTACAAACATGTTTTAACACCTTAAACACTCTTAAAACCTCCTTAATCATGGTCATACTCATTACCCAATTTCTTGCTCAATTTGACACACTCACCTTTCTCGTTTTGCAGTTGTGCACACTTGTGCCTTACAACATTCTCATGAAAGCTTTTACCTCATTCCCTACCAATTTACCATTCCAATTCATTCTTAAGCAATTTCATTTCTAATACCGAGTTCATTTATCGTTTCACAAGCTACACACCCAAGTTCATCCCTAGCCAAATCCATGACTTGTCTACCTATCTATGCTACAAATTTTTGCACCAAAATTCCATCCTTAAGTAATTATTCCTAGGGTGATTAACTAACCCAAATAAACCTCTTTCAACACCTAGTTAACCCTAGGTCATCCTTCACTCATGCAGCACTTAAAACTCCTTAAGTTTCTACACAAATTTGCCATAGCTCACCTACAATTCTAACATTACCCAAATGCATCTTTTCATCCATTTCCTATTCCATTTACTAGCCACATCCACAAGGGATCCTACCAGCACTCAATTCATCCAAATCACATCCATAATTCTCCAAACACAATATAATGCATAAATCACAAAATGCATGGCACTTAGGCCTTTAATCACAACTTAATCATAATTCTCTCCTCTAACTACCAAGCACATTTATAGCACCATTCTTTTGGGTTCATTCTTTTCATTACCCATCCCAATATCCCAATACATATAGAATATACATTAAGGTAGGTTTCTTACCTTGTATTCTCAAATTCTCTTTTCCATCTCCTCTTCCTCTTCTCCACTTCTCTTGACTCAAAATCGGCCAAGTTGGGCAATACACTTGCCAACCTCTAAATCAATACCCAAATGGGGATTAGGCACCAAACAATACACCTATACTTACTAATTAAGCTAGGACACAAGGGAAAGTGCTTAGAGCACAATAATGGGAAATTACCTTTGGAGCTCTAGAATGGACCTTCTTTCTGCAGAATGTTATTTCTGAGTGGTTTAGAACAGTGTGTAATTACATAAAAAGAAAAAGAAATTAAAAACTCAAATTATAAACGTCGGGCTGCAAACAATTCCCGGTCGTAGTAGTATAACGAGTGTCGTATCCACAGGGAGATTGTTCAATTTACCCTAGTCTTGGTAGTTACTAAAAAAACTGCAAAAAGGGGTTTAGCCGGAGGCAAGCTTGATTTGTTGTTAAATAATACAGAAATAATAAAAACAGTAAAAAGGTGATTAATTGTTGTGAATGGAAAATGTATCCTAGGATAGCGGGGGAATTTCCTAAATTACTTAACATATTTATAACTTGTTTCAATTATTTATTGCCTATTAGAGTTAATAATTGTCAGTTACGAACTCTTAATAAAGCCTTAATATTTCCTGCTCAGTCCGGAGTGTAAATATCAAGATTAATTCCTTTGTGGTACCTAGACTATCTCAAAATCATATGTTGATAGTTACCAAATAAATGCAGTCGTTTGTCGCGCAAAGCATTTAGCATATTAGTTAAAAGGAATTAAAACAAGTTAAATGAGAGAGAAACAGGTGATAAATATTAATTACGTAATATTAGAAATCAAACCCCCATCCTAGGATACAGAAGAAAATTACTCAGACATTAACGGAGTTAAGAAGATTACACAGATAGATTTTGACATTAATTCAGAGGAAGAACTGGTCTGTTCTCCTCTCACTGCTGCTCTTCTATTTCTTTAGTTACTGCGTGAGTGTGGAATGTGTGGTGTTACGGGAGGAGGAAAATAAGTGGAAGGAAATGGATGATTGTGGTGAGCGAATTCCTCCGTCGTGCGTGTGGTGTGTTTTGCAGCTAAGGTGGTGAGTTTATATAGAGGTTTGGCTCCGTACTAATTTGATTGCAGATGAAGAGGAGAGTTGATTGCTATCTTCATGATTGCAGAGGGGACAGAGAGCTGCACGCGTGAGAGATTAATGGTAGGCGGTGCGGGAGTAGATAGATAAATCGATTCAAGTTGGAGAAGACGGCGAAGACGGGCGAAGAAAACTAGTCGCGGCGTTGATTTAATTCATGACCGCCTGCTGTCCGCCTAATAAATGGCGGTTTCCTCTTATATGTCCGCCTGTTTTAGAGGCGGTCTCCTCTTATGTCCGCCTGTTTCAGAGGCGGTTGTGTGTGTCACGTCCGCCTCCTTAAGAGGCGGTAGCCTCTATGGTGACCGCGAGCACGTCGCCTCCTTAAGAGGCGGTAGCCTCTCTCACGTCCGCCTCCTTCACCGCGCGGTTGCCTCAGCCCTGTCCGCCTGGCGGTTGTCCGTGTAACGTCCGCGACTTAGGGGGGCGGTTGCACAGTCACCGCGTGACTCTCGCGTGCCTCTGTTTGAACGGCTCTACATTCTTCGTTATAAGTCCGTTTTCTGAGCCGTTTGCGTCTATGTGTTGTCTCTTCGTGTACTTTGCTCCTAGCTTGGTTGTTCCTCATGTTAAACCAATAAATTGTGAGATAATCAATAAAACATAAACTAGAGGAAAAAACATACGATAAGCGAGAAATGAGCAGAAAAGTGCTGATATAATATATGAAATACACCCATAAAACATGCTCATTTAGACACTTATCACTTTCATGGATCAAAAGGGGATTTCAACCACCATTGGAGGTTTAAATGAATTCTTAAACAAAGAAAGAAACAAGGCATTAAGAGGGGCAAAAATCGGCCAAGACAAGGATGAAGAAGAAAATGAGTTTTTCCTTGAATCTTTTTACCTTAAGTGAAAGAGGGGACTCCCTAGCTCCATAAAAGCTGATTTTCTCTTCATATGGGATATACCCATGGAGATTAACTTCATCTTTTGGAATTTTGAAAAGATAGGAAGGTAGCTCTTGATGAGAGGATCAAGAATATGTATTTTATTTTGAGTTTGGAGCTTTATTGAAGCTGGGCAAGCATGGAAAGTGGGGAAGCCATTGAAGGGCTGTAGAAATCGCAAGAAGAAGAAGGGAGGATATGTAGCTGGCTGGTATGGGGTGCCAACGTGAGAGAGAGGAGAAAAGTGATGGTGAGAGGAGAGAGAGTAAAAAGGGGTATTAGTTACCCTTTGCTTTTTACTTTATTTCTTTCCTCCTCTTCTAGCTACTTTACTTATTGAGAGATGGGAGCTGATTTATCTGCTAAAAAACCGACCCCTATGTACATTTAAGCCGGGCTTTTTTTTTCTTTTTACAAAGAAACGCTCCTAAATTCCTGGTTTGGCACTATTCACTAACCGGGCCTGTTTTCTGGGTTTTCTCGTTCTTTAATTTTAATGGTTCTTAACCTTTCATTAATATTTAACTATAGTTATATAGTCAACTATAATTTTTACGGGTCTGTTTGACCACTTAAATTCACGTTTTGGGTTTTTCTCAAAAAACGTGCTTTAGGGCTCGTTTGCGTTTTTAACCCATTATATGGATCCGTTTTCTCGGGAATTGTTCCCACATATTATTTAGGCGTAATTAAGCCCTGGGAATCCATCTAGGACCCTAACCGAGGTCATACACCTCCTATAGTGTGAAACGCTCATTTTTACGTTTTTCACTTTTAAAGCGTTTTCTTTTTCTTTTGGCTTTATTTTCTTCACCAATATTCTTTAGGCACTATTAGGCCCTTAAATATCATAATAGAATAGTTTAATCACCATTTTTAGGTTCGGGGTATTTCATCAAGATTTGAGCCGAGAGGCAGATAAGAGAAAGAGATCCGTGTATGTTGTAGTGAATGAATTCCTAGATGTATTCCCTGACGAGATCCCTGGTATGCCGCCAGATAGGGAAGTAGAGAGTTCAGCATCAACCTGGTGCCAGGGTCCGCACCCATTTCGAAAGCTCCGTATCGTATGGCACCATCAGAGTTGAAGGAGTTGAAGGCCCAATTAGAGGACCTCTTGGAGAAGGGATACATTCCCCCGAGTGTATCGCCTTGGGGGGCCCCTGTCCAGTTCGTGAAGAAGAAGGATGGGGAGCGACATGAGTTTGTATTGACTATTGAGAGCTGAACTAGATCATTGTGAAGAACAAATACCCGCTGTCGAGGATTGACGATCTCTTTGACTAGCTTCAGGGCGTAGGAGCTTTCTTGAAGATTGATCTGAGGCCGGGCTACCATCAGCTCAGAGTTGTAGAGAAAGACATCCTGAAGACAGCCTTCCAGACCAGATATGGGCATTTCGAGTTCTTGGTCATGCCCTTTAGATTGACGAACGCTTCAGCTGTCTTTATGAACCTCATGAACCGGATCTTCAATCCTTACCTAGACCAGTTCGTGGTGGTGTTCATATATGACATTCTAATATATCCTAAGGATGAGCGGAAGCACGAGGAGCATTTGAGGCTGGTGTTGCAGACACTGAGAGAACAACAGTTGTACGCGAAGCTATCCAAGTGTGACTTTTGGCTGGAGCGGGTGGCATTCCTAGGCCACATCATCACAAAGGAAGGCATTTCAGTGGACCCATCAAAGATTCAGGCTGTGAAGGAGTGGCCAAGGCCAAGTAATCTGACGGAGGTCCGTAGTTTCCTGGGTCTGGCAAGATACTACAGGAGGTTTGTTATAGACTTCTCAAAGATAGCGAGGCCGCTCACCAACCTTATGAAGAAGGTGGTGAAGTTCCAATGGGACAATGATTGCGAGAAGGCATTTTAGACGCTGAAGGAGAGGTTGACCACAGCTCCAGTGCTGACCTTGCCTTCAGGGACCGAGGGATTTGATGTGTTCAGCGATGCATCCAAGTATGGATTGGGATGCATTCTACTGCAGCACGGAAAGTCATAGCCTATGCATCGAGGCAGCTGAAGGAGTATGAGACGCGATATCCGACGCATGACCTGGAGTTGGCGGCTGTAGTTTTTGCACTTAAGATTTGGAGACACAACCTCTATGGTGTCTCGTGCAAGATCTACACAGATCATAACAGCCTCAAATACATCTTCACGTAAGAAAGAATTGAATATGAGGCAGAGAGAGGTGGTGGTCGAGCTGATTAAGGATTATGATCTGGAGATTCTGTACCATGAGGGGAAGTCTAACATGGTGGCAGACGCTCTGAGCAGAAAGAGGAGTCACTTGTGGAACTCGATGTGGGTGCTTCCAGACGAGCTGGTTCGTGACTTCCAGAAGCTAAACTTAGAAGTGATGGAGTCAGGAGGCGTAGACCGGGAAAGGACCTAGAACAATGATTACTGGTGGAAATGTGTCCAAACCAACTGAGGACCCTAACCCCACACCACTAACTTGCTAAGTGCATAATCGAGTGGGAAAGGACCCCTGCTGGTACATCAATAGTGGGTGCTTAAAACACATGAGAGGAGAAAAAATGAAGTTCTTCTCACTCAAACCGGGAAGCCAAGGAACCGTTTCCTTTGGCGGCAACAGGAAAAGAAAAATCATCGGTGTAGGTAAGGTTGGTTTTACCTCAGAATATGTCATTGATAATGTTAATCTAGTTAATGGTCTAAAATTCAATTTGCTCAGTGTTTCACAAATATGTCACAAAGGTAACTCAGTCTACTTCTACTCTACACATTGTAGCATAGTAAGTCAGAGTAATGGTAAGGATTTGTTATAGGGAAAAAGATGGAACATTTTTTATGTGACTAGTTTGGAGGATATTAACAGTCTAAACCTTCCATGCTGACTGCATCAATAGATGACTCCACATTATGGCACAAAAGACTAGGGCATGTAAGCATATCATTGTTAAGAAAACTTGTCAAGAAACATTTGGTGAGAGGTCTCCCTAAGATTAAGAAATCTGAGACAAATCTTGTGATTCATGTGTTAGAAGCAAATAAACTAAGACTTCCTTCAAATCAAATAACATAGTAAGTACACTCAAGCCACTTGAATTACTTCACATGGATTTATGTGGGCCTATGAGGACCAGAAGTTTTGGAGGAAATGGGTATGTATTTGTAATTGTTGATGATGTTAAGTCAAGATCCTTTAGTTTTGCGGATGATAGCAAAACCTTGTATCATTTATTTAACATGTTCGTTAAGCTTTGAAATTCAGATAGACAGGCAAAGGAATGGCTTCGCACGCAAGGTTGCAAGCGCACTCAATTCATGACATGTGCCCAACCAGTGAGGCACCTGTCCAGGAGAGCTCATGATAGAACTTCTAGCACATACAAGAAGTCAAGCATCACACGATCACATCTCTTATCCTTCAGAAGTAAATAAAGACAAAACACTACAAGAAGATTGACATATCTAAGCAGACTCACACATCCTCATAATCAACTAGCACACGACAAGAACAAACTCATTAATTTGCAAAAGAACAAGATAAGTAAAGGGCTATTTATCAGAACGATTACATAGCCATAATGAAGTCTAAAGGAGCATTTATGAGCATTAATGAGCCAGACAAGTTGAGTACACAAGTTGTGCTCGACCAATTGAGAGAGTTGCCGCCGACGTGATCAATCACAATGTGACACGTGTTCTGACAACTCCAGATCAAGTTGTTGCCTCTTTACAAATCTAGTGTGGTTGTTATGTGAAAGGTTGAAGCTGTAATCGACTCCTAGAGTCTAGGAGTTTATAGGACGGTAGTTATATCTTAACTAACCATATATATACTTTTATTTATGTCATGTGTAAACAAGTCTGTACGAGAGAGAAAAAGATAGAGATTATCTGAGTAGTGTGAATCAGACTTAAGTGTGTGAAAGCTAGAGAGATGGTGAGCTGGTTAGGACTGGAGTTGTGTGACAACACTTTGTATATTGGTAGACTGATGAGTCGGGGAGCGGTTGAGGAACCGTAGGCCAGCTGTCATGAAAGGGTAGAGGACTTTGGGATAAAGTCCTAAACTGTTCTGGAGTTCGTGTGTGGGGCGAGGGAGATTGAGTGAATTTCTGTGTGTAAATTCTCATTTGAAATGGAGTTTCCAGTTTAAGTTTATCTCGCGTCTTTCCTTAACTATCAAAGTTTATTTGAGTCAATGTGTAACACCCCATCTTAATCCAATCGTGGTTATCCCAAACTTAACAACACATATATAAACATCACAGCGGAAATCAATATATACCAGGACCTTGCTACGGTCTGAAACGTAAAATACCGAAACTTAAAAACTTACAACCGACTAACCCAAAATACATACCAACCGAGTTTCCAAGTATCTCAAGTACCAACATAATTCTCCACAAGTACCAATATTAACAGATGGGTGTACATGCACACCGTAATAAAAAATAAGACCCATCCTAAGTCTACCCACTCCTACTCTCAAGGTGAGTCTTCTGTGGGCACTTACCTGCAAATGTAAACAGTTGCCCCCGAGGGGGTCAGCACCTTTGCTGTTACGATTCTCTTATAGCCCCAAGCACGGGGCTACAACGACTAATTGTTGATAGCATGAAGTTGATTAGATACACAGCATAAGTAAGAAGTGGAATAGACAACAAGCCACAAATGAAGAAGAAACATAGTTCACACACAATGAATGACTTAAACGCGTTCCCTTAGTAAGAAGGTTAATCTTTTAACTCCTCAAGTTATGATTCCTCCTAATCTCAGTCCATTCTTATCTTACCTCAATCTTAATCCTTATCTCAATCTCAGAATACAAACCGTTCTTTAATTAGAAATGGTTGTATCTTATCTCAATGTTTTTTTTTTCAGGCCCAAAAGTAACCCTAGCCAATGAGCAAGTAACTCCATTGGGTTGAATAAACAACTTATCTTAAATTTGGGATTTAGGTGATCCCACCGCACCACCTTAATCTACCTCCTACCTTGTGTAGACACCAAAAATTCTCACCCCATAAAGCAAAATTCAGATAAATAAATAAAATAAGAGGGTCGTCGCCTTTCGTTTCGACACTTATTCATGTGCGTACCAAAATGAAACCTATATTTCTAAGACAAATTTAAAAAATCAATTTTCAATCCATCCGTTTTCAAATCCGTCCATTTTCGTTATTTATTCATTTTACCATTTTATTTTTTGATTTATTTCATGTTAGTCAGTTACGTTTTATTCGCTTATTCATTTGTCTATTCGTTTTATTTTTGTTTCATGCTATTTCGTTACTTGTTTATTTTATCTCATTCCATTTCAGTGATACTTTTACTTGTATTTTCTTTATTAGTACTTGTCTGTATCTTGTCTTTATCATTATTATTTTAGAGTTATCTTCATCATTTTATGTACACTTTGTTTTGTCGCTAATTCGATTAAACTCCCTCTCATCTCGTTTTATTACGTCTTCTTTATCTTATTTACTACTACTCGTACATATTTGATTCAATCTCCATTTTTAGGATATTCTCTTGTATTTTTACTTCCATCACACTAGTATTATTTCATTATTTTGTGCACTCATCATTGTGCTATTTCATTTAATTCATATTTTTTATAATTTTGTATTTTATTATTTACATTCTATAGTTTCATGACTCATGTGAAGAAAACAATTCATTTTACTAGATTAAATTCTTTCATCTTACTGTACATTTAAGTTGTAAATGAACATTGACGTTTTAAGTGTTATTCAGTTTTATTCAAAAGTTTAGTATTATTTCTTGCTTCCATATACTGAATTCTGTTATGGTGTAACTGGTTAGTATAGAGAGAGAGGAGAGTTAGATGTCTAAAGTTCGAAACTCAATTAGAGCAATTTTAGTGTTTTATTTTTGTTCGCACTACAACCTGGGTCGGACCAAACCCGGACCTGAATGTGACCCATCCATTTCCCCTTTTAACCCACGTCCAAATAAAGTCAGGAAACCCTAAATCTCCTCTATAAAATAACAACAAAGATGAACCTAATCGATCTACAGTAACCAGCCGCCAGATTTCGAACATTTATCCATCCTTTCTGCTCTATCATTTTTTTTTCCTCATCTGCTCCCGATTTGCAAAGCCTAATGAATTCCTCTTTGCAAAAAATCAATGGCGTTCAATTGTTTTTCCTTCTCCCCGTCGGATCCGAAGAATTCATCCATGAATCCATCTGAAGCAAACATTCATTCTCCCTGCCCTATCCGTTCTTCACGAGAGCCCAACCCTTTTACCTGAAAACACCATCAGCAACACCAACAAAAAAAACGATCCCCACACCTCAAATGTTCTTCCATTGAGAATCGTCGTCGACACTATGCCATCACCAAGAAATTCACTATACCGCTCCCGTTCCGCCTCCATCCTCAAACAGAGTAGACAACATTCCATCCCCATTTGTTGAGAGTCGACCCCGATTTCACTCACTCTCCCCTTCTATCTTCAAAACCGAAAAACGAGAACCGGATACCACTCCCTCACGATCTCGATTCTTCTACCCTGGCATACCTTCGCAACTCAACCAAAAGGGCAATCGTCGCTCACCGATCGGCTGAAGTCTTCCCAGTACGCGCGAGCAGACACAAGAAGGAAGGAGGAGCAGGCTCGAACTGAAGCGGGGTGTGCGAAGTTCCAACTCGGAATCACGCCGAAGTTCTAACCGTCATTTGCTGATTTAGTCTGCGTTTCCTCGGTAATGCACCCTCTCCTCTTCAGTTCAATTTCTTTCTTTGTTCTGTGGTAGTACTTCCAGAACCGGCTATGGAGGGAATGTCCAGATAGATTTCCTGTTTTACTCCATTTTATTCATTCTGGCCTAAAAGTGGAGATGTTTGTTGGAATCCAAGCCAGATGCTGTTAGTTTCCACTTCAAACTGATTAATCGGGTTTAGTATTGGCGTTTGCTTTTCCGGATGTTGCTTTCGAACTCAGACCCAAGTGTCCGCAACATATGGGACTGGAAAGTTATTGAACTCACTGATGTGTGTATTTGTTTTGGAAATGTCTGTTGACCACCTTGATCTGTGTTTCGCTGAGGTACCCGCTCTGAACTCTGGCCCGGGGCAAACTGTAGGATCCCGAGAGTGAACCATATGTTCAAATGCTGATGTCAAGCCTTGCGTGTGTAGACCGATTGAAGCCGACCTTGGGTTTGCAAGAGTCGATCAAATCGATTGATTCAAGGGTTGGTATCCCTTCCTGCCTTTAAAAGCATACCAATATCTATCAGTTTTGCTTGTATATGTATGCATATTCGTTAAATACCTGACATAGGTATACAGTTTTTTGTTGTTGTTGTTTTGCCTAGCGTGGTTTTATTATCGACGGTTATATCTTCATGTAAATATCATTCTTCTGAGGTTACTTTTGCTAATATGCAGATTTATGTTTCACGCTGCTAATTGAATTGAGATTGGCGTGTAACTTTCGTTCTCTGATTTCCACTTTAGCTAAAAAACAGAAAAGAACACGATAGGGTTTATATGGGCATTAGTTGTTCGTTGATCAAATTATAGGTCTGATTTGTTTATCATGTATGTACTGTTTTTTTGTCGTATGCGAAGAATATCTCGCCGATTGCTTGGTCATTCATGATCTGTGATCCTTGATTAGTAAGTTTCCGATTAAGAGAAATGGGCTTGTAAACATAATTAGTGACTATAAATTTGACATCCTATCCTTGACTTTTTCTTTTACGTTTTGTTAGGACCTGAGCCTTTTGACAATAAAGAAAGAAAGACTTTTTTTAAAAAAAAATCCACGTACATTTTTTTTATTTCTTTCGCTAGTCTTAAAAAAAAAAAGAACAAAAAAAGAGAGGAAGAAAAAACAATAAACCTAGAAGCGTATATGTATGCTCGAAATTTTCAGAATTTGAATTCTATATGTTACTTGTTTCATTACATGTTTCCCGCTTTTTATGTTGCATTGATTAGCTTGGTAATTGTTGGGCCCAGTATGGAGGAGGCCCAAGGACATTGGAAGCCCTAGTTAGCCCATAAGTCACCCATTTGTAGAAAAGCCTTAGGTTTGGGGTATCCTCAATGCATACGGGTCCTAGACACGGTCCATGTGAGGAATATCCGTTTTTCTCAAAAAATTTCAAATCATCCCTTAATGTCAGAATAAAATGCACAATCAACATCCCAATTCTAATAAAAAAATCATCAAATTTCATTCCAAAAAATCAATACAATTCAAAGCCCAAACAAATAAATGTCCCCAACATCCACAAAAAAAAAGGGCCCAAGGCCCAAATCAGTCCCAAAAGGCCAATTCAGCCCAAAACGACTCTCAGCCCACATTCCGTGGCCTTCCTCGGTCCATTTCCAAGCACAAACCGGCCCACTTTTCTAAGGCCCAAACTGGCCCTCTTTTCCCAAGGCCCAACTCGGCCCATCTTCCAAGGCCCAACTCGGCCCATCTTCCAAGGCCGAACTCGGCCCATCTTCCAAGGCCTAACTCGGCCCATCTTCCAAGGCCCAACTCGGCCCATCTTCCAAAGCCCAATTTGAGGCCCATTCCAAAGCCCAATTCGAGGTGCATTCCAAAGCCCAATTTGAGGCCCATTCCAAAGCCCAATTCGAGGTGCATTCCAAAGCCCAATTTGAGGCCCATCCAAAGCCCAATTCGAGGCCCATTCCAAAGCCCATTCGAGGTGCATTCCAAAGCCCAATTCGAGACCCCTTCCAAAGCCCAATTTGAGGTCCATTCCAAGGCCCAATTCAACCCAAAAGCCCAACCAAGGCCCAAATCGGCCCAAACCAGCCTAAACATTGACTCGGCCCAAGTCCAACATTGACCAAGGCCCAAACTTCCAACTTTGACCAAAACCCAAACTTCCAACTTTGACCCGACCCAAGTCCAACATTGACCAAGGCCCAAACTTCCAACTTTGACCCGGTCCAACTTTGACCCGGTCCAACTTTGACCAATCTTAACTTTAACATTGACCCAACTTTGACCAACATGAACATTGACCTTGACCCCACTTTGACTTAGTCTAACTTTGACCCGGTCCGTTTTTCAGACCCAACTCAAATTCAAACCAAATTCAATTCAAATTCAATTCAAACTCAATTCATTCAGCCCAATTCAATTCCAATTCATTCAATTCTTAATTCATTTCAATTCAAAATTCATTCTAACTTCAATTCATTTCCAAACTCATTCAAATCCAGATTCATTTCAATTCCAATTCAAACAATATTCATTCAACCCCGATTCAACTTCGATTTCAATTCAATCTCAATTCCATTCCAATTTCTCCCACACTCTAAATGTCTCATAGACCCGAGCGTCTCACAGACTTTGTCATCCCAACGATTTGAATGTCTCACAGACCCAAACATCTCACAGACCCGAGCGTCTCATAGATCCGAGCGTCTCACAGACTTCGACATCTCAAGGTTTCAAACGTCTCACAGACCCGAGCGTCTCATAGACTAACATCTCAAGCCCATCAAACCCCTTTAAAACTCTAAAACTTCCAAAACCCAAAAATCCGTGAACTACGTAAGGTCTGATCTCAACAGGGAGTTGAGTACGTAGGCAGCCCATCTAGGGTGCGACCCCATTCCAAACAAAAAAACCCCCTTCCCCTCTACGGTGGCTCTCACATCTCTCAAAACGCTCAAACCTTCTTCGGCTCCCATGAACTTCAAACCATCAGACACTAAGTCTTGTTTATTCACTCAACCTCAGACTTTTCCCAATTCTCATTCTGCACTCATCCGAATTCACCCATCCCTTTTCTGGGTGCTAGCTTGACAGAAAAGCTCACCTCATCCACTCTCTTTCTCTCTCCTCGTCCTAATCCTATCCTTGGCTTTTAAATGAATCTCTCCAAAAAGGTTTTGAAAGAGGTAATCCCGACAATTGGAGACCGAGGTTTCCTCGGGCACCAATCCGAAGTCGTGGTCGTCACCACTTCTAAGGGGTGTAACCCAGTGCGAACCCACATAGAATCTCTGAAAGGACCAGATAAGTTCTATCCATATGCAACAATCTCAGAGTCAATTAACGGTTCTTAGAACCCGATCTTCCTTCCTAGTTATCATAGGTCAAACTAGGTGGCGACTCTAGTCAATTCCGCCTTATAGAGGCATAAGTCCGCGTGGGGCCCATTGAGAGCGGGTGTAGTGTTCACTTGCACTCTCCCTTATGCTTTCTGGGAAAGACGGACGATTTAGTAGGTATTTGAGGGCTGCCAGAATAACGGGTTTTCACCCTCCACAGAATGGCATTTTCTAGGAGCTCGGCTTTTCAGTCAGATCATATTTATATAGACCCCCCCTCATACCGAAAAATCACCCTCCACAGAATGGCGACTCTGCTGGGGAAACTTGAGTAAGTTTTTCTCAAACTCAAGGAAGACTGAACTCCATTCAAAATTGTCGGATTTCCTAACTTCTTTCAAAACCTTTAAGAGATTCATTTCAAAGCCACTAGGACTACTCTACTCCACACTTAGAGTGTGTACTGAGAGGACAGTTAGGATGAGAGTCTAGAGTTCGAGATTGGCCTTGAGTGCCATATGTGTGCTTTACCATTTGCATGCTTCACTTTTGTGTGTTTATTGTTGTGTGTTTACTGTCATATGTTTACTGCTCTTCATGCATGATATATATTTATTGCTTATTTATTGCTTTTGTAAATGGGGCCTTCCTAGAAGGAGTCAACCCATTGTTGCATCGGGTAGCATAGGACATGCATTCCTCTGTGTCACCCGATTTGTCCACGAGTCACGGGATCCCAACCGGTCCACGGTTGATTCCCCATGAGTTGGGTCCTTCCTAGAAGGAGTTAACCCACGAGGTAATACGGTCCAAGACCAACGCCTTGAAGCTCATGATCCAAAAATATCCTCCATTACCCGAGTCTAAGCCAGCATATAGTGAGCCATGAGCCTTCAGTGTCCAGCTGCCTTATCCGGTGTCTAAGATGGGCTTATGGGTAGTCCCCCTTGTATGTCGTCTGTCTGACCACCCTTTGCCTTACCCTGAAGATTGCGTGGGCTCAGTTCTCCATGATTCCTCTGCACCACGGGTGTCTTTAAAGCCCAATGTCGCGCTACAAATTCATAGCGGATCCCGTATTTACGGATACCCATACATGACATAGCGTAGTCAGCGAATAATTTGGACTTTAGACACACCTTATCGTGCAGACGAGGGGAGACCCGTTCCCATGCAATACTTCCCCAAGTTTCCCGAAAAGTGAGTATGTTGTGATAATCCCCGGCCGTGGCTCGTGTGACTGTATCACTTCGGGTATCCTGACCTTTCGAACTTAAGCACTCCGGACTTTCTTGATGACATGCCCCACAAGGCATAACAGAGATAAATCCCGAGAGATGAACAGTGAAGGGATGACGGTTCCCCCGGTGGTATGGAAGCATTGATTGACCTGGAAGGTGATTATCCCAATCATTCACACTCAGCTCCACAAAAAATCAGCCACGATTTTTATTTTGCACTTACATGTATGTGTGATCACGTTTCAAAAATTGGCAAAAAAAAAAACCAGCTCAAACACTCCAATGAAATATCTTCAAAGTCGTCCATTTCAAATGATTTCAAAAAACAATGATTTTCAAAATTGTTATTTCCAAAACAGTTTTCAAAAACGGTTTCAATCAAAGTCTTCTAGAAAACAAACTTTGTCAAACAGTTTGCAAAAGAATAGATGTTTTCACAAATGTAGTTTCAAAAACTATTTTCACGAACAGATTTTAAGAAAACCTACTTTATACAAACGAATTTCGGAACAACATTTTTCATGGATCATATTTCAATATAGTTTTCGAAAACAGTTTTCAAAATTGATTTTCACAAACAGATTTTAAGAAAACCTACTTTACACAAACGAATTTCGGAACAACATTTTCATGGATCATATTTCAATATAGTTTTCGAAAACAGTTTTCAAAATTGATTTTCACAAACAGATTTTAAGAAAACCTACTTTACACAAACGAATTTCGGAACAACATTTTTCATGGATCATATTTCAAAATAGTTTTCGAAAACAGTTTTCAAAATTGATTTTCACAAATGTATTTCAAAATAAATGATTTAGTCCCCATGTCGTGACCCGCTATTTTTGAAGTTCAACCCACCTTCAGGAGCAGCGGTCATTACAGTGGAGCGTACTAGTCATTTCGTGTTTTCACAAAAGTGGTGGATTTTCACAAAGAATATATGCTCGATCATTCACCTTTCCTTTCTCAAAAAATGCCCCTTATTTTCCTTCACCAGAGCAAGTGGGATGCATGAAGATCAACGACGATTCGAGCCAAAATTAGAGTTGCACCAACCCGAGTCGAGCGACATGAAGATCAGAAACAACCTTTCGAGTTCGAAGCTGCAAAGGGTCAGAAGAGCACCAACCAGTTTCTCTTGATCATAGTGTCACCTTGTTGCCCGAACACGAAGACGAGCGAACGGCCAATCAAGAGCCCAAACATGAATGAGCTGCCAGTCAGAAGCTCAAGGACAAAGTAGAAGAATTCGGGAGAAGTTTTTATACTCAAACTCCCCCATTTAATGACTTTTAGAATTGATGTATAGGTTTTCCCCTAGCATTCTTTTCTCTCTTGTCAATTTCTGAATAGACTTTGTGTATAGGTTGTACATTCCCTTTGAATTTATTTAGGTCAATGTGTATAGGGTTCCCCACTCCCTATTTTATTTGCGAATAACCGAGCGTCAAAATTCATATTGAGAAAATCCACCACTTCGAAAACACGTGTTTTCAAAACTATTTTCTTTTAGCACATACGACTTACTTCTTCCCATTTTTGGTCACTTCATATTCATTAATCATGCATGAATCACACCCATCTCAGAAAAATTGCATAATCACATGTTGCATAACTCACCGCACACAAGCATTCGCCTCATTTTGTTTAAAAAAGCATACTAACATTCACATTTGTCATATTCTTTTTTCTATTATAACGGTTGTGTTTGCAGGTGATCAACCGTATGTACCCACGAGTGAAAGCGTGACCCTCGAAGCAATAACAAGAAATACTAGGGATTCAAGCATCTTCCCATTCGGCATGCCATGTATATAGACACCACCAACAACAAAAGAGCATATACCAATAAATCATACATCCAAAAAATCATATTCCAAAAAAAAAAAAAAAAAATTCCCGAAAATGCGTACATCCGAAAATCCAAAAAAAAATGCATACATTCAAAAAAAAAATCATACCTTCAAAAATCCCAAAAATGCAGTCACTGTCATATCGTGGGACCACCATGCGGGAGTGGTCACTCCCTAAAAGTCCAAAACCCCAGAAGCCAATCATCAACCGAATACCTTTCTGAAACAACCTCTCTCACATCACACCTAACAGTTTCTCTCACATTGACCATCTTCAGGGCCAATCGTGACAGGATGAGCTTCATGGACTACCAACGGGAACCGACTCAAGCGAGACTAGGTGTAGCCTTACCACTCATGCATTGCATCCAAAAAGAAAAACACAAAAAAAAACACACACATTTGGTCAAAATTCAAAGTCAGCCATCTCCATTCATCATTTTCAGCATTTCATGCATCATATGTACATAGTAGTTCCATATTACCACAACACATTGCATGGTAGATGTACTGCATACACTCATATCGAAACGACATCTTTGGGGAAAATCTTGAGAGATTGATTGAACAGCATGCCTGAATCACTAAACTCTCGACCCGTCAATGAACACAAGGGTCTAATCAAAATCAGCACCACAAACAAAGTGAGTAATTTGCGAAGAGCGGTATTTTCCTTGGAATTTCAATTGAGTGTATTGGACGATCTACAGAGCGATGAGGGAAGGTAGAGAGAGCCAATCGAGGTAAAACCACGAGCGACATGTGCATTCCTTCAGCACGTGGAGAGGCACAATACATAGTAAGATCAGTGTTGATAGCGAGTCACGAACTGTGATTCATGCAAAGATCTGAGAATAGTAAGAAAACAATCATCGACTAATGAGAATGAAGAGGCACATAGGAACAAAAGCTCCAAAAAACCAAAAAAACTTTCACTGCCCTGTACATAATCCCTTAGTGAGCCCCGCTGAGCCTTTCACGATAAACCTTTTTCTGTGAACTCCACAACATGCCAACCCACGTACATATATTTACTCGCCCTTGCAATAGAGGATATTGAAGGAGCCGGAGCCATGGTCTCTTCCCCACCATCTTTCACAAAAACACAACAAATGAAATGTTTGAAGGAATCAGTGAGTCAATGCAACTCCAAAGTCAAACACAAAAAAAAGAACACCGGAAATGTTCAAGAAGATCGATGAGTCAATGCAACTCCAGAGCTGAAAGCCAAAATACAAAGCAGAGAACGCTTGAGAAAGTTGATGAGCCAAATGCAGTTTCAAAAAAACAAAATGAGAAGAAAGTTCAAGTCGAGCACCAGAAGAGGCAAGAAGGAGAAATCCAAATCAGAAGGACCAATGATGTCCCATAGAAACCAATAAAAGGTTATCAAAACCCGTCCAATCATTCCACCCATGGCAAAGGTGAAACACGTCCTCTATTGCACAAAAGCTCCACAATTCCCAAATAAATTCCCCAGTCCCATGTAACATACATCATATCCCTCAGCCCCGTTATAACCCAATAAAAGACCTCTAACTCGTTAGATGATGAGCGTTGACCGAAAGTATCGGATCTGAAACATGAATCATAAGTTTCGTACTTGTTATCAACATGTCCCGTCATACCAAAGGGACCGTTAGCGATTGAGTGTGACCTAATCTCACAAGGTCTCTAGAGTGCGAGTGACTCTTCAACTGAACCACCAAATCACAATCAGCCTACCCCATTGCAGGTGAGGAATTTGTGAGGAACGGAAAGTCCATAACCTCGAAAAGGAATTCTAAGGAAAATACTGCTCTGAGCATCAAGAGTGTCATCACGACATTTGCACACACAGCCATACTCATGAAAGATTGACCCGTGTCCCTCCATGAGAGGAAAGTGATTCACGCATTTGAGTTCAATAATCACTCAAGATTGAACTGGAGATGTCTTATATTCGTAAACCTTGTATTAACAGAGATATGACCGTACCCTCTCCCCCAAAACTGCATATGCATTTGGCCTCATGTTTTGCACCCCGTGTTTGCATGCATCATAGGCACTTCATCTTCAACATCTAACCGGTAAGAACTATGCATAGTCTCGCTGAAAGTCAACCTCAGTTGTAGTCTTTGAAGCATAACTTCCAATCGAAAGATGTCAACTGGAGCCATCCCAGACCATCATCAAGCTACATCGAACCATCTCGGAGCCATCCTGGGCTATCCTCGAGCTGCATCGAACTAAACTAAAGCCATCCGAGGCCGTACGAAGACAATTCCGGAGCCATCCAACGTCATGCTCGAGCCTCATCAACACCATATCCAGAACCAAACTGGAGCCATGCGGGAGCCATCATCCGACATTGAAACCATCCTTGGAACTACACAGGGGGCATCCTAAGTCCTAACAGTCCGAGAGCAATACGGGAGCCACCTCAAATCCACGTCAGAGCTATTTCATCACCAAGGTCTTGCCGACAGAATTCGAACTACGTATGGTCTGATCTCAATATGGAATTGAGTACGTAGGCAGCCCGTCCAGGGTGCGACCACATCAAAGGCGAAAACTTCCCTTTCCCCTCCGTGTCATTAAAGTGAACCAACCAAAGCATCGTCATGCTCATTCAGCACAAGGTCATCCCGGAGCCATCCATGGAAATCCTGGAACGATGACAGGAACTCCAATAAAGTCATGCAATCTGTTTAGCCATTCACACGTGAAAAACCATTCACCCACACAAAGTCCACATCAAAACCTCATCAAACACAATAATCCATCACCGGAGCCATCGAACTACTTCAAAAAACCAAATAACACACGTTTCCAACCCCCCACCCCCGCCCCGCCCCCCCCCCCCGAGCCCCACCATCTTGGTGCCCAACCCCGGAGCCATCAACGCCATCAAGCCATCAACGGCATACCGCAGACCGCCAAGTCACCGCCGCCTCAGGAGCCATTCTTAGATCCTTGAAGCCATGCCGGAGTCACTGGAGCCATCCCGAAGTTTTGATGTAACTCTAGAGCATCTGCTCACACACCACAACAGGGAGTTCAATTCAATTAATACACTTGTAACCATCTACATCGCATATCACTTGCATATACCCACATAATTGGTTCACTATCTAATGCATCTTCACACCCGCTAGGCAGCTATTGCGCTACTAGTGCGGTCACACTTTCATTTTACACCGCCAGGAGCTATTGCGCTACTGGTGCGGTCGCATTTTATTTTACACCTGCTAGACAGCTATTGCGCTACTAGTGCGGTCACTTTTTCATTTTTACACCCGCCAGGCAGCTATTGCGCTACTGGTGCGGTCGCATTTCTATTTTACACCCGCTAGGCAGCTAATACGCTACTAGTGCGGTCCTACTTTTTTCCTCCACTAGGCAGCTATTACGCTACTAGTGTGAGATTGTTCACTTTATAACCCGCTAGGCAGCTATTACGTTACTAGTGCGGTCCGTCTTTCCTCCACTAGGCAGCTATTACGCTACTAGTGCGAGATCGTTCACTTCATAACCCGCTAGGCAGCTAATACGCTACTAGTGCGGTCCTACTTTTTTCCTCCACTAGGCAGCTATTACGCTACTAGTGTGAGATTGTTCACTTCATAACCCGCTAGGCAGCTATTACGCTACTAGTGCGGTCCCGTCTTTTTCTCCACTAGGCAGCTATTACGCTACTAGTGCGAGATCGTTCACTTCATAACCGCTAGGCAGCTAATACAGCTACTAGTGCGGTCCTACTTTTTCCTCCACTAGGCAGCTATTACGCTACTAGTGGAGATTGTTCACTTCATAACCCGCTAGGCAGCTATTACGTTACTAGTGCGGTCCCGTCTTTTCCTCCCTAGGCAGCTATTACGCTACTAGTGCGAGATTCGTTCACTTCATAACCGCTAGGCAGCTAATACGCTACTAGTGCGGTCCTACTTTTTTCCTCCACTAGGCAGCTATTACGCTACTAGTGCGAGATCGTTCACTTCATAACCCTCTAGGCAGCTAATACGCTACTAGTGCGGTCCTACTTTTTTCCTCCACTAGGCAGCTATTACGCTACTAGTGGAGATTGTTCACTTCATAACCCGCTAGGCAGCTATTACGCTTACTAGTGCGGTCCCGTCTTTTCCCCTCAGCTCGCTACTAGCATCTATTACGCTACTAGTGCTAGATCGTTCACTTCATAACCCCGTAACCCCTAGGCAGCTAATACGCTACTATGCGGTCCTACTATTTTTCCTCCACTAGGCAGCTATTACGCTACTAGTGCGAGATCGTTCACTTCATAACCCGCTAGGCAAAAACGCTATTACGCTACTATTGCGTCCTACCTTTTTCCTCCCACTAGGCAGCTATTACGCTACTAGTGTGAGATTGTTCACTTCATAACCCGCTAGGCAGCTATTACGTTACTAGTGCGGTCCCGTCTTTTCCTCCACTAGGCAGCTATTACGCTACTAGTGCGAGATCGTTCACTTCATAACCCGCTAGGCAGCTAATACGCTACTAGTGCGGTCCTACTATTTTTCCTCCACTAGGCAGCTATTACGCTACTAGTGTGAGATTGTTCACTTCATAACCCGCTAGACAGCTATTACGCTACTAGTGCGGTCCCGTCTTTTCCTCCACTAGGCAGCTATTACGCTACTGGTGCGAGATCGTTCACTTCGTAACCCGCTAGGCAGCTGTTACGCTACTAGTGCGGTCCCCACCATTTTTCCTTCATTAGGCAGTTATTACGCTACTAGTGCAAGATCGTTTCACATCCACCTCCTAGGCAGCTATTACGCTACTAGTACGGTACAACATCCAAAGTATTATAGGCTCGTCATAAGTCCTATAGCTAGATGTCAAGAGGTCTAGTTGAGGCACTCCTAAGTCCTCGTACTTCCAATCGCATTCTAGGCCCGTCATAAGCCCTAGGACTGGATATCAAGAGGTCCAGTTGAGGCACTCCTAAGTCCTCGTGCACCCCAAACCAATCTATTGTTGACATTCTAGGCTCATCATAAGTCCTAGGACTGGATATCAAGAGGTCCAGTTGAGGCTCGTAATAAGTCCTCGTGCATTCAGCTATCATATCATTTCCTGTCGCATTCATACATTATCTTCCTCGCGGTCGTATCCTATTACACCATGAAGCCGTAGTGAGAATTTTTGGCGCCCTCTCAACCTTGATCCAATTCTGCAAGGGCTTGCAAAATTGAATCAAGGGGAGCCATCTGTAGACACCAAAAATTCTCACCCCATAAAGCAAAATTCAGATAAATAAATAAAATAAGAGGGTCGTCGCCTTTCGTTTCGACACTTATTCATGTGCGTACCAAAATGAAACCTATATTTCTAAGACAAATTTTAAAAATCAATTTCAATCCATCCGTTTTCAAATCCGTCCATTTTCGTTATTTATTCATTTTACCATTTTATTTTTTGATTTATTTCATGTTAGTCAGTTACGTTTTATTCGCTTATTCATTTGTCTATTCGTTTTATTTTTGTTCATGCTATTTCGTTACTTTTGTTTATTTTATCTCATTCCATTTCAGTGATACTTTTACTTGTATTTTCTTTATTAGTACTTGTCTGTATCTTGTCTTTATCATTATTATTTTTAGAGTTATCTTCATCATTTTATGTACACTTTGTTTTGTCGCTAATTCGATTAAACTCCCTCTCATCTCGTTTTATTACGTCTTCTTTATCTTATTTACTACTACTCGTACATATTTGATTCAATCTCCATTTTTAGGATATTCTCTTGTATTTTTACTTCCATCACACTAGTATTATTTCATTATTTTGTGCACTCATCATTGTGCTATTTCATTTAATTCATATTTTTTATAATGTTTTGTATTTTATTATTTACATTCTATAGTTTCATGACTCATGTGAAGAAAACAATTCATTTACTAGATTAAATTCTTTCATCTTACTGTACATTTAAGTTGTAAATGAACATTGACGTTTTAAGTGTTATTCAGTTTTATTCAAAAGTTTAGTATTATTTCTTGCTTCCATATACTGAATTCTGTTATGGTGTAACTGGTTAGTGTATAGAGCAGGAGAGTTAGATGTCTAAAGTTCGAAACTCAATTAGAGCAATTTTAGTGTTTTATTTTTGTTCGCACTACAACCTGGGTCGGACCAAACCCGGACCTGAATGTGACCCATCCATTTCCCCTTTTAACCCACGTCCAAATAAAGTCAGGAAACCCTAAATCTCCTCTATAAAATAACAACAAAGATGAACCTAATCGATCTACAGTAACCAGCCGCCAGATTTCGAACATTTATCCATCCTTTCTGCTCTATCATTTTTTTTTTCCTCATCTGCTCCCGATTTGCAAAGCCTAATGAATTCCTCTTTGCAAAAAATCAATGGCGTTCAATTGTTTTTCCTTCTCCCCGTCGGATCCGAAGAATTCATCCATGAATCCATCTGAAGCAAACATTCATTCTCCCTGCCCTATCCGTTCTTCACGAGAGCCCAACCCCTTCTACCTGAAAACACCATCAGCAACACCAACAAAAAAAACGATCCCCACACCTCAAATGTTCTTCCATTGAGAATCGTCGTCGACACTATGCCATCACCAAGAATTCACTATACCGCTCCCGTTCCGCCTCCATCCTCAAACAGAGTAGACAACATTCCATCCCCATTTGTTGAGAGTCGACCCCGATTTCACTCACTCTCCCCTTCTATCTTCAAAACGAAAAACGAGAACCGGATACCACTCCCTCACGATCTCGATTCTTCTACCCTGGCATACCTTCGCAACTCAACCAAAAGGGCAATCGTCGCTCACCGATCGGCTGAAGTCTTCCCAGTACCGCGAGCAGACACAAGAAGGAAGGAGGAGCAGGCTCGAACTGAAGCGGGTGTGCGAAGTTCCAACTCGGAATCACGCCGAAGTTCTAACCGTCATTTGCTGATTTAGTCTGCGTTTCCTCGGTAATGCACCCTCTCCTCTTCAGTTCAATTTCTTTCTTTGTTCTGTGGTAGTACTTCCAGAACCGGCTATGGAGGGAATGTCCAGATAGATTTCCTGTTTTACTCCATTTTATTCATTCTGGCCTAAAAGTGGAGATGTTTGTTGGAATCCAAGCCAGATGCTGTTAGTTTCCACTTCAAACTGATTAATCGGGTTTAGTATTGGCGTTTGCTTTTCCGGATGTTGCTTTCGAACTCAGACCCAAGTGTCCGCAACATATGGGACTGGAAAGGTTATTGAACTCACTGATGTGTGTATTTGTTTTGGAAATGTCTGTTGACCACCTTGACTTGTGTTTCGCTGAGGTACCCGCTCTGAACTCTGGCCCGGGGCAAACTGTAGGATCCCGAGAGTGAACCATATGTTCAAATGCTGATGTCAAGCCTTGCGTGTGTAGACCGATTGAAGCCGACCTTGGGTTTGCAAGAGTCGATCAAATCGATTGATTCAAGGGTTGGTATCCCTTCCTGCCTTTAAAAGCATACCAATATCTATCAGTTTTGCTTGTATATGTATGCATATTCGTTAAATACCTGACATAGTATACAGTTTTTTGTTGTTGTTGTTTTGCCTAGCGTGGTTTTATTATCGACGGTTATATCTTCATGTAAATATCATTCTTCTGAGGTTACTTTTGCTAATATGCAGATTTATGTTTCACGCTGCTAATTGAATTGAGATTGGCGTGTAACTTTCGTTCTCTGCATTTCCACTTTAGCTAAAAAACAGAAAAGAACACGATAGGGTTTATATGGGCATTAGTTGTTCGTTGATCAAATTATAGGTCTGATTTGTTTATCATGTATGTACTGTTTTTTTTGTCGTATGCGAAGAATATCTCGCCGATTGCTTGGTCATTCATGATCTGTGATCCTTGATTAGTAAGTTTCCGATTAAGAGAAATGGGCTTGTAAACATAATTAGTGACTATAAATTTGACATCCTATGACTTTTTCTTTTACGTTTTGTTAGGACCTGAGCCTTTTGACAATAAAGAAAGAAAGACTTTTTTTAAAAAAAAATCCACGTACATTTTTTTATTTCTTTCGCTAGTCTTAAAAAAAAAAGAAAAAAAAAGAGAGGAAGAAAAACAATAAACCTAGAAGCGTATATGTATGCTCGAAATTTTCAGAATTTGAATTCTATATGTTACTTGTTTCATTACATGTTTCCCGCTTTTTATGTTGCATTGATTAGCTTGGTAATTGTTGGGCCCAGTATGGAGGAGGCCCAAGGACATTGGAAGCCCTAGTTAGCCCATAAGTCACCCATTTGTAGAAAAGCCTTAGGTTTGGGGTATCCTCAATGCATACGGGTCCTAGACACGGTCCATGTGAGGAATATCCGTTTTTCTCAAAAAAATTCAAATCATCCCTTAATGTCAGAATAAAATGCACAATCAACATCCCAATTCTAATAAAAAAATCATCAAATTTCATTCCAAAAAATCAATACAATTTCAAAGCCCAACAAATAAAGCCCAACATCCACAAAAAAAGGGCCCAAGGCCCAAATCAGTCCCAAAAGGCCAATTCAGCCCAAAACGACTCTCAGCCCACATTCCGTGGCCTTCCTCGGTCCATTTCCAAGCACAAACCGGCCCACTTTTCTAAGGCCCAAACTGGCCCTCTTTTCCCAAGGCCCAACTCGGCCCATCTTCCAAGGCCGAACTCGGCCCATCTTCCAAGGCCGAACTCGGCCCATCTTCCAAGGCCTAACTCGGCCCATCTTCCAAGGCCCAACTCGGCCCATCTTCCAAGCCCAATTTGAGGCCCATTCCAAAGCCCAATTCGAGGTGCATTCCAAAGCCCAATTTGAGGCCCATTCCAAAGCCCAATTCGAGGTGCATTCCAAAGCCCAATTTGAGGCCCATTCCAAAGCCCAATTCGAGGCCCATTCCAAAGCCCAATTCGAGGTGCATTCCAAAGCCCAATTCGAGACCCCTTCCAAAGCCCAATTTGAGGTCCATTCCAAGGCCCAATTCAACCCAAAAGCCCAACCAAGGCCCAAATCGGCCCAAACCAGCCTAAACATTGACTCGGCCCAAGTCCAACATTGACCAAGGCCCAAACTTCCAACTTCCAACTTTGACCAAAACCCAAACTTCCAACTTTGACCCGACCCAAGTCCAACATTGACCAAGGCCCAAACTTCCAACTTTGACCCGGTCCAACTTTGACCCGGTCCAACTTTGACCAATCTTAACTTTAACATTGACCCAACTTTGACCAACATGAACATTGACCTTGACCCCACTTTGACTTAGTCTAACTTTGACCCGGTCCGTTTTTCAGACCCAACTCAAATTCAAACCAAATTCAATTCAAATTCAATTCAAACTCAATTCATTCAGCCCAATTCAATTCCAATTCATTCAATTCTTAATTCATTTCAATTCAAAATTCATTCTAACTTCAATTCATTTCCAAACTCATTCAAATCCAGATTCATTTCAATTCCAATTCAAACAATATTCATTCAACCCCGATTCAACTTCGATTTCAATTCAATCTCAATTCCATTCCAATTTCTCCCACACTCTAAATGTCTCATAGACCCGAGCGTCTCACAGACTTTGTCATCCCAACGATTTGAATGTCTCACAGACCCAAACATCTCACAGACCCGAGCGTCTCATAGATCCGAGCGTCTCACAGACTTCGACATCTCAAGGTTTCAAACGTCTCACAGACCCGAGCGTCTCATAGACTAACATCTCAAGCCCATCAAACCCCTTTAAAACTCTAAAACTTCCAAAACCCAAAAATCCGTGAACTACGTAAGGTCTGATCTCAACAGGGAGTTGAGTACGTAGGCAGCCCATCTAGGGTGCGACCCCATTCCAAACAAAAAACCCCCTTCCCCCTCTACGGTGGCTCTCACATCTCTCAAAACGCTCAAACCTTCTTCGGCTCCCATGAACTTCAAACCATCAGACACTAAGTCTTGTTTATTCACTCAACCTCAGACCTCAGACTTTTCCCATTCTCATTCTGCACTCATCCGAATTCACCCATCCCTTTTCTGGGTGCTAGCTTGACAGAAAAGCTCACCTCATCCACTCTCTTTCTCTCTCCTCGTCCTAATCCTATCCTTGGCTTTTAAATAAATCTCTCCAAAAAGGTTTTGAAAGAGGTAATCCCGACAATTGGAGACCGAGGTTTCCTCGGGCACCAATCCGAAGTCGTGGTCGTCACCACTTCTAAGGGGTGTAACCCAGTGCGAACCCACATAGAATCTCTGAAAGGACCAGATAAGTTCTATCCATATGCAACAATCTCAGAGTCAATTAACGGTTCTTAGAACCCGATCTTCCTTCCTAGTTATCATAGGTCAAACTAGGTGGCGACTCTAGTCAATTCCGCCTTATAGAGGCATAAGTCCGCGTGGGGCCCATTGAGAGCGGGTGTAGTGTTCACTTGCACTCTCCCTTATGCTTTCTGGGAAAGACGGACGATTTAGTAGGTATTTGAGGGCTGCCAGAATAACGGGTTTTCACCCTCCACAGAATGGCATTTTCTAGGAGCTCGGCTTTTCAGTCAGATCATATTTATATAGACCCCCCCTCATACCGAAAAATCACCCTCCACACCTTGGACTGAAATCCAAGGTAGCTGAGTCGACATTCGACCCTACGCAACAAGTCCGAAGACAAGTCCTCAAGCGAAAGTCAGATCTGATTCAGATACCTACCCCCTTTCCTTAACATGCATGACCGGAGTCAGTCCCGGATTCCTCACTCCTCCCCAAGTTCCATTTAGAAGGAAGTCTTAAAGACGAAGTGTTAGTTAAACCTTTCTCGGGTATTAACCAACTAAACAAATTTGGGAGTGAATTCCATATCTTATCCAATGCTACTAAGTATTGTTAGTAACCAATCTCATGGTCAAGTGTGTTAGTTCAATGCAAACACATAAGAAGGTAAATAGTCCGGTTGTATGCTTTATCTTGTTTTAGTCATAGCAAATAAACAGATAGCACACAAGCCGAGGGACACCTCGTTAGCAAGCAGGTTACAAGAAAACCATACCGTACACCGTCGTTTGTGTCGGTTGTCTAATCTCCTTCCGAATCCCAATTCTCAAATCCTAAAACATTCATCCAGTTAAGGTTGTTAACTACTTCCATGTTACTTAACATACTTAGCCACCAATGATCCCCATCTAATACCTCCTAAGCTCTTATAACTTAACCTTTAACACTTAAAACCATTTACTGAACTTAATCCCTTAAGTCCTTATATGCTTATTTATCTAATCATCATTACCCTCTTAATGGCTTACTACTAATACCACTTAACATTCTTAAAATTTAAAGTTTTTGTTTTTACAAGTATGGGCCGAACCGACCCAACCCCTGGACCGGTCCATTCCAGAAACATGCGGGTCCGACAGATTTTGCCCGACCGACCAAGCTCATCCCGACCGACCCAAAACCCTCTAGGTCGGTCCGTTCCAGAAACAATCCCGGCTAGCATTTACAGCCCGACCGACCCAGACAGGGTCGGTCCAATGTAAGAACTTCTCCTTAATTGCTCAATCAACACCCAACTCTTCCAGAAGTTCCCCATTATGTTCTAACACCATTTAGGAACTTAATATCCTCTTAAATCCTTCATCAAATCATTAATAAACCCCTCATTTAATCCATTGATCATTTCCTCAACTTCTTACACAAATTTCCTATAACACTTAACCACTTATACTTCCAACTTGTAAATTGTTTGCCTAAGACTCCAACCAACCAAAATGTTTTCTTTCAACCAACATAACCACTCCTCAAGCATTATTACTCACCCCCATCTCCTTTACTCAAACTTCTCAAGTTTCCTCAAGGTCATATACTCTAGTTCATGCTTAAATCTTCACAACACTTGATATCTTATTTTTCTTCAAACCTTGCACAAGTTTCCAAACTTCCTTAATCATGGTTGTGGTGCCTTAAATTCACCATTATAACCCCTAGTTCCTCCTACACATTCCTAGGTCATCTTAATACTCAAGAACACCTTATTTTATCCATTTTCACCAAAACAACCCTTAATGTTTATTAGTACACCCTTAATCATAAAATCTCCTTAGAACACCTTAAACACCAAGTTTCACAACCAAATTTTGACATGGCTTCTCTAGTATATTACTACACCCAAACATTTAGTTTTTAATCCTTAATACAACCAAGAACACTCAAGTCCTTAATACACAATCTTACACACAAAACTACACCCAAACTACACTACATCATAATATAGTGCATAAACTTAAATTGCTTGGCACTTAGGCCCTTTAATGACATGGCTCTTAGGCCCTTAAATGACATAAATTTAACCACTGAATTCCCCACATATAATAGCCTTCAACCTGCAAATACACACAACAATTCTCCCATTGCAATATAAGTGTTCTTGTAATTCACCTTGTGATTGTTTTACTAACTCAATTGCCATTTTCTCTTTAGTCAAAAGTTCTCAAATATGATCATGTTCTTTCTCCTAGGTTTTATATCCCATACTTAATATAAACTCTAAGCCACACTAATCCTCTATCTAAATCCCATCCCTTAAAACAATAAAACACCTTAAGATAAGTTAGTTACCTAGTTTTTCAAACTTCCCTCCCAACTTCCTCCTTAGGTTTTATTAAATGATTCTTGTCCAAGGACTTCAATCCCCTTTCCAATATTATAATCCACATTCAAATAATCTAATGAGCACTAAGCAATATGCCTAAGCTCATAGAACTCAATCTTAGGTTAAAATGTGTTTTAAGGCATTAAAATGAATGTTTACCTTTGAAGTCTTAAGATAGACTTGGCAATGAATCAAGGAGGACCTCCTCTAGTCCTTTAGATATTGGAAACAAGCTAGTTCAAGGCATAAACAAGGCTCCATGAGAAGGTGATTTTCGGACATGGGTGAAAATGAAGGAAAGTTAATTTTTCTTTAAGTTTCCTTACCTTGAATGAATGGAGAAGCCAATGAGCTCTTTAAACTTGATTTTCCTCCTTCAATGAAGTTTTCTCATGGCACCGAAATGGAGCTTTTCCAATTTTGAAAAGATAGGAAGAAAGAATTGCTCTAACTAAGAGTTATCTATGTTTAGTTATGGATTTAGAGCTAAAATGAAGATTTTGCGAGCAAATGAAGATGAAGCATGAATGGGGCTGGAGATTACGGTTTCTTAGGGAGGAAGAAGGTGAATAAAAAAGGTGGAAAGAAGATAATGAAGAAACAAGATGAGAGAGATGGCTAAAGTAAGATATTTTCTCTTAAAAGGTAAATAGTACCTTAACTTAGTTTCCCTCTTCTTTTTCTAACTTGGCTGGCACATGTGGTGAGTCACCACTTCAAAAACCGGACCCCTACTTCTAAATGGGATATTTATGGTCTTTGTTGACCAACTAATTAAACTAAGTTGACTTAAGCTTAAATTGGGCACTATTTGGTTACTATTCACAATTAGTTCACATATTTATGAAATTTTTGTTTCCCATTGATTTAGGCTTCTTAATGTGATACTAAGTAGTACCCAAGTTGATTAAGGTGTAATCATGGGCAATTAGCCACTCAAAACCTCCTTCTAAGACAATTTTTCAAAATGTGCTTTAAGAGTCCTGAAAGCACAATTTGTGTTTTAACTTGTTTTTGAGGTTGGTTTTCTTTGATAATTGATTCAACATGTCCATTATCATTTTAATAAGGTCTAAGAATGATATTTGGGTGCTAATCAAAGTTACTCCAAGCTTAGAGCATGTTTTTGCTTAAATTGCTCTTATGACGTTTCGTTATGTTTTTCTTTGGTTTAAATTGTTTCCTAATGTTTCTAAGGAATCATTTCACCTTGTTATATCTTAGTTTAACATCTAAACATCATAGCTAGGTTTGGGGTATTTCACAACTATACGTCCACGATCGATCGGGGACGCATCAGGAGCGCTAGCTAGTTTCAAATGATTACTCACGGTTTATTTAGATAATCTTTACTGCTTCCAAAGACGAAGTCTTTGATAAATTTCAATCCTTTGCAGGAAAAGTCCAAGTAAAGCTCAACCACAAGATCAAGGCGCTGCGGTCTGATCATGGGTCAGAATTCGAAAATCAACAATTCATGGAGTTGTGTGAACGACAAGGAATCAACCACACATACTCAGCACCAAGAACACCTCAACAAAATGGGGTAGTTGAGCATAAAAATTAGAACTCTACAAGAAGTAAGCAGAGCCATGCTATTGGGGAGCAGTCTCCCTCCAGTCTTCTGGCAGAAGCAGTGGCGACTGCATGCTACATGACAAATAGAACGCTCATACGACCAATCCTCAACAAAACACCATATGAACTAATCAAGGGAAGACTACCAAACATAAGTCACTTCAGGATCTTTGGTTGTAAATGTTATGTCCACAACAATGGAAAGAATTCCCTAAGAAAATTTGATGCCAGGAGGGGTGTGGCCATCTTCCTCGAGTACTTAGAAAGAAGTTGGGCATAAAAAATCTACAACAAAAGAACACTGAAGGTAGAAGAAAGTGTGCATGTAATCTTTGATGAAGTTGAAGTTCATAAGATCAAAGAATCTGAAGGAGATGAAGAACTTGGATTTAATCTAGCTGAGAAAGATCATTCAGACAATCCCAAAGATGAATCACCGATCAAAGAAAACTCACCCGACAAGTCAGTGACAGGTCAACAACAAGTCAACGAAGAAAATAACGATGTAGAAAGTACTCAATCACCATCAACCATTCATCAATCCCGTACTCTGTATAAGGATCATCCTTTGGAAAACATCATTTCAGATATCTCCAAAGGAATCCAAACCAGAGCACAAGCTCATGATCTCTTAGCTTTCTCAACAACAGTTTCACCTATTGAACCCAAGAATATAAAAAAAGCTTCAAGACTCATACAGGATTAAAGTAATGCAAGAAGAATTAAATCAGTTTGAGAGATGCAAAGTCTGGTGATAAGCCGCAGACTTATCATATTTTATGCATCAGATTTAGGAGTATATTAGTGTAAATAAGGTTAAATAGTTAGTATTTATGTTATATTTTATATAAAGTCTATTATTTGTTCAGATTTATGTTTTTACATGTTTTTCGTACATGGAAATAATTTCTGACCTAGATGCCGGACATGAGGCCGGGTAACTTCTGTACGGCACAAGCATGGAGCAGAAAAGAAGCTATGCCGGACATGTTGCCGAGTACTTTTTCATCCGGCACATATGTGAAAAGTCGCCTTGGTTGATCAGACGATGGCAGTTAATGACCGTTGCCAAACCAACCTATGCCAGGTATGGTGCCGGACATCTCTTGTCCAGCACAAGCACCTTTTCGCGCAGATTTGGCGGTTTCGACCGTTAGCAGTTTGGCACGTTTTTCACATGTGCCGTCTACCTATGATCCGGCATGACGCCCAGCAAAGGCAAGATGGAGGCCTATAAATAGGACGAGGGGCTGCATCAATTCACACATTCCAACATCCCTATACACTCCATTCACATCTCCATTTCCGCCCCCACATCATTGTTGATGTCCAAGGAAATTCTACAGATCCATCCACGCGAAGAAAAGAAGAAGAATTCATCGGGTTAAGGCTATAATCATTTCCTTCTCCCCTTTGTATTCTCTTCTTGTAGTTGTGTGGATGGTGATGTAGAATTCCTAGTTAGTTCTTTGGTTAGGGATGATCTTCCTTGTAATTACTCTTATAGTTATTAATAAAAGTGCAAGTTTCATCAACTAAGGTTTTGGTCTTCATCCAAGCAGAATGAGATCGCTACTCATTCTTCTTTCTTCTAAATTCTATTTGAGGTTCACAAGACAAAAGTAGGATGGGTTGAGGGGCCTTCTTAGTGGTCTTCGACGGTGTTGTTCTGAAGTGGGCAACATGACTGAAGATTGGAATTAATCTGTTATTCTCTATTATCTTGTTCGTTTTCGAGGCATGAGATATGCACGGAGCAAATGTGGGTAATGAGTTCCTGTTGTCGAACCAGAAACAGGAAATACCATTCACAACTTGAAAGGTGCCAGATGTGATGCCGGGTGGTTTGTGTCCGGCACATTCAAAGAATTTGAAGGTGTCGTGCATCTATTGTTCGGCATGGCATCCGGCAAGTCATTTTACTAGATAAATTTTGAAACATTGTGGTTTGGCTTATAACTATACTTGTCCTTACATTGAATATCATCTCGAGTCAAAGTTTGTTTTATTAGTTAGCAGTTTTAGTTTAACTATTATTTACATTCCCCCCTGTTTAGAATATGCTTTGCCCGGATTAGGACTAATTTTCTATTAAGTCCCTTGGGTTCGATACTTTCGGTCGTAATATATTTACACTATACTCCGACCAGGAATTGTTTGCTACCCGTATAGAGTTGTAGGATTTATTTTATATTTCTTTCATTCTTTCATTATTTTATTCTTTTGTACATTCTTTCCCCATACAAATTCTTTTTAGAAAAATGGCGCCGTTGCCGGGGACTTGGAATTAGTCCAAGTCCTTAATTCGGTAAAATGCCCTATTCTTTATTTTTCTTTGATTTAAATTGTCCATTTTTGTTATTCGGTTGAATATGTCGGGTACAATGCCGGATGCCTGGTGCCCGGCACATTCAACATTTCGTATTCTTTTGTTGAATTTTTTCACTAGGTTGAGCAGGTCTCCGAATTGCCAGATTTTATACCACTCGAGGAAGCGGAACTTGCAGAGACATCGACCATTCGCACGAAGCGTAAGTCGCTGCAGCAAGGTTTTGCTCAACTACGACCGCCTGGTCAACTCCAGTCCCCAACACCAACATGATCAACGAGAGTATGCGAGATCGGTCATAATCTCTTCCCAGATTTTTGATCATTCGCCAAGTAGCCAAAAGGCTAAGTGTAGGGCAGCCCCCACGCGTCTGGTCTTCTTTCACCACATGGGAGTCATTTTCTTCTTAATTCCTTTTAATTTTGTTTATTAAAGTCTTTCTTTATTTATTTTCTTTTTCTTTCGAACATTGGGACAGTGTTCCTGCCAAGTGTAGGGCAGGGATCCCCCTTAAATATATATATATTTTTTTTTTATAATAATATGCATAAGTTGTGAGTTTTATCAATGTTTTACTAAACTTTTTGCATGTTTTTGATTGGAATGAGATTAGAAATGAATAAATGCTTGTTCTCTCAAGTGGTAAGCTCTCTAATGACTTGTAGATTCCTGTTTTTAACTTCTTGATCTCTTTATTAACATGAGTATATGACCTTACTCCTATTTCTATCTCTGATTTACTTCTGGGTAATATCTTTCTTTTCTTTTTCGAAAAGGTGAGAATTCTTTTGAGTGAATATCTCATATAGGGATTGTGTAGAAAAAAGGAAAAAAAGAGAAAAAAAAACCTTCAAGAAGAAGAAAAAAGAAGAGAAGAAAAAAAGAGAAAATAATCTTTTTTCAAAAGAAAAAAAATGAAGCATTATGAGGTTGCAAAAAGTGCCTCAGAATAAAAGCAAGAAACGAGAGTTTTTCCTTTTGTTTTTCTCCTAAATTCTCTGTTCTTTAATGCGAAAAAATCATGGTTGATTCAGAAACCCTTGCAAAACAAGGCTGAACCATAAAAACCATTGATGAGTGTCTTGGCCACATTCAGAAACTCTTGAAAAATAGAGCTGAATGATGGAAACCGGAAAAAAGGAGAGATTACAAAATCCCCCTTATGCAAAATAGCCCAAAAGTTTTTGATTGGTTTGAAATTCTTTATTTTTATACCCTTTAGTATGTTTTGATAGAGCCGGAAGATTAAGTGATACTTATGAAATAGAATCAGATAGTTGGGAATATTTATCTAATTGTCATTCTAGAGTTTATCTGTTTTGTGCATAAGTATTTACTCCTTTCTAATCTAGTTTGCTCGAGGACTAGCAAAAGGTAAGTGTAGGGCCTTGATAAGCCACAGACTTATCATATTTTATGCATTAGATTTAGGAGTATAATAGTAAATAAGGTTAAATAGTTAGTATTTATGTTATATTTTATATAAAGTCTATTATTTGTTCAGATTTATTTTTTACATATTTTTCGTACAAGGAAATAATTTCTGACCTAGATGTCGGACATGAGGCCGGGTAACTTCAGCACGGCACAAGCGTGGAGCAGAAAAGAAGCTATGCGGATATGTTGCCGGTATATTTCCATCCGGCACATATGTGAAAAGTCGCCTTGGTTGATCAGACGATGGCAATTAATGACCGTTGCCAAACCAACCTATGCCGGGTATGGTGTCGGACATCTCTTGTCCGGCACACGTACCTTTTCGCGTAGATTTGGCGGTTTTGACCGTTAGCAGTTTGGCACGTTTTTCACATGTGCCGTCAACCTATGATCCGGCACGACGCCCAGCAAAGGCAAGATGGAGGCCTATAAATAGGACGAGGACTGCATCAATTCACACATTCCAATATCCCTATACACTCCATTCACATCTCCATTTCCGCCCCACTCCAATGTTGGTGTCCAAGGAAATTCTGTAGATCCATCCACGCGAAGAAAAGAAGAAGAATTCGTCGGGTTAAGGCTATGATCATTTCCTTCTCCCCTTTGTATTCTCTACTTGTTAGTTCTTTGGTTAGGGATGATCTTCCTTGTAATTACTCTTATAGTTATTAATAAAAGTGCAAGTTTCATCAACTAAGGTTTTGGTCTTCATCCAAGCAGAATGAGATCGCTACTTATTCTTCTTTCTTCTAAATTCTATTTGAGGTTCACAAGACAAAAGTAGGATGGGTTGAGGGGCCTTAGTGGTCTTCGGCGGTGTTGTTCTAAAAAGTGGGCAACATGACTGAAGATTGAAATTAATCTGTTATTTTCCATTATCTTGTTCGTTTTCGAGGCGTGAGATATGCACGGAGCAAATGTGGGTAATGAGTTCCTGTTGTCGAACCAGAAACAGGAAATACCATTCACAACTTGAAAGGTGCCAGATGTGATGCCAGGTGGTTTGTGTCCGACACATTCAAAGAATTTGAAGGAGCCGTGCATCTATTGTCTGGCATGGCATCCGGCAAGTCATTTTGCCAGATAAATTTCAAAACATTGGGGTTTGGCTTATAACTATACTTGTCCTTACATTGAATATCATCTCGAGTCAAAGTTAGTTTATTTAGTTAGCAGTTTTAGTTTAATTGTTATTTACATTCCCTCCTATTTAGAATAGGCTTTTGCAGGGATAAGGACTAATTTTTTATTAAGTTCCTTGGGTTCGATACTTTCGGTCGTAATATATTTACACTATACTCCGACCGGGAATTGTTTGCTACCCGTATAGAGTTGTAGGATTTATTTTATATTTCTTTCATTCTTTCATTATTTTATTCTTTTGTACATTCTTTCCCCTACAAATTCCTTGTTAGCATTTGGCATCTTGTGCCTCGTCCCACTCATCAAGGAGTACTCGGCACAAAATGGGTCTTTAGAAACAAGCTAAATGAGATGGGAGAAGTCATTAGAAACAAAGCTCGTCTGGTAGCTCAAGGATATCGTCAACAAGAAGGGATAGACTTCCAAGAAACCTTTGCTCCAGTAGCAAGGATGAAGTCCATCCGATTTCTAATTGCATTTACTGCACATAAAGGAATCAAACTCTTCCAAATAGACATCAAGAGTGCCTTCCTAAATGGGTACGTCAAAGAAGAAGTGTATGTTGAACAACATCCAGGTTTTGAGACACAAGAAGGAACAGACATGGTACTCAATCTTGACAAAGCTCTTTATTGGCTCAAGTAAGCTCCAAGATCATGGTACAACCGTCTGTCCTCCTATCTTTTAGAAAACCACTTCAAGAGAGGTAAGATAGACAAAACCTTGTTTGTTTACAACAACAAAAAGGATTTATTAATTGTGCAAGTATATGTTGATGATATAATCTTTGGAGCCTCTGATGAGAAGTATTGCATGAAATTTGAGGTATTGATGAAAAAGGAATTTGAGATGAGTGATCTAGGGGGATTGAAGTTCTTCTTGGGACTTCAAGTCAAGCAGGATAACGAAGGGACTATCATATCCCAAGAGAAGTATGTAAAGGATTTGCTGAAGAGAATTGGAATGGAGGCATGTAAACCTTTTGACACACCCATGGAAGTTGGCACAAAAATGGGCATCATGACTGGTGACCGACTGGTCGACCAATGATTGTACAGGGAAATGGTTGGTTCTCTACTATATTTAACTACTAATAGACCTGACATCATGTATAGCGTTTGCTTATGTGCCAGGTTTCAAGCAGATCCAAGAGGAAGTCACCTCACAGCTGTGAAAAGGATCCTACGCTATCTCAACGGGACTATGAACCTTGGTCTCTTCTATCCTAAGTTTACTAATTGTAACATTGTAGGATTTTTAGATGCAGATTATGGAGGATCTATCACCGATAGAAAGAGCACGTCAGGGACAACATTCTTTGTTGGATCATGATTGATCGAATGGAGATCAAAGAAACAACAAAGTGTGGCAATCTCAACTGCTGAATCTGAATACATAGCGGCAGCAAGCTGTTGTGCTCAACTCTTGTGGCTCAAACAACAAATTGGTGACTATGGTGTCAAAACAGGTACGTTGCCAATTATATGTGATAACACAAGTGCCATCTCTATTTGCAAAAATTTGTGCATCATTCTCGTACCAAGCATATTGACATTATACATCATTTTCTTAGAGATTGTTTGAAAAAGAATTAGTTGGTTTAAAGTACATTTCTACCGAAAACCAACTAGGAGATATTTTTACTAAGCCACTAAGTAGAGAAAAATTCAACAAGATTGTTCATGATCTTGGAATGATATTCATCAATCACAATTATGCTATCTTTTGATTTCCATGATTGGTCACCGACGCGTGAGCAACACCTTTACTTAGTCGTTCAGTAGTCAACGTACAGTTTAATGCATGGAAGCTATGGCAAACGATTACTTGAAATAGATATGTCAGCATTTCCACAAAAGTAAGGTAAAACAGAGAGAGTGCAACGGATAGAAATGGGAAAAACTCAACGGATCGATGACAAACCGTCATGACCGCTGCCCATTATGAATAGTACCGTTGGGACATGTCAGCGAGAGGACGAGGAACGGTCACCGACCGTTACTCGATATCTATAAAAGGGCGATGTGAGTCTTGCTCTCATCACGCTATTTTCCCTCACTCTGTCTAAATTTCTAAGCATTCAAATAACTTCTCTTATTCCTTACAAAGACTCTATAAAGCTTTGTGCAAAAAAATCCTTTGCCTCACAGTCGCTCGCGAACTCCCGATCAAAAAGTTAGTAAATTTCAGCTCTCTCTTGATCAAAACAAAAATGGCACCCAAATATGCTCTTCGCTCCAAGACAAAAGCCATCCTCAGGAATGTTTCACCAGAACAAGTGGCCGACATACAACCGACATGGTCTATTAGAATGTCGCCACCACCTCGCCTGTCTAAGGAAGAGGAAGATCAACTGGTTCGAAAAGTCATGGATGAAGGCGACCTACGACAAGAAGAGGTAACCTATATAAGCTCCCATCTACCCAAAGTTCACCACCTCATTCAATCTGAAATTCTTAAACCCGAAATTCTACCTACTCCAACCCCCACAGAAAAACCCGCCATGTCTTCTCCCGCTCCATACACCGAAAAATCTTACCAAACACTCCAATGCCAAAAATCTCCCAAATCCCAAAAACCAAGACCTTTCTACTGCTACAATGATCGCGTACTCACACCCTCCAGACGCAGCAAAACCCAGCAGAAACTCCTCAAAGAGCCCACTCCACCACCCTGAAGGAGCAACTTGCAAGTTGCACTTCACTGACGATAAAGAAGCTACTCCTTCAGCAGCCACTGCAGCAGCAGTTCACCAGATAGAGGAGGACGAGGTTCAAATTGACGAAAGTCATAAAAGGAAGCCTTAATGGAAGGAAGAGTCCAAGGAGAGGGTGTTACCGCACCAGACTCAAATGCGGAACTAGAACCAGTCGCTCAGACTAAGGTACACAGCGACGACCGATCACCGACACCTCAATGACCGAAACAACAAGAATAGTGACATGGACACGTCCTTGCCGATAATACTGACAATCGATGAGCGTGAAAAATCAGAGAAGGCCAAAGGCAAGCAAAAGATGGTGCCGTCACAACACGATCAAGAGCTCGAGGAGCTCCTCCAACCTAAAAAGGAGGTTGCAAAGCCACAACCACCAAACTCAACTCTCAAGTGCCTCAAAAGCTCAAGGAGTTAGAGCCAGCCATGATCAAGGATGAGAATGTCAACGACAAGTCCAGTCCTGTCTTACCTAAGACATTGGACTTGGATTGGATGGATAAAATGGGTCTTGGAAAGATCCAGGAACTGCTAGAGTTCCAAGGATGGGTGGATTTGTTTCAAGAGCCTGTCGCCGTCTACACCGAACTGCTCAAAGAGCACAAGCGCAATCTTGGACCACACCAGAGCAACGATGACGACGACTACCTACCTCATCTCCACAGTCCAATGCATCTCCATTAACATAACCAAATCTTGGATCTGTGAGACTTTCAACCTAGAGCCAGAAGGACTGGTCGTTCCCAAGGACACCATTTGGAATGACCTAGGGCATCAAGGAGGGAAGATGGTCTAGATGCTCAACATGGGGGCTACCATGAAGAACTTCCATGCCGTGGAAATGTCCATACCTGACAGGTCCTCTTCAGTATTCTCACCCACAATATCATCCCGCGGAACCAACACACTCACATTGTCAATGCACGAGATGTTAGATTGCTATATGCGCTTAAGACCAAGGAGAAGATCGATCTTCCAACGATGATCCTGCTCACCATTGAGGAGAGTTGTTACGTAAACCAAGGTCTGGTGCATGGGGGAGTGGTCAGTGTAGCACTGCAACAACACAGAGTGGACACCAACCGGTTCCACGAGTGTGCGTGTACCGCTCAGGACTGCATCTGCTCAGAGATGATGTCCAAAATGGGGATAAAGACTAAGGTGATAAGATCGTGGTTGCTCAGAAGCCCACTGAGAGCGAGGACTCAAGGTCAGAGCCTCGAACAACTGCAAGGGCATCAGCGCTCAAGAGAAAGCGAAGTCTCTCACCGGTCCACGACAGGTCGGGAACCAGTCTGGATGCTTCAGCTTGGGATGTTCTAAAGAGTGTGAGAGTTACTCTCACTGCTGTGCAGGCTGTCTCCAGAGAACCAAGTGTTCATCACATGGTTCAAGGAGCTATAGACTTCATAGACTCCCACCTCTAGCCTGAATGTTCTTTATCTCTTAGAGACACAAAAGAAATTCATGAGGGATTAATCTTGGGATAGATTTTTCTTTTGCTCCGTTAATATTCACTGCCATTGACTGTTTGTTTCATAGTAAAACTTTTGATATTAATGACAATGCAATTGTTACTTTGTCGACTTGAATGCTAAACCTTGTTTACGAAATAATTTATTGCATTGGCTGCTTCTTCCTTGATTAAAAATTACAATAGATCAGAGATATATAGTCCCATCCATTCCCTAATCCAATCTCCAAACTTGACACCTAAAAATCCTACAAACATAGCCCACAAGACGTAGCACCTCATTTATTACATCTCACCGATCAGTCGTTGAACATATCTTCAAATGTCTATAAATACTTGCTCAGTCCATTTGCCACTCACGATCATTACTTCACATCTCACAAAATGGCATAAATTCCATAAAGCTCGTACAACTCAAATGAGAAAACAATCCAGTCCACAATTCGCAAGATTATGTTCACGCAACATCCCAAGAAATATGTCGTCAAAAGCTATATTCACCTGGACTCTCATTCCCTCACAGCTTTATCTAGGACCTCTAGTAGTACTCCATCTCAGTCTCGAACTTGTCACTGCATGGAGTTCACGGTCAATTCTGATGAATCAGATCTCTCCACCATAGCTGAATCACCTTGTTCAAAGAGTTTTCGGAGGATGAACCTTATGCCCTAGATGTCACCTAATGGGATACCCCAAACCCGTCACTCTATCTAGCTTATCTCGATCATAGTTGTAGTTTGTAATCTATGGAATGTCATGGCCTTTTCAAGAAGTTATGTCGTGTAGTTGCTCTCTATTTTTGCTGTATGGTAAAGGGGGAAAAAGATATGTACTTGTGAACCTATGACTATCTTTCCTTGTGTTATGTAACTATCTTAGCGGAAAACTCTCTACTATGGTTATGTATAAAAGCTGTCATTGTATGTTATCTTCTGTTGTTCAAATTAATATTTAACCCTTAACAAACTCAGGGGGAATCCTTCTTAGGGGGAATCTTTCAAATCTTCAAGCTACCAAGTACATATTTTCGTATTGGTTGCCATCATCAAAAAGGGGAAAATTGTTAAGTCAAGACCCTTTAGTTTTGATGATAGCAAACCTGTGTTATTTATCTAATATGTTTGTTAAGCTTTAAGATTTAGATAAACAGGTTAAGAAGTGGCTTAGCACGCAAGGTTGCAAGCACACTCAGTTCGTGACATGTGCCCAACCAGTCGGGCATCTATCTAGAAGAGCTCACGCTAGAACTTCTAGTACACACAAGAAGTCAAGCATCACACACGACCATATCTCTCATACATCAGACTTAAAGAAAGAATGAAACACTGCAAGAGAATCGACAAACCTATGCAGATCTTCACATCTACACAAGAAACTAGCTCACGAAAAAAACATAACTCATTAATGTGTAAGGAAACAAGATAAGTCAAGAGCTACTAATACACATTATCATGTAGCCATAATGAAGTCTGAAGAGAGCATTTATGAGCATTAATGAGCCAGACAAAATCAGACAACTTGAGCACACAAGTGGTGTTCGACCAATCGAAGGAACTGCCGCCGACGTGCTCAATCACAAGGCGACACGTGTTCCTGGCTTCAGATCAAGTTGAGGATTAATCTGCAATTGAGTGGCTGTTATGCAAAAGAGAAAAGTAGTAATCGATTCCTAGAGTCTAGGTGATCATAGGTCGTTAGTTATATCCTAACTAACGTGTATACATATAACAACCCAGTATCCCACTGTTGTGATATTGTCCGCTTTGGCACGCAGGCCGCACGGTTTTGTTCGTGGGGTTTCCTAGCCCCAAAAGCCTCACAACAAGGAGAGGTATCCCCACCCATATAAGTAGTGGTTCGTTCTCCCCTCCAATTGATGTGAGAGGTAAACCTCAAGGGTATTACACTTCACACCCCCCTTGGGAGCCCAGCGCCCCGCGGGCCACCACCGCACACCGACTCGGTCTAGCTCTGATACCAACTATAACTGCCCAGTATCCCACTGTTGTGATATTGTCCACTTTGGCACGCAGGTCGCACGGTTTTGTTCCTGGGTTTCCTAGCCCCAAAAGGCCTCACAACAAGGAGAGGTATCCCCACCCATTTAAGGAGCGGTTCGTTCTCCCCTTCAATCGATATGGGAGGTAAACCTCAAGGGTATTACATGGCGTGGTTTCCTCCCACATTGGTTGAGAGGAGAACGAAGTGTGCCTTATAGGTGCATGGATACCTCTTTCTTGTGTGACGCGTTTTGGGGCTAGGAAACCCCAGAACAAATCCGTGCGGCCTGCGTGCCAAAACGGACAATATCACACATGTTGGCTGATTAAGTTGGGTTGTCATAGATGGTATCAGAGCTAGACCAGGTCGGTGTGCCAGTGAGCCGTGAGGGCACTAGGCTCCCTAAGGGGGGTAGAGTGTAACACCGGTGTGGTGTTCCTCCCACATTGGTTGGAGAGGAGAATGAAGTGTGCCTTATAGGTGCATGGATACCTCTTCCTTGCGTGACGCGTTTTGGGGCTAGGAAAACCCCAGGAACAAATTCGTGCGGCCTGCGTGCCAAAGCGGACAATATCACACATGTGGGCTGATTAGGCTGGGCTGTCACAATACATATGTGAATTTATGTTCCATGTAAGTAGCTCGACATATAGAGAAAAAGAGATACTCTGAGCAAGTGTGGGTTAGACTAAAAGTGTGTGTAACGGCTAGAGAGTTGGTAAGCTAGGTAGGACTGGAGTTAAGTGACAATACGTTGTATTTTTGATAGACTGACTAGTCGAGGAACGGTTGGGGAACTGTAGGTCGATTGTCAGGAGAGGGTAGAGGACTAGGGATAAAGTCCTCAACTGTCCCGGAGTCCGTGTGTGGGGCGAGGGAGATTGAGTGAATTTCTGTGTGTAAATTCTCAATCGAAATGGAGTTTCCAGTTTTAGTTTATCCTATGTCTTTCCTTAACTATCAAGTAGTTTTATTAAGACAACGATACGTCCACGATCGATTGGGGACGCAACAGGAGCACTAGTCAGTTTCAGTAGACTTAGCCGTTGACGAATTATTTATAGTTTATGAGTTCATTGCAGAACTAAAGAAGAGTTTCTTAAATAAATTAGAAAGTGAAGGTTTGCAGAATAATCAAGTGTGCTTCTTTAGGTTTAAAGTTTTAATATTTATTTCTTAATTTAGTTTAATTTAATTATTTAATTATTTTACATTTGTTTATTGTGTCGGTATTTTAGTTAGATTAAGAAAACCCTGAAAAAAGTGGCATTTCCTGTTTTCTTAGTTTAGTTAAGTTTCTTAGTTAAATTAATAAATTGTCAGTTAATTGGACGAGGTCCTTGAGATCAACAACCCCACTTAATCCACTATTCCACAAAATTATAGGTACACTGCCCAGGCAGAGATAGTAACATATTTCTAGTACACATTTGTTCCCTTCTATTGTGTTAGCTTGGTACTAGTGTCCCTCCCATATTTGTGATTCGGAAAGCTTGGCTTTGAGTGTTTTGAATAACGCTTCTATTCGTTAAATCTTGTAAGCTTTGCTTATTAAATCTGCTTGTGAAAACTCTATTTTCTTATACTTCCGTTTTTGCTTCGTATTCTATTTTCAAATGTTTGAGTAGACTTCTTTGATGAAGTTTGTTACTTACTGAGATGTGGTTGCTCACCCCCCTTCCATATATGTTATATTTCAGACTAATCAGCTATGGATCTCGCTTCAGTTTCAGAGTTTTACTTTCGTTTGCTTTTTAAGATACTTTGTATTTGGCGCTAGACGCTCATGACTTATGTAGCCTACGGGCACCCTGTTTATGACTCAGTTTGTTTTGCCACTTTGTAAACATATACCTTTACTATTTAATACAAGTATTTGTCATTACTTATTCGGTTTCATTAGTAGCCTAGCGCTTCTTAGGTAGTAAGCGTGGTGGCGTGTAACGGTCTCAGAACTAGTCCGGTTTTGGGGTTGTTACAATCACCTTATTTGGTGAAATGCCAGAACCATTAGAGCAGGTATGCATAAGTTGAATTCGTGTTATTTATTGGTGTGTATTACATTCATTTGTAGTATTTGACATTTAACTAACTTTTCATTGTATTTTTCAAAGTTTTCTCTAATGTTGGAAACTACACTAGGGAAACCATCTAGTCCATGCTCGAGGATTGGGCGGAGTATGTCTACACAAACTTGGTTTGATTTGATCACCAATTCAAAGCGTTTTTTTAGAACCTTATGATCCTTTTGAAGACAATTAGGTGTGTTGTTGAACAAAATTGTATATATTGTTGAAATGTTAGCTAGGTGTATGGTCAAGTGACCATTTGAAGTGTTAGTAAGTGTGTTAGTCATTACTATGTTATGATGCCTTCGTTTTGTACATTTTGTTGGCAATTTTGCAATGAAGAGGTATGAGGTCCTCTAAAATGTATTGCTAGGTGTGTGATAATATATATGGATGTGTATTAACAGGTTTATAAAAAATGAGGGGAATAAAACAAAACAAAAAATATATACAAAAAAAATATTCTCGGCGGCTGTATGTTATAAATCGCCGAAAATGTATCCTAAAGAAGACCTTTTGATAGTTTTTAACAATTCAACCGCCAAAAATAGTAAGTCAATACGGTAGTCAATAAGGTCTTTCTCACTATTTTTGGTGGTTTCAGTTAACGCAACCGCCAAAAATATTCTTCTTTTTCGGTGGTTTTAAAACCCCCGAAAATAGTACATAAAACCACCGAAAATTACATTTGTTTGTACTAGTGTTTCATTAGGAGGATGAGAATTACAAGTTTACATGAGGATTAAACCTCACCAACCCATCAATCTGTGTTTTTCGTGTTTCCCTTGGTGTTCATAACATAGTCAATTTAAGTCTCCAAAGAACCACCATTTGACACTCCTAGATGTGAAGATCTCCATGAGTGGAATGATATTAACTACGAGTTTGTAGATCTATTTACAACTAGAAATTTTAAAACTCTTCATCTATCCCTGCAATAACTCAGTAACAACTACAACAAAATGGTGCACAAGTTACTAAGGTATCAACTTCCTCGTAACTCGCTCATAATGTTAAACATTTAGTTGTTTCATACAAGATCAATGTACATTATATATATGTTTCAATTAATGTATTTTTAACTTTTGTGAAACTCTTCATAAATAAAACATTAAGTGTAATATCTTGTAAAAAAAAACATCAAGTGTAATACAAAACCATTTAAATCTATAAAACCAACTCAACAAATTTAGAATTATTTCTAACATGAATTTGCCTTTAAGATATCTTAATTTATATTTTGTGATATCTTAGTTAAGCTACACTGCACTCTAAGCTACCAAATGTGCTCTCGAACTAGTAAGGTCTCCACTTGAACTTGCTAAATATAGACAGCGTACGTCCCTCACGAGTTTCCCCCTTGAATTTGGTATTTTTAATTTCGTCCTCATTTTTTCCCGTCCTTTAAACTATATTCCGATTTTGTTTCGCGTCCAAATTAAGCTCGCCTCCAGAGCATCATGTGATTCCACTCACCTACGAGAAAAAACAGGCAACCTTCGAGGAGATCAAAGTGTTGCGTTTTTATTCTGCACCATCATCGCGGATCCTATATATATAACCGTTAGTTATACTTTGTTCCTCGATCTCTCATACTCTGCACCGCTCCTATCCCTAACCAGACTAGAAGAACTCATCTGCATATCACATCATCATGTGTAGTAATCATCAATCATCTGACTCGATCGTATCTCGCATTCATCCTTATCATTTCGAATCGCTAATTCACCTCTCTTTTTGATGCTGATCGTATGTTCTGTTTCTTTCATTTGATCAGCGAAGGTCAAGATTGGAATCAATGGTGCGTTACTCACGAATACCCTTATTCTTTTACCTCCTTGCTCATGATGAAGGGTGTTATTTACTTTTGAATCATTCCGGCCGTCGAGGACACTATTGTTCGTTATTTGATTTCGGAAATCGGAATTCATTTCTCGAGTCTCGACATTTTATTTCCATTAATTTCCTCTCTTTTTTTTTCGTCTCATTTACCCCTGTCTTTCGTTGCAAGATGATGTTTTGATAATTTGTAACACAAAATTTGCAGGTTTCGGAAGGATCGGGCGTCTGGTGGCGAGAATTGCCTTACAGAGAGATGATGTGGAGCTTGTTGCAGTCAATGATCCCTTCATCTCCACCGAGTACATGGTAACTCATCTTTCTCCCTCCACGCGACAGATGGTGTCTTAATAATAATATCCGACTATTTTCAAATCTTCTGATGATTGTTTTTCCTACAGGTATATATGTTCAAGTATGACAGTGTTCACGGACAGTGGAAACATCACGAAGTGAAAGTGAAGGACGACAAGACTCTACTATTTGGAGACAAACCCGTCCGAATCTTCGGCAGCAGGTATAGAAATTAATCGACAGAGAAACAAGGCTGTCACTAGTATACCTACTACACACTTACTCTCAAAGCTCTGATTCTAGTGCTCCACAGTTTATAGCTCAATCCTCTTCATTGTGTCTTGATAACAAATGTTTATTACATATAGGAACCCAGAAGAGATTCCCTGGGGTGAAGCCGGAGCCTACTATGTTGTGGAATCAACGGTGTCTTCACTGACAAGGACAAAGCTGCTGCTCACCTTAAGGCCCGGTTCTTCTTACAACCTCTAGCTCTCTAAACTCATCTTGTTGATGTTTGTCTTTCTGCGAAAGTGCAGTGAAGTATCTAACAATAATATTGCAAAACAATCAATCAGGGAGGAGCTAAGAAGGTAGTAATCTCTGCTCCAAGCAGGATGCACCTATGTTCGTCATGGGAGTCAACGAGAAAGAGTACAAGTCGGACATCAACCGTCGTCTCCAACGCTAGCCCACAACCACTGCCTTGCTCCCCTCGCCAAGGTATGGTTGGTTTCCTAATGATTATAGTACTAGATTAGTTGTCTCAGGCATTGTCAGGTTTGTCCTGTAACAATTCAATTGTTATCTCCCAATTTTATATAACGTTATGGGGATTGTTTGTATGTATGGATGTCGCAGGTTGTTAATGACAAGTTTGGAATTGTTTGAAGGATTAATGACCACTGTACACTCCATGACTGGTGTGGGTTTGGGGTTCGGAATTGGTGTATTGTTTGTGTATTTGTTTTGTTACTAATAAGTGATTTGGCTTCGATTAATCTCTTGTAAATTCTGTTGAGAATTAATGCATTCATATCATCATAAATGATAAGGGTATGGTAATTGACAGCTACACAGAAGACAGTTGATGGACCATCCATGAAGGACTGGAGAGTGGGAGAGCCGCTTCTTTCAACATCATTCTAGCAGCATGGAGCTTCTAAGGAGAAGGGAAGCCGTGGGGAATGTTCTTCCAGCTCTGAACGGAAAGCTGACAGGAATGGCATTCCTGCTGTGTGGGAGGGACTGTGGATGATTCAGTGCAGTGGGTGATCTGACACAGTGCGGTTGGAGAAGAAAGCTAGCTATGACCAGATCAAAGCTGCACTCAAGTAAGGCTATATATATATGCTGGGTGTGAATGAAATTTAGCTTTGTTTGTTGACATTTGAAGCTGACATGACTGACCTTCATCTGATTAAATTTTGATGAACAAAAACAACAGGGAGGCATCTCAGAACTGTATGAAGGGATCCTGGGGTACACTGAGGATGATGTGGTGTCATCTGACTTTGTGGGAGATTGCAGGTCAAGCATTTTTGATGCAAAGGCAGGAATCTCACTCAACGACAACTTCGTGAAGCTGGTCTCATGGTACGACAATGAATGGGGTTACAGTAACAGGGTGGTTGATTTGATCAAGCACATGGCATCCTCTAAGTAAATCTGCTATATGCTGCGGCGCCCATCTTCAAAGATGAAATGAGAAGAGTATGAATAAGTTTAGGACCAGGATTATTAGTCTAGAGATGATGATGGGGTTTATGAGTAATAACAACTGATGGTTATAAAAAATATATCAGTTTGGTATCTTTCTTTCTCCTATGTAATGTACTGTAAGCGGTTTGGGATGGTTCCCAACTGCAACTTCAGGTCACTAATATGTTTACTACCTTACACTACTCAATATATATCAGCAATTTTGTTAATATGTAGAACATCTCCTCTTATCTCATGATGATGATCTAGTTTCAACATTGTACAACATACTCAGATAAAAGTTATAAGACCCAACATTGTGGCTAAGAGTTCCAAAGGACGGGAATTTACGCTAAAATACCGTTTTTGAAAAAATAATTATTTGTGGTAGTTTTTCAAAAAAAAAAAACTAGGCGCAAGCGAAATGTGAAATCGCTAAAAAAATCACAAAATGCCACTATATTTTTATAATAGTTCATGAAATGTAACTATGTCATTGTCAAAACGAAAAAAAAGACTAAAAATACATGCTCATAAGTGTTAAAAAAATCATCGAAATTCATCAAAATTCAATTAATATAAAAATATTGATAACTATAAAAATATTTAAAATGTTATAAAAAATTGAAAAGTAAAATAAAAAAATATTTAAAATATCATAAAATGTTGAAAAAAAGTTAAATATTTCTTAGTTTTTTTTTTAAATTATTCAGTACCATAAAAAAGTATTAAACACATGATTTATACCAATTTTTCTACCAATTAAGTACCATAATTATAACAATAAAGACCATGATTTCTACCTTACATTTTTTATAATTACTTATTCAAAATCAATTATTTTATATATTTAAACTAATATTTATAAAAATTCTATTTTACACATAACTTTATGACATAATATTTTTATTATCTACAAAATGTTATGTCATAAAGTTATTTGCAAAATACAATAAAAATTATAAAGAATAAACTCCGAAAAATATTTGTTAAAACTATAAAAAAAATTATTTTGAATCATAAAAATAAATAATATGTTTTTCAAAACTATAAATTAATTATTCAAAATTATTATATTTTTTAAAATAATAATATTTAGAAAAATTATAAAATAAATATTATTTGTATACACTAGTACAAAATAGGCCTATTGCAGCGCGGTTGTTTTGGGTCTATCGTAGTGATTCTGGAACGCTGCAATGAGGTGCGCTGGGATAGGGTCTCGATCTACCTCGGTGGTTCGGTTCCTAGCTAACAACCGCTGCCATAGGTGGGCTTCAGGACAAAAAAACAAACCTATTGCAGCGGTTGTTAGCTAAGAACTGCTGCCATAGGTGGTCTTAGGATAAAAAACACACCTATTGCAGCGGTTGTTAGCTAGGAACCGCTGCCATTGGTATTTTTCTTTTAAAAAAAAATTAGCTGCTTCATCTTCTTCCTCGCGTAGCCGTTCGCCAGTTCACGGTCGATTTCTCTTCTCAGATGACGCAAAACGTGATCAAGTTGTAAAATTACCATGAGTATATAGTGGAAGAGGCGCACAACATGTTCCTTGTTCACCAAACCTGATACAAAATTACCGTGAGAAGAGAATATAGAGGCGCAACCCTTGTTCCTTGTTCACCAATCAGAGTTGCAAAATTACGGTGAAAGAGGCACAATATGAGAAGAGAAAGAGGCACACAACATATATGTTCTTGTTCGTCAGTTTGGGTTGCAAAATTACCGTGTGAGAGTATATTATGGAGGCGCAGAGCATCTTTTTCACCAGTTAGGGTTGCAAAATTACCGAAGTAAAGATAAGTTCGAGAATATACCTTGTTCGCCATTGACCGTGAGTGAAGAGAAGAAGAGAGCGTAGAGCCATTTCCTTGTTCGCCGCGACCAGTTAGGGTTGCAAAATTATCAGAGAAGAAACTTTTATATTAAAACAAAAGTCTATTGCAGCGGTTCCTAGTAACAACCGCTGCAATAGGCTAAAAAAACCAGGAAAGTGAATTTTTTTAAAATAAAAACCGGGAAAAATTAGTCTACTGCAGTGGTTGTTATAGGAACCGCTGCGATAGATTGCTAATTTTTTTTTTGAAAAAATTGACCTACCTACCGCAGCGGTTCCTAGCTAACAACCGCTACGGTAGGTGATCCAAAAATTTTAAAACGTCCTATTTCAGCGGTTCCTTTTACAACCACTGCAATAGGGGCGCCGCGGTAGGCTATTTTGTACTAGTGATATAATTTTACGACATAATATTTTGTAGATATTACGTCAGAAAAGTATCTATAAAATAGAATATTACTTTAAAAAAAAATGTCTAAATATTGGTAGATATAAAGTAATTGATTTTACATAAATAATTTAAATTGCAAGAAAAAATAATCTAATAAATGTAAGGTAAAAATTATGGGTTTTTATTGGTATAAATTATGGTATCTAATTGGTATAAATGGTAGAATTTGGTATTAATTAGGTGTTTAAAACTATATACTGTTTTACTGTACTGAATAACTTTAAAAAATCTAAGAAATATTTATATTTTTCATTATTTTATGATATTTTAAAAATATTTTTATTTTACTATTAATTTTTTTAACCTTTTTTAATATTTTTAATAATTTTTATAGTTATTTATATTTTTATTTGTATTTTGAATTTTTCATGAATTTTTTAACACATGGGTATACTGTGAACTTGAGAATTACTTTGTTTACTAGTAGAGGTATTTGTCTTTTTTCAATCTAGTCAATGACATAATGACATTTGATGAACTAGTACAAAATATAATGGATTTTTCCACTTTCTTTTTTTATGGGCATTTCATGAATTTGTCAAAATATAGTGACATTCCATGAATTTTTCCTAAAAAGAATAGTTTTAAATCGTGTCGTTATGATTTTTTTGCAAGTTTGAGCATTTATCTTAGCGGCTTCTGCACATCAAAACGATATGAAATTTTGCTGGCATGTAGTGTGTATGTAGAAGTGCTGATCTTCAAAATTTCAGCCGAATTAGAACCAATTTTCTTGTAAGGATATGTTATACCCTAAATTTCAACCCCCGGAGGAGAGTCTCTTAAGGTACAAATGCAAAAGGGTAGTTTGGTCAAACTGCAAGGACTCCCGGTTCGATCGGTGCATTCCGGAGCATCAGGGGCAGCTTAGTCACCTTCAGGGGCATTTTAGTGATTTTTCAAGGCTCCTAAGCCCCCTATGAGCTTTCTCTCTTCTCCAAAAGCGGCTCAAATCAACTCGGAATGTCTTGAAATTTTAACCCATGATAGAGGATGACATTTTAAGCATAATGGAGTTGGAATTTTGATTTTTCGAATTTCCAAACATTCTCTAGCAATTTCTGATTGAATCTGACGAGAAATTGAATTTAAAAATATTTCAACATTTAAAAAATTCGATTCCACTTCAGAAAATCATAATTGCCATCCTTGACACGTGGCAAAAATTTCACAACAAAATTCCTTTGGGAAGTCACTTAATTAAAATTCCAAAAAATCTTACTTTTGCTAGATTTTCTTTATCTTAAGAAGGTCTATATAAAGGGATAAATCTTTTGATCAAGGTAGAATCTCATAAGCTCAAGAACCCTAGGAAGTCAGAAAGCACAGCCTCCTCTCTCTCTCTCTCTCTCACGTTTTTTCAACACCCGGCCACCAAAATCATACCGAAAATCCCCGAAATCACCATCTAAACTCGTTTTCCAATTCCCAAAGCATCAACAATCATCAAAACCCCACATAAACACCACCAAAACATGAAGAACAGCAAGAATAAACCAACAACCAGAAGCTTGGTTCGAAAACCTTTCGGGTCTGCCATCAACGGAGCACTCGACGAATCTCGACGTGAAGAATCACTGCAAACCCGAAGGTAAAACAGGTAGGAATCCCACTTTCCTAACTCCCTACGACTTTATCAGTCTTGTCTCAAAATTTGGGTTCAAACCAACTCTTCCCGGCCTCTGTATTACTAATTGTTTTAGCTACTGCCTTGTTACTTGTTTGCTAAGTTTCGTGTGTTATTTGATTTCAAATTGAAAACTTTTAATCACTAACGTCTTGTACATCTTTCAGGCTACCAGAACATAAATTTTGAGCTAAAAACACTGTCGGGAACCATCAAAAACCCACTGTCCGTGGGTGATCCGTGACCTCGGATGCATGGTCCGGGACCACGGACGGGTTGTCCGTGACCACGGACACCCACGAACGGTGGCGGGATTTCTTATTTTCCTTCAATTTTTCAAATTTTAGGGTTTCTAAAAATACGTGTCCGGGCCCACGGACACCCTGTCCGTGGCCTCGGACTTTTCAAGTTTGCGTTTTTTTTATTTTATTTCTGTTTTCGTGATCATGTAATTCAATTGGGGTCCGTGGTCTCGGACGTTAGGTCCATGGCTACGGACGTAATTGAAATTTGACCTAATTCTGCCTCCGAAACCCTAGTTTAGGTAGTTTTAATCTCACTTTAATTTCTGCCAAAAAACGTTAAAAAATGACTTTGAGGGGTAATGAAAGTAATTGAACCCTAATTAAGTCGAATATCAAGCCCCCGAACTCGAACTCTCATTTCCTAATTTGATCTAGGTTAAAATTAGGTGCGAATCATAATAGGTTCCAGTGATGAAATACCCCGTAATTAAAAACAGTGATTAATTAGGCTAATTATATTTTTAAAGGCTTAATTACACTTAAATGAATACGAGGGAACAAATCCCGAAGAAACGGACCTTTAAAAAAATGGTTAAAAGCATAAACGAACCTTAAAGCGCGTTTTTCGAGGAAACCGGGAAAACGCGACTTTAAGCGGGTCAAATGGACTCGTAAAAATTTTGGTCAACCAAATGGTCACTAACAAATATTAGTGAAGCTTTAGAACCAATAAAATTAATTAAACGAGAAAATTCCGGAAAACGGGTACCGGTTAGTGAGAACTGTAACAACCGGGAAGTTGTGGGGTGAGAATGCAAATAAACAAAGTTAGTGTGTCCACTTTTGTAAATAAAAGTTGAAAATCTGTAGGAGGGGCATGTGTGGGGCCGATTTTATAAGCCTCCCCCTCTCTTTAATTGTCTCTTATTTGCTAAAAGACAAAGCAAGTAAATAAAAGCAAAAAAATTATTCTCTCTCCTCACACCCTTCCTCACTCACGTGTCCCCCTCCTCTCTATTCTCTCTTTTCTTCCTCCTTCTTCCCCTACCTTGCGATTTTAATGGAGAAAGAGGAGAGCTCACTCAACTTCCATCTTCTCTCCTCTCTTTGAACACCCAAACCTTCTCCAAACTCAACAAAAATTACACCATTGTAATCCCCTCGCAAAGGAGAACGTTTTCATCCTTTCAAAAACTCAAAAGCTCTACTTTCGTTTTTGAGGGTATTTACCATTTGGAGATTTGAAGCCACCATTAGAAGCACCTTCACCTCCTCATCATCTTGAGGTAAAAAAAAAATTCGAAAATCCATCATTTCTAGCCCTTGTTTGCATTTTAAGCATTTTCAGTTTTTGAATGCTTTCTCTTTGTTGCTCCAGCCGATTTGGCTTCTTTTGTGGCTAGGAATTTTGTTCTCTTGCTAGTCAAGAGCTTCATCTACTCATTGGAAGGTAACCTTCTTTCTAAACCCTAAAACTTAAATTCTAGGGTTAGTATAAAATGAAACTAAATGGTATTGTGTATGTGTATGTGCTGTAGCACTTGTGTGTATTTGAGTCTCATTTAAAACCGAGAAGAAAGGAGAAGGAAAGAAGAAGAGGAAAAGAAAGAAAGAGAACTAACAAGTCAAGGTAAATGCTCTTACTTTGTGTTAGTTTGTGTATTGTAATGTAACAGTTTTTGGAGTAGTAAAATGAGTAGTGAATTGAATAATGAGTAATGAGTACATTGTAGTATGATGAGTAATGAAGTTATAACGGTTTTGAAGTTTTTAAATGAAGTTTAAAAGCTTGGGAAAACCATTGGGTAGTATGTGTACATGTGCAGGAATTTTAATGTGTAGTAGTGTTGAATGGTGAGCTTAATGTATTGTGTAACAGGTTGTGAGAATGAGTATATGTGAGCTGAAATAATGTGAGGAGAATGTTAAAAAATAGGGGAGACTATGCCCAATTTTGTGTAGAAAGATGAGGACTTAAGTTGTTTAGGAAGGTGAAGTATATTGGAGAGTTTCATGGAATGTTTGTAGTTGTAACAGATTTGAAAGGAGTATGTTTTAAAGGAATGGAACTAGGTTGTGAGCAAGGTATTGAGATGCCAAGAGTAGTATTAGTTGGGAGAGTAATGGAGGATAGAAGTTTTGAATGAAAATCTGTAGCATAAGAAGAGGAAACAAAATCTGTAGCATGAGTGTGAAGAAAAATAGTGCAAGTGTTGAAAAGAGAAGATGGAATTAATATAAGTGTGTAGGAAGGAGTAGTAAGCTTGGTGAATGAATTAGGGTGATTTAGAGTGTTTAGATAGTGCTAAATCATGTGGGGAAATATTGGTAAAGATTGGGGAAGCAATGGGTAAAGAATGCAATTGAAAACAGATTTTAAAACTGAAGTACTGGGGCCGACCGGACCTGCGACCGGACTTGCAAGGTCGGTCGGGCCCAGATTTACAAAGGCGGGGAAAGCTTCTGAATCGACCGGACTTGCGACCGGACATGCAAGTCCGGTCGGCCAGAAAATTTTCCCGTCTGTAACCTACTGGAATCGACCGGACTTGCGACCGGACATGCAAGTCCGGTCGGCCAGAAAAATTCTCCGTCTGTAACCTACTGGAATCGACCGGACTTGCGACCGGACATGCAAGTCCGGTCGGACAGAAAAATTCTACGTCTGTAACTTACTGGAATCGACCGGACTTGCGACCGGACATGCAAGTCCGGTCGGCCAGGAAAATTTTCGTAATGTAAACTACTGGAATCGACCGGACTTGCGACCGGACTTGCAAGTCCGGTCGGGCCAGGAATTTCGGTTCGGAGAAAGCTACTGGAATGGACCGGACTTGCAAGGTCGGTCGCAAGTCCGGTCCTGACAAAAAAAAAAAAAAAATTTGTTTTAATTAAATGATTATAGTAATCATATATATATATATGCCTATATACATATGTGCATATATATGAAGTAGCACACCATTAATGAAGTAATAAGGTAAGAAAGTAAGCAAAGGAGTAAGAAACAAGTTTAAGAAGTAGTAATAAAAGAATGGTTTTATAACCAAGTAAGAAAGTAAGTAAAGTAGTAAGTATGCATTGATGTAACAATGAAGGAGTAAGTAGATCAATAATGGACCATTGATCATACTACTTCATGTATGTATAGGAATCGAATATTTGAACGTTGAAGGAACCCGGTAGTACGAAAACGTCGGTGTACGGTATGATTTCTTCATGCCCTGTATCCTAACTTGGTTACCCCGATTTGTGTGCTTTATGTGATCACCAACAAGATAAATGCATGAATCGGACTTATATTGCACATAAATGTGTTTGAACCATTTTGTTCTTGTTATTCTTCTTGAACAAACAGTTTGTATAATTCATGAAATGAATGTATGAGAATGAAGTGTATGTGCAAGTATGAGTACTTGTGTATTGTAGTTGTATGGAAAGTAAGTATGGACTTCTACTAATTCCTAACAACCTAACTCCTAACATGAGTATTGAGTAAAAATGGAATGAGTAGAAGCCGATATAGTTTCGGCCACGCGTGAGGATAAGGAACCACAAGAGGTTGGAACCGAATCCTGGCTATGATCTTTTCCTTGGACCAATTCCCTTTGTATGGGTAGCATCCTGGATTAGTGTGCCATCTTAAAGCCCGGTGGTGGGAGATAGTACTCCCTGCCCGGAGGTCATACTGACTTAACTGGAAGTAAAGTATGAAGAGTAAGTATTGTATTTGTATTGGTCTTGACTATTGTAAGTCATTGACCTTGAGTAAAAGAGTATTGAACACCCGATTAACCCGGTGTGTAATAAGGCTAACTGGACCTTTGTATGTATTGGAGAATTGTATCTCCGTAATGCGGTGAGTATTCGGTAAGTATAACGGTGACTGGTATTGTCTTCCAAGTTTGTATGTATCGTATGAATGTATGCCTTGAAATGAATGTATTGAGTTGTATTGTATAAAGCATGTATGTATGTATGTGAATGAAACGAACCGCATGTATTCGACCAATAGTTGGCGTACCCTCGCTAGTACGCGGGGTATGCGGTTATCATGCTCAGCGTAAGCTGACCCCCTCGGGGGAATTTTTTACTCCACACCCGCGAGGCGTGAAGGTAGAGTAAGGCAGCATGTGATTCTTGGATGTAGTTAGTAGATTGGATGGTGTACCGAGTTGTACACGGCTAAGGCCATTTGAGTAGCCGGTGTACCATGGGGTACACCTTTTTGGACAATGAACTTTAATTGGATAGTAAGGAGAGGTTGTATAAAACTCTTCATCTTTGGGAAGTATCATTGGAATGTAATTCGTATATATTTTGGATACTCGGTAATCAATTGTAAGCTAAGTATTTGGATTGTAAAGTAAGTAGTAAGTATTGATTTATTCTAATCGTCAGACTGAGATGGTAAGTAGTAGTAGCCTTGTTAACCCTGGATGGTTAACGGCATTGTATCACCCGCCGGGAGTAAGTAAGTATTCCGCTGCGAGAAAGGTAATTATGGGAGCGACTAGAGGATGATGGAAGGATTAGCGGTTGGGGGTTACAAAAAGTGGTATCAGAGCGAAGTCTCGCTCTGATGATTAGAAGTATTAAGTATAGTGATTACCGAGTTAGGATTTCAACCGTCTTAAGACGGAAACTTAGAGACCTAACTAGGAATTACCGTTAGCAATAACGGATACCCTTGACGTCTACAAAGACGATACTATTGTTTGAATGAAGACCATGAGGTCATAGTATCCAACATCTAATGTAATCCACACTTGTTCAGATGTCAGGACGAGGTCGAGGCCGACCTAGGGGAGAGACATCTGGTGGACCGGCGCGCAGACGATAGCTGAGATCGTCGCCGCCACAGTAGCACAGATGCTACCGGAAGTAATCACCGCTGTACAGCTACACAGCAGAACCACCAGCAGCAGCAGCAGCAGCAGCCCGACCCACCTCATCCCCGTGAGACTAATTGGGTAAAGCAGTCGCCGACCTTCGACCTCCATACTTCAGAGGCGAGAGCGACCCCGCCAAGCTCGAGGCCTACCTCTCCGAGATGGAGACGGCCTTCGAGACACTTGAGACTCCCGCTGGAGTTCGAGTGAGGATAGCTGCGTACTCCTGAAAGACGCGGCTATGGACTGGTGGAAGCTCATAAGGCCGAGCATGTAGCTGATCCGGCATTCGGATGGGAAGCATTCACCTCTCTCCTCCGATCTAAATACTACCCCGAGCATGTCAAGACCAAGAAAAGGCTTGAGCTCGATGCACTTAAGATGACTGAGAAGATGACGGTTGATGAATATTACCGCACCTTCACCTCCCTTCTTAGGCTTCTACCCGACCTCGGGTATACCGGCCAAGTCTTGGTCGACCGCTTCTACGGCGGATTGAGCCATCGACTCCGGTATGGCATGGGCTTCACCCGGTTTACCTCCCTTCAGGTAAACAAGTTGAACCCTTAAAAAGCCATGAGTAATGTGAATTAGTATTCCCGTATGTAAGTGTAACCTAATGCCTAAATAATTCAGGAGTGTTACCACGCTGCATCTCGAGTTGAGATCACCTGTCAGCTAAGAGATGAGGAACAAGCGCTGAAGCGCAAGGTGAGCGGCAAAGGTAAACCTCCGATGACCACACCAACCCAAACCATGGAAGAAGAAGAAGAAGTATTCTCATCAGAGAACACTTCAGGAGACGGCGGTGCCCATGCTGAGAAGGGCAAGGCAGCTGAGCCATTGCAGCTTGCCTACACCGCACCAGTGGCAGCGAAGCCACTGAGGTCTCAGCCCTACAGGGGTAAGTAACCGAACCGAATTAGTACACTTGTGAATTAGTATGTATGTAGAGTATTGTAATTATACCGAACCTTGCTAACTTGGAAGCTATAGTTCTGGATTGGCCAAGGTAAGAACCAATCTGATGGCCGCAGTTACATCTGCCGTAACTGCAACAAGGATCATCCCGGCACAGATTGCCAAGGAAGGGAGATCCGCTGCTTGTCAGTGTCAGAACCGGGCCACCGTGCCAATGCATGTCCGGAGAATTCTAGCCCAAGGGCAACTACCAGGGCTACAAGCAGCGCGAGGGCAAGGAGGTTGCATCTGGCGATGCTCACGCCCAGCACACCTCACAGGGACAGGGGTCCCGAGGTCCGCAGAAGGGCGCACCGCAGAGGCAGCCGGCCTTACACATCATAGACCGTGACGGGTCCGGGACTAAGCCCGGCCCAGGTAACTACCGTAACCTTTAATCCTTGAAGAGCATGTCTAAAGTAGTGAAGTATCGGTATGAGTAACTGTGTGAATGCGTAAGTATTTGAAGTATGAAATTGAGTATGATAAGTAACTTGGAAGTATGTATTGAGCATGAAATGAATTAGTAAACCTAGAACTCACACTAGATATAATTGCCACCATAGGGAAATTCCTTATTTGTTACCCAATACCTTCAAACTCACCTCATGAAGAGACCGACATCGCCAATCACCACTTCGACAACGAACAGTGTCAGGTCATCCGCCCAGGTATGATCTTATTAAAAGGATACCTGACACCCGAAGCACAAGTTTCAATCATCCGACGATGCAACGAGTTAGGAATGGGTCCAGGAGGATTTTATACACCCGAATTCCCCGGTGGAGCTACAATGAAGCTGAAGATTATGTGCTTGGGAAAGGATTGGAACCCTTATACCAAGACATACCAAACGACGCGAACAAGAGACGGAGCAACACCTCCAGCAATACCCCCAGAATTCCAAACGCTGTCACACAAGCTGTGGAAATTGCACAACAGTATGAAGATGAACCAATTCCTGCACTTGAAGCAGATGTATGTATTGTCAACTTCTACGAGAAAGAAGGACGACTGGCTTGCACCAAGACAAGGACGAGACAGCGGAGTCTCTTGAACTAGGGGTGCCCGTAGTGTCTTGGTCCATTGGTGATGACGCCGTATTTTTGTATAGCGAGCGGAAGCGTGTGGACCTCGCAGAGAAATTGGTATTGAGATCAGGAGATGTCCTCATCATGGGTGGAAAATCAAGGTTGCTGTATCACGGGATCCAGAAGATCAAGTTGAATACGGCACCACCGGCAGTGATCAATGCCACGCACATGAAACCAGGACGCCTGAACCTCACCTTTAGGAAGTATTAATCTTGTAGTATCATGTAATCCAGTAGTAACGTGTATTAGAGACACAGTATGTATGATGGTTGGTTATTCAATAAAAGCAGTGTTGGTTATTAAATTCCACTTGCGTTCCACCATCCTTACTTATAATCTTATGAATCAATAGGTTGTGGACTCGGTACCGAAGGTAACCTGAGTATCCTCACCAAAGAACAAGCCGGCAGAAGCGGCACCATTCTAACGGGAACATTCCCAGTTAACGGCATCGAAGCCAAAGTACTATTCGACTCCGGCGCCTCTCACACCTTTGTATCGCCATCGTTCGCTACAAGGTTGGGGCTAGACGCAGATGAGCTACCAAACTTCTTGGTTACTCTCCCGTCGAAGGAGCGAGTAGAATGCACTAAGTATTTCCACACCGCCACAATTCAAATCAAAGGTGAAGCGTTTCCCATTTCCTTCATTGAATTCAACGGATTGGGATTTGACTTGATAATTGGAATGAACTGGTTGGAGCGGCACAAGGGACGGATCCTATGCGCCGAGCACCGCTTGCTACTCAAGAGTCCATCTGGGGTCACTGTTTCATACCGCCAGAGACCAAGAGAGCCTTCAACCACAGTCATCTCCGCTATGGCAATGTATCGGGAGCTCAGAAAAGGACATGAAGTGTATTTATGTCACGTGCAAGACCTGGAGAGAGATCCAGAGTTCAGTGACGAGGTAGCAGTAGTCTCAGAATTCCCTGATGTATTTCCCAAGGAGCTACCTGGTATGCCACCACAGAGAGCGGTAGAGTTTGAAATCGACCTTGTACCGGGTACTGGTCCCATTGCTAGGGCACCATACCGTATGGCACCAGCAGAAATGGCAGAACTCAAAGAACTTACATGATTTCTCGACAAAGGGTTTATACGCCGAGCGTATCACCCTGGGGAGCACCGGTCCTCTTCGTGAAGAAGAAGGACGGTAGCCTCCGCCTCTGCATCGACTACCGCGAATTGAATGCGGTCACAGTAAAGAATAAGTATCCATTGCCACGCATCGACGACCTGTTCGATCAGTTGAAGGGAGCATCTGTCTTTTCTAAGATTGATCTCCGATCCGGATATCATCAAATTGCTATCAAAGAGCAAGACATTGAGAAAACAGCATTCCGAACAAGATATGGCCACTACGAATTCACAGTGATGCCATTCGGTTTGTCTAATGCACCAGCCAAGTTCATGGACCTAATGAATCGGTTATTCAGTGATCAGCTGGACACTTCAGTAGTAGTATTTATCGACGACATTCTTGTGTATTCGAGTCCCCAGAAGAACATGAAAACCATTTGAGAAAGTACTTGAGACACTGCGCGAGAACCTGTATGCGAAGTTCTCCAAATGCGAGTTTTGGCTAGATCAGGTATCATTCCTTGGTCATGTCATATCGAGCGCGGGTATATCAGTAGATCCATCCAAAATCGAAGCAGTGCGATCATGGCCTAGACCTAAGACTGTTACCGACATCCGAGCTTTCTTGGTTTAGCCGGTTACTACCGGAGGTTTGTAAAGGACTTCTCAAAAGTCGCTAAGCCCATGACGTCACTGATGAAGAAAGATGCACCCTTTGTATGGACAAAGGAGTGCGAAGCTATCCTTCCAGACACTAAAAGACTCATTGACCTCAGCGCCAGTTCTCACACTTCCAGAGGGCACAGAGGGATTTGGGTGTATTGTGATGCATCGGGTAAGGGAATGGGATGCGTGCTCATGCAGCATGGCAAGGTGATAGCCTATGCTTCTCGCCAGCTGAAAAAGCATGAGGAGAATTACCCGACACATGATCTAGAGTTAGGAGCCATTGTCTTCGCCTTGAAGATATGGCGACACTATCTCTATGGGGTAAGCATCACCATCTACTCCGACCACAAAAGCCTGCAATACGTATTTACCCAGAAAGAGCTGAATTTAAGACAAAGGAGGTGGATGGAATTCCTATCAGACTATGACATCAACCTCCAGTATAAAGAAGGGAAGGCAAACGTTGTAGCCGACGCCCTGAGCCGTCGAGCACACTCGCTCCATTCGCTACTCGCTTCTTCTAGCTTGGTTGACGAGGTGCGAGACGCTCAGTTGAGCGACCCTTACTTCACAGAGATCAGACAGAAAATCACAGATGGTACCTTCGAGAACCGAAAGTACGACTTCAAATTGCATGAAGATGGTCTGATCCGATTGAATGGCAGATTATGCGTCCCCCGAAGCAATGCTGAGCTAAGGGATCGCATTCTGCGAGAGTCACATTGTTCCACATTGCATGTCCATCCGGGAGCCTCTAAAATGTACAAAGACATGAAGAGGTACTTCTGGTGGCAAGGAATGAAATCAGACGTGACTGAGTATGTTCTGAGGTGTCTCACTTGCCAGAAAGTGAAGTTTGAGCACCGAAGACCGGGAGGAATGGTGCAATCCATGCCCATTCCGGAGTGGAAATTCCACGACATCTCTATGGATTTTGTTGTTGGACTCCCACCTGCTAGGGGAGGACTCAACATGATCTGGGTAGTAGTCGATCGCCTCACCAAGGTTGCCCGATTCATACCGATGAAGGACACTTGGAAGGTGGCGAAGCTCGCAGAGCTATTCGACAAGGAGATCATTCGACACCACGGAGTCCCGAAAACCATTGTATCTGACCGCGACACCAGGTTTCTTTCGAGATACTGGAGAGCAACACGGGAAGCGCTTGGTACTGAGTTGAAGCTTAGCACCGCCTTCCACCCACAGACCGACGGTCAGACAGAAAGGACCATCCAGACACTAGAGGACATGCTTAGAGCATGTGCCTTGGATTTTCAGGGGAGCTGGATTGAGAAGCTTCACCTTATCGAGTTTTCGTATAACAATAGCTATCATGCTTCGATTAAGATGTCGCCGTTCCAAGCCTTGTATGGTAGACCTTGCCGTACCCCGTTGTGTTGGGATGAGTCAAGCGAAGCGGTCATCATAGGACCGGAGTATTTGGAACAAGTACAAGCTGAGGTACAACAAATCCGAGCTAATATGAAGGCAGCCCAAGATAGACAGAAATCCTATGCGGATGTGCGACGACGCGACCTTGAGTTTGCCGTGGGCGACCAAGTGTTCTTGCGTGTCTCACCTATGAAGGGTGTCTTTCGATTTGGCCAAAAGGGCAAGCTGAGCCCGAAATTCATAGGCCCGTATGCCATTACCGAGAGGATTGGAGCCGTAGCTTATAGGCTAGCATTGCCTGAAGAATTGGGGCGTGTTCATGATGTCTTTCATGTATCACAACTCAAGAAATACATAGCCGATCCCTCTCATGTATTAGAACCCGAACACTTATCCCTAGAGCCGACGATGAGATATGTCGAGACTCCATTGCGAATCCTTGATACAAAGACAAGAGACACTCGCCATAAATCTGTACGAATGGTGAAAGTCTTGTGGTCTAACCACGATGTCGAGGAAGCGACTTGGGAACTAAGAGGACGCCATGAAGGCGAAGTACCCGAATTTATTTGTAGACTAGATGTCTAGTATCCGTATAGTACGGAGGGTACGGGGCGTACCCCTTTTAAGGGGGTAGAGCCTTTTGCTTTTGCATTGCTTCGGGTTAGCATTGCGTAGTACGTATGGTATGTAATTATATTTTGTTGGCACATGTAGTGCTAATTGTATTTTTATTGGCACAAAGTAGTGCTAGTAGTACTCTGTATGTAATACAATGAGTATGGTATGCGTATGGTATGTATGTAATGAGTAATGCATTAGTGTTGTACGGTATATGACACGAATGACATTGCGAAGTGTATTGTGGAATGTATGAACTGAATGGAGTATTGTGTATGGTATTTGAATGGAGTATTGTGTATGAATTGTGTATGTGTATTCGAAGTAAGTATGGTACATAGTATCTGAATTGTGTATGCTGGTAGTGTAAGAATTGTGAACACCTTGTAAGGTGGTGGTAGAAAGCATTGTGGCAATTAGCTTGCCAAATGAGTAGAAATGGTAAACTGTAGCCTTGAGCAACTTTGAGGGCAAAGTTTCTTAAGGGGGGTAGATTGAAATACCCCGTAATTAAAACAGTGATTAATTAGGCTAATTATATTTCTTTAATATTTTTAAAGGCCTTATTACACTTAAATGAATACGAGGGAACAAATCCCGAAGAAAACGGACCTTTAAAATGGGTTTAAAAGCATAAACGAACCTTAAAGCGCGTTTTCGAGGAAACCGGGAAAACGAAAACGAATAAGCGGGTCAAATGGACTCGTAACAATTTTGGTCACCAAATGGCACTAACAAATATTAGTGAAGCTTTAGAACCAATAAAATTAATTAACGAGAAAATTCTGGAAAACGGGTACCGGTTAGTGAGAACTGTAACAACCGGGAAGTTGTGGGGTGAGAATGCAAATAACAAGTTAGTGTGTCCACTTTTGTAAATAAAAGTTGAAAAGCTGTAGGAGGGCATGTGTGGGCCGATTTTATAAGCCTCCCCTCTCTTAATTGTCTCTTATTTGCTAAAAGACAAAGCAAGTAAATAAAAGCAAAAAAATTATTCTCTCTCCTCACACCCTTCCTCACTCACGTGTCCCCCTCCTCTCTATTCTCTCTTTTCTTCCTCCTTCTTCCCCTACCTTGCGATTTTAATGGGAGAAAGAGGAGAGCTCACTCAACTTCCATCTTCTCTCCTCTCTTTGAACACCCAAACCTTCTCCAAACTCAACAAAAATTACACCATTGTAATCCCCTCGCAAAGGAGAACGTTTTCATCCTTTCAAAAACTCAAAAGCTCTACTTTCGTTTTTGAGGGTATTTACCATTTGGAGATTTGAAGCCACCATTAGAAGCACCTTCACCTCCTCATCATCTTGAGGTAAAAAGAAATTCGAAAATCCATCATTTCTAGCCCTTGTTTGCATTTTAAGCATTTTCAGTTTTTGAATGCTTTCTCCTTTGTTGCTCCAGCCGATTTGGCTTCTTTTGTGGGCTAGGAATTTTGTTCTCTTGCTAGTCAAGAGCTTCATCTACTCATTGGAAGGTAACCTTCTTTCTAAACCCTAAAACTTAAATTCTAGGGTTAGTATAAAATGAAACTAAATGGTATTGTGTACGTGTATGTGCTGTAGCACTTGTGTGTATTGAGTCTCATTTAAAACCGAGAAGAAAGGAGAAGGAAAGAAGAAGAGGAAAAGAAAGAAAGAGAACTAACAAGTCAAGGTAAATGCTCTTACTTTGTGTTAGTTTGTGTATTGTAATGTAACAGTTTTGGAGTAGTAAAATGAGTAGTGAATTGAATAATGAGTAATGAGTACATTGTAGTATGATGAGTAATGAAGTTATAACGGTTTTGAAGTTTTTAAATGAAGTTTAAAAGCTTGGGAAAACCATTGGGTAGTATGTGTATATGTGCAGGAATTTTAATGTGTAGTAGTGTTGAATGGTGAGCTTAATGTATGTGTGTAACAGGTTGTGAGAATGAGTATATGTGAGCTGAAATAATGTGAGGAGAATGTTAAAAACATAGGGGAGACTATGCCCAATTTTGTGTAGAAAGATGAGACTTAAGTTGTTTAGGAAGGTGAAGTATTTGGAGAGTTTCATGGAATGTTTGTAGTTGTAACAGATTTTGAAAGGAGTATGTTAAAGGAATGGAACTAGGTTGTGAGCAAGGTATTGAGATGCCAAGAGTAGTATTAGTTGGGAGAGTAATGGAGGATAGAAGTTGAATGAAAATCTGTAGCATAAGAAGAGGAAACAAAATCTGTAGCATGAGTGTGAAGAAAAATAGTGCAAGTGTTGAAAAGAGAAGATGGAAATTAATATAAGTTGTGTAGGGAAGGAGTAGTAAGCTTGGTGAATGAATTAGGGTGATTTAGAGTGTTTAGATAGTGCTAAATCATGTGGGGAAATATTGGTAAAGATTGGGGAAGCAATGGGTAAAGAATGCAATTGAAAACAGATTTTAAAACTGAAGTACTGGGGCCGACCGGACCTGCGACGGACTTGCAAGGTCGGTCGGGCCCAGATTTACAAAGGCGGGGAAAGCTTCTGGAATCGACCGGACTTGCGACCGGACATGCAAGTCCGGTCGGCCAGAAAAATTCTCCCGTCTGTAACCTACTGGAATCGACCGGACTTGCGACCGGACATGCAAGTCCGGTCGGCCAGAAAAATTCTCCCGTCTGTAACCTACTGGAATCGACCGGACTTGCGACCGGACATGCAAGTCCGGTCGGACAGAAAATTCTACGTCTGTAACTTACTGGAATCGACCGGACTTGCGACCGGACATGCAAGTCCGGTCGGCCAGGAAAATTTTCGTAATGTAAACTACTGGAATCGACCGGACTTGCGACCGGACTTGCAAGTCCGGTCGGGCCAGGAATTTCGGTGCAGAAAGCTACTGGAATGGACCGGACTTGCAAGGTCGGTCGCAAGTCCGGTCCTGACAAAAAAAAAAAAAAAAAAAATTTGTTTTAATTATATGATTATAGTAATCATATATATATATATATATATATGCCTATATACATATGTGCATATATATGAAGTAGCACACCATTAATGAAGTAATAAAGGTAAGAAAGTAAGCAAAGGAGTAAGAAAACAAGTTTAAGAAGTAGTAAAGAAAAGAATGGTTTTATAACCAAGTAAGAAAGTAGTAAAGTAGTAAGTATGCATTGATGTAACAATGAAGGAGTAAGTAGATCAATAATGGACCATTGATCATACTACTTCATGTATGTATAGGAATCGAATATTTGAACGTTGAAGGAACCCGGTAGTACGAAAACGTCGGTGTACGGTATGATTTCTTCATGCCCTGTATCCTAACTTGGTTACCCCGATTTGTGTGTTATGTGATCACCAACAAGATAAATGCATGAACCGGATTATATTGCACATAATGTGTTTGAACTATTGTTCTTGTTATTCTTGAACATTTAGTTTGTATAATTCATGAAATGAATGAATGGAAATGAGTGTATGTGCAAGTATGAGTACTTGTGTATTGTAGTATGTATGGAAAGTAAGTATGGACTTCTACTAATTCCTAACAACCTAACTCCTAACATGAGTATGAGTAATGGAATGAGTAGAAGCCCGATATAGTTTCGGCCACGCGTGAGGATAAGGAACCACAAGAGGTTGGAACCGAATCCTGGCTATGATCTTCTCCTTGGACCAATTCCCTTGTATGGGTAGCATCCTGGATTAGTGTGCCATCTTAAAGCCCGGTGGTGGGAGATAGTACTCCCTGCCCGGAGGTCATACGACTTAACTGGAAGTAAGTATGTAAGTATTGTATTGTATGGTCTTGACTATTGTAAGTCATTGACCGGAGTAAAAGAGTATTGAACACCCGATTAACCCGGGTGTGTAATAAGGCTAACTGGACCTTTGTATGTATTGGAGAATTGTATCTCCGTAATGCGGTGAGTATTCGGTAAGTATAACGGTTGACTTGAATTGTCTTCCAGCTTGTATGTAGTATGAATGTATGCCTTGAAATGAATGTATTGAATTGTATTGTATAAAGCATGTATGTATGTATGTATGAAACGAACCGCATGTATACGACCAAATAGTTGGCGTACCCTCGCTAGTACGCGGGGTATGCGGTTATCATGTTCAGCGTAAGCTGACCCCCTCGGGGGAATGTTTTTACTCCACAGGTACCCGCGAGGCGTGATGGTAGAGTAAGGGCAGCATGTGATTCTTTTTTTGATGTAGTTGTAGTAGATTGAAATAGTGTACCGAGTTGTACACGGCTAGAGCCTTTTGAGTAGCCGGTGTACCATGGGTACACCTTTTTGGACAATGAATTTTACTTGGATAGTAAGGAGAGGTTGTATAAACTCTTCATTTTGGGAAGTATCATTGGATGTAATTTATATTTTCGGATACTCGGTAATCAATTGTAATCTAAGTATTTGGATTGTAAAAAGTAGTAGTATGATTTATTCTAATCGTCAGACTGAGATGGTAAGTAGTAGTAGCCTTGTTAACCCTGGATGGTTAACGGCATTGTATCGCCCGCCGGGAGTAAGTAAGTATTCCGCTGCGAGAAAGGTAATTATGGGAGCGACTAGAGGATGATGGAAGGATTAGCGGTTGGGGTGTTACAAATACATTATATATGTACACTACACAAGGTTTCAATAATCAATCGTGGGATACAATCCCTAACTAACATAACAAGGTTGTTAGTTAAATCATTTTAGTCTTAGGCCTTGAGGGTTATACCTCACTTTGCCTTGGTTACTCACTCAATGACTCACCCGCTCTCTCGGGTTACTTATTCTTATACTCACCCATTCTCTTGGGTTACCCATTCTATACTCACCCATTCTCTCGGGTTACTTATACTCATTATCTCACCCACACTCTTGGGTTATTTATACTCAAGCTCTTGTAGATTCTCGAGACACTACAGGTCTCCTACGTCACGCTTGTCACTCTTAATACATACTTAAGCCAAAACTCATGGCTCTCGAGCATAGTCTTACTCCCCCGGTTTCAACCTACTCTGGGTCTAGCATGGTGGGAAGGTTCAACTAGCTCTCGGAACTCTCTTAGTTCCTATCTCTTTTTACAAAGGTCCGACTACTCTCGGACTACTTACATTCCCATACACTCCTCTCTCGGAGTTATAATAATATTATGTATATTAGTCTAGAAGCATCACTCTCGATGTTTCTAATGACCTTGGGAACATTACTTAAGTTTGGTTAATCTTAGGTTTTAAGAGTTACCCATACATTTACTTTACTCATACTTTCGGTTATTTGCATATATCAAGTAAAATCCTCGTTTAGGAGGTCGACCATGTCTCAAGGGAGCTACTAATCCCTCAGGTCTCTTTACCTTCTTCACTAGTTCACATCTTCGAACTAACTTAAATCCTCTTGAAGGAGGTTCACTTATCTTTCCACTCTCATTTGTTTCGTGGATTGTTTCAATGTGGTTTTCTAACCATTATCGGGTATTTACTCAACCAGTACTTCTCCTCACATTCTAGGGAGTTCATATGTTTGTGTTATCGTTATACTTTACGAATAGTTTGTGTGTTTGCACGTTTTCGTTATATAAGCATCGACCCGATCTATGGGTCTCTAGCCAAACGTTACTTACTACGAGTCGGTCCATACACTATGTTAGACCACACCGGCATACAAGTATGTTAGCTCATTCAACATACAACAAGGCATACATAATCAAACAATGGATTATTTTCATGCTTTAATCTTGATTAAGCCGGCACACAAACACACAAATCAACGTAACTCGGTTAGCACGCGGAGTATGAGAAAATCATACCTTTCACCGGGGTGTTACTTTACTGTGTCATCTCACCATGCTCGGTTCTCACACGATCCTATTATGGTTTTCCCTTGTTTATTCTTCCTTGCTTCACCTCTTTCTTTCTTGATCTTTCCCTCTCTGTTCTTGTCCAATCGGCCATGCTTTCCCCCCCACATTAAGGGTTACACAGCAAGGCTAATAAGTTCCCAATTTCTCAAATCACACCTAGGATTTGCAAGAGTTGATTTAGGGTTTATATTGGGAGATTACCTTTGAATCTTTGGATGGAGAGTTTAGAAGAAAACAAGTAGAACTCTAGCACCTTTCTTGCCAATGGAAACGGCTGGACACGGGAGAATAAGGAAGTTCAATGTTGGAATTTTTTTGACACCAAAGAAAGGCTAGAAATGGAGAGGTTTGGACTTATTTCTTACCTCAAACAACCAAAGGGTTGTTTTAGCTCAAAATGAGCAGCTTGGACCTTCAGTCGGAGCTACTTATAAGGAGGTCGAGTGCAAGCTTTTGGAATTTTGAAAACTGGAGAGTGATCCCCAAGAAGAGAGGAGTCTCATGGTGGGATTATTTTACGATTTGGAGTTGTTTTAGAATTTGTAGAAGAAGAAGAAGAAGAAGCGAGCTGCTTGGGGAAGGGCAAATCGCCATCGTAACAGAGAATGAAGAAGGGAGGCTCTGGTGGGAAGAAATAAAACGTGAGTGTGGGGAATCAGAGAGAGGGATGGGTTTTTTAAAAGTCTTCCTCATATTCACACACTCTACTTTATTTTTTTGTCATCTTGTGACTAATAGAAAATTGATTACTTAATTGTTGTGAGAGAGAGATATTAAATCCAATGAAACCGGCCCCACACAAAATTAAGCTGGGAGCGTTTTTTCGTTTTTTACAGAAAACGCTCGTTAATTTATCCGGTTTAGCATTATTCACTAACCGGGCCCGTTTTTCGGATTTTTTCGTTTCTTCATTTTTAATGGTTATTAAGCTTCCATTACTATTTAATTATAGTTTATAGTCAACCATAATTTTTACGGGTCCGTTTGACCACTTAAAGTTGCGTTTCCGGGTTTTCTCGAAAAGTGTGCTATAAAACTTTGTTAGCATTTTAATCCATTATTTGGATCCGTTTCTTCGGAAATTATTCCTGTATACTTATAGGCGTAACTAAGCCTTAGGAATCCATCTCGGACCCTAATGAGATCATATATCTTATACTCATTTAATGAGCGTTTTAGCGTTTTTCACGTTTTACGCATTTTCTTTTTCTTTGGTTTTATTTTCTTTACCAATACTCTTTAGGCACCATTAGGCCTTAATAATCGTATTAGAGTAATTTAGTCACCACTTTTAGCTCCGGGGTATTAAATAAAATGAATGAAATGTTGTCGAGCTATTCTAAGGCACTGAATACCTAAAATGTGATGAAATGATGTCAAGCTATTATAAGGACCTGACTACCTAAAATGTATAAAATGATGTCAAGCTATAAGGCGCTAACTACCTAAGTATAAAATTATGTTAAGTGATTCTAAGGCGCTACCTAAAATGAATGAAATGATTTCAAGCTAATCTAAGGCACTGACTACCTAAAGTGAATGAAATGATGTCAAGCTATTCTAAGGTGTTGACTTCCTAAAATGAATGAAAAGTGTTTACATGAATGGTATGAACCGGGTGCACCTAGGGACCGGAACCTATTCCAAAGTGTGTGGAATGTGTATGTAAAGGTTGGGGATTGAGAGTGCCAAACGTGGTGGAAGCTAAAGAAATGGGTAAGACTTATGACGAACCTAAGGGTTAGTGAATGTATGGTAGGACTTATGTGTTCTTGAGTGAATGAGTGTAAAATATGACTTATGGGTGGCTAAGTAAACAAATGAAAAATAGGACTTATGGGTGCCTAGGTGGAATGGTAAGGAATTAAGCTTATGACGAGCCAGGGGTTCAGTTCTTTTACTTGGGTGAGTCTTCTACTCGGGTGAGAATCTGCATCTATGAAGAATCTGAATCCTTCGGTGAGAATCTGCATCTCTAAAGAATCTAAATTTTGGTTGAGAATTTGTATCTCTAAAGAATTTTTATCTTTGACTAAGAATCTATCTTGAAGAATCTATACCTTTGGGCGAGAATCTGCATCTCTGAAGAATCTATATTTCGGTTGAGAATATGTATCTCTGAAGAATCTGTATATTCGATGAGAATATGTATCTCTAAAGAATCTGTATCTTCAACAGTTAATCTGTATCTCTGAAGAATCTATATCTTCGGTTAGAATCGGTATCTCTGAAGAAATGTATCTTCAGTTGAGAGTTTGTATCTCTAAAGAATCAGATCTTCTTGGGTTGAGAATCTATATCCTAAAGAATTTGTATCTTTGGTTGAGATGTGTACTCTAAAGAATCTATATCTTCGGTTGAGAATCTGTATCCCTAAAGAATTTGTATCGTCGGTTAAGAATCTGCATCTGTGAAAGAATCTATATCTTGGTTTTATGTTGAGGGTTCATATTGAAAGATGCAATGATGATGATTTCATGCAAATGATTGTGATGAAAATCGATGGTGAAAATGTCAAACGTGACTATGATCAAAGTGCTAGTAAGGATCAAAAATTGTCCAAAGAAATAAATTGTTGGAAAATGTGCCAAACGTGGCTATGATGAGGTGTGTGCAGAGATGAAATCAAAGTTTTTGTAGTAAACTTGTCTAAAACAAAAATTTGGTAAAAAAGGTGCCCAACGTGGTAATGTTTGAGGGAAATATTGTTGATTGATGAAAAAAAGTGAAATTATCATTTCCTGACTAAAGATTTCAGATCTACAATTTGTTTCTTAGAAAATGAACATTCTGCTGGTAGGAGTGTGTGGTGTTGTTGTTGTTTTTCGAGTGGTAGCCAAGGCTTATGATGGGCCTTGGAATTTATGTGGAGGTGAGGGCTTATGGCAGGCCTAGGTTGAAGTGGTGTTTGTGTGATTGTGGTGCTTAAGCTTTGTATTTCTATTGATATTACCATAGCAATTGTTGGAACCAACAATTGCCCCCAGTATTTTTGTTTAAGGCAATCTAAGCTAGAGTTCATGAAAATCAATCAGAATGATCGATTTCCCCTAGTATTTTCTTTGAGTAAATGTATGAACAAGTCTCATCCTCACAGGGTTAAGGCTTGTGTTAAAGTGGTACTTCCTATCCTACACTCGGCATGTTTACACTTGTTTCTTGCTTGCACTCACAACTTCTAGACCATTGAATTTGAAATTTGATGGATTTACACATTTGACCTGTTACTTTCACTTGATTGGATACATAACTACTAAGTCAAAAGTCTTTGAAGCTTATAACATGGCCATGGGATGTAATGAAAGACAACGAGACCATGAAGGGATTTTGAGGTATGTGGAGCTTAAGGTGACAAAAATGTCACTTGTATCATCTCTCAGATTTACTTTTCCTCTAAAGTTGTAGTATCAAACTTTTGGGTTCTAACAAGCGCATCAGGATATCAAACAAGATGATAATCAAATGAATCAAGTTTCTCTTAGCTGTCAGTTTTCGCAAAAAGAGAAAAAGAATGATTTTATTAAAGGCATGGAAAAGTTTAATTGTAAAAACTAAACGCGGTATAGCTCGGGACCTTCCACTAGTTTCATTCCTTTTTCCATTTTCTTTTGGATGACAAAGGGTGTGAAGTAATGCCTTGTTCCGCAATACCTTTCAACACCAAGTACTCATGATCAAAACAATAATTAACCTTTTTCACATGCAAAAACTTTTCTTCCTTTAGGAATTTCATAACAAACGATTTTATGGTAAATTACATGATTATTCTGTCACCTAGAGTTTTCTTTTTATCCCTGTAGTGGTGTTGGGCCAACTATCCTAGATCCTAGGATCTTAGGTAGATAGGTGAAAAAGCACCCCGAGGGCTTAATAACAGGATAAACGAAGCCTGTTTTGTTTCAGAAAATTCATGATCAGAGGATTACCTTGTCATATCATTCATTTTGAGCATTCGTATCATTCCCAAGATCATCGGGCTACACCGGTATCATTCACTAGATCGTCGGGCTAAACCAGTTAGCTTCCACAATTAGCTAAACCACCAAGTTTTAGTGAAAATAGATTTGATTTGAAGAAAACAATACAGTTAGAGAGCTTTGAGCAACAAAATTCTTGAGGTTATCATCAGGCTTAGTTTTCTAAATATTTCACAAGGACTATCACCCAAAAATTTAACCTTTATTGGCATATGTGGTATCATCGTCTGAGAGTTGGGCTTCTTGTTTCCTTTTGTCACCGAGTCGGTTGTTCATCATTGGCTGGCTTATTTTGAGGAGCTTTGATATCAAAAAGGGATATATGAAAGGCTCAGCGGGGGTGCCTAGGGTTTAATGTCAGGGTTCACAAGCTTTTGGCTTTGTGGTGCTGTACCTAGGTGCTTCGTCATTCTTAGTAGTTGTGTATCCGTCTTTTGTTACTTTCACAGGTTTAAAAGTAAATTTACAAATTATCTCCTTCGATTGAAGCTATGTCGTTTGCCTTACCTTTGGATGTTTTCTCACTGGAGTCGTGTAAAAATGACATGCTCAAACTTTCTTAGTTTTACCGCTCAAGGCACTCTCGCGAAATTTTCATTCAGAGACTTGTTCCCGCAATTAAACAAAAGAATTAAATATCATCGGTCCTAAACTCATATTGCCCCAGTATCGATTTGGGATTTTTGACGACAATTCAATGGATCTAGGCTTTGAACCACTTTGTGGGTTGCTTGGATGATGAGCTGTGGTGTTTAGTAAAGTATGTTCAAATTTTTCAAAAAAAAACACAAGTGTTTGTATTCCGTTGTCAGAAAATGAAGTCTCATTAAACAAAAACATTTGAAAATTCCAGAATCGAAAAAGTCATTATTTTGGTGTTGTTATATTTTTTGAAGAAGATGATTTAACGAAACCAGTGCTTTTTATTAGCGATAACAAAAGCTATTTATTTAAAAGAAGTCATTCGTTGAAAACATTTGAATGAAGCATTTGAAAGATGAATGTAATAGTGAGTTATGCATATGAACCATGGATTCTCGCATGAATTGTAACGCTGCAGAACTACCTGATGTCGTCTTACTAAAAACTTGGGCTCTCGACCACTGGGATGTCGTTGAGATGACCGTGATCGTCTTCTTCTTGGACTCTGAGTAGGCTTTGTGGAAAGTCTAAACTATAAATGCCTACAAGCTGTGCATGAGGCACTTGGGCATGGATCTTTTTCAGAATGAGAGTGAGGTGCATGAGCTAAAATAATTTCATGATTGTGGATAGGCACTCGGGCCTGGATTATGTCATGAATGTGGATAGGCACTCGGGCCTAGATGAATTGAAAGTGAGGCACATGGGCCGGTATGATTCATAATATGAGTTGGCACTTGGGCCGGAAATATTTTAAGGATGTGGCGCTTGGGCCGCAGTGTTGTGAGAATGTGGCTCTTGGGTCAGAATGTTGTGAAGATGTGGCACTTAGGCTAGAATGTTGTAAAGATGTGGCACTTGGGCCGAAATGTTATGAGAAATTGGCACTTGGGCCGGAATGTTGTGAAAGGGTGGCACTTGGGCCGGAAAGTATTTGTGCTAGAAATCAGGCACTGCGGGCCGGAATGATTTCTAAACCTTGCTCTAGATGTGAATTGGAATTTGGGCCAAAACCTAAATGAATGGATCTGATTAGGCCTAAAAGATGATATGTAGATCAAGGATTTTGGGCCAGGGCCTGAACAACAAGCTTGCCTAAACTAGAATGGGCCTTTGAGCAGAAAAGTTCTTAAATGGAAAGGCATAATTGATTTCATGTCTTATGAATTACTTCAACTTTTCATGAATTCCCTTTTTCATGGGCCTAGAACTAAATGGATAATTTAAATTGCACTGAAAAGGAAATAACCTGAATCTAAGTTTTTGGGCCAAAGCCTAAATGACTCACACACTAAACCAAACAGGGCCTTTGGGCCGTAAACAATAAAGCTACAAATTTCGGGTTGGGCTGAATTTGATGTAGGAAAGGTTCCTATCAGATTCTAGGGTTGGTAGTGGGTCGATTATACAAGCAAACAAGGCTTACACTATTTCAACATGTTCTCACTTGACGCTTTAACCAATTTGGGTATGGATCGATCCGGAGAGGTGCTTGGGGCTTGGACCCAGGTCACCACAAAGGAATAGGTTTTGCGCGCTATATTCTTTTTAGGCTTCCCCTCTCTTTTCACATCACCTAAAGGTGTGCGTCTACGGTCGGGTGTTTGACTGACCAAACATTGGGCTCCGTAAGGGCACTGCCAGAAAAATGCTTGGGGCTAAAGCCCAGGTATTAAGGGGATGTGGTTAGACAATATCCTCCTCTTTTCCCCCACTTATTCACATCACCTTAAAAGGTGTGAGTCCCTGACAGGGGACGCCTAAGGCGGGTCTTGGGGTAAAATTGGCTTGCATAGACCCTCGCTCTCATACGATGCATATATACTATAATTTAAATTGCTCACGAAAGTAAACAAACAATGTACTAAAATCCATAAATAAATAATTTTCGAATTAAGCCCTCTTTCTTAAATTTAAACAAGTTAAAATTAATGGTTTGTCCCCAGCTGAGTTTAACACCCCTACTCTCTTGTAATAACAAAAAGCTCGGAACTAAATTAAAGGGGGCTCACAGCGGAAAATAAATCTAACTTCCAAAACCAGGTGTCACATGCCATTACTCACCCATATGAGTAAAGAAGCAGAACATATCACAATAATTAAAACTATAGCCACTGTGATGAACCGAGATATTTACGACTAACATAAACATTACTAAACCGAAATCCAAATACAAACAACTAGTGAGCAACTAAAACAAATCCCAAGTTTACAATCGTGGTATTATAATACAACATAAGTCCAAGAGTGTGATAACAAAATTAAAAGCCCTTTACCTGAGGTCCCGTACTCCGGCTTCATCGCTCGATCATGTTCCTATAATCGGTTGCGGTATAGGCTCAGCAAAACACTGAATATGCTTAAGCATGATCCTAGACCCGTTAGGTTACTTAAGTTATTTAGTCATCTTGACATGGGATTAATTTCATGCTATTCCGGTTTACAATTTATATTCAAAGCTATAAATAACATAAGCAACACCAAATTATGTAATCAACACTTTACTACATTTCACAAGGAATCATTTGCATAAACGAAAGATATCGAATAAGTACGATAAAACGCGTAGTCACCTTTAGCGAACTGTATTCATATTCGGCCTTTAAGGCCCCATCATTCATCACCGTGTTTACTCTCATCATCAGTTGGGTGTCATGTTAGGACAACCCATAATTAACTTTCAATGGAAAGTCGTCCCACCTACACACAAAGGTGCTCATTTGCCAAGGATCAGGAGATCGTGAGACCCACTTTGCCTGATAAACGGGTCCACAAATGGCCGGAGTCAGGTACCAACAGTAGTACACTCTGACCAACGATCTGTGTAGGTTCGTTGGAATTTAACAAGAGTAGACCCGATTTGGCTGTTAAACTCTAGTGATCACTATGCACAACTAGTAGTCAAAGACTAAAGTGGATTTCCATCTCATACACCAACTCCCCATCATCATATGATATAATTATGTAATCAATTACCTAAAGTATAATCTTAGGCTGGAGAATTCATTTTAATACAGCCGCCTTCGAGGTCTTACGTAAATACCTAGAAGTAGTCTACGTCATATTCATGTTCGAGATCCAAGCTCTAGAGACCAGTATAGCCGAGTCTCGTTCCTAAGTGTTTTACTTAGGTAAATTTTAACTATAATACTCGTCATACTTTGAAAAGTAAGGACTTAATCATTTTGTTCGTATATATATAGGCTGAGTCCGGTGGACATTCACACACAATTAAACGTCGCGAGAAAAACGAACAAGTAATACATTTAGTTTCACACATGCATGCAATCACACATATCGCTCTTGGGCAATTAAATACATAATGTCTGAACCCAAGGAAGCCCTCAGGATGTTCAGACCACACCAGTCACATACCTTACACCTTAATAAACACTAGCGTATTAATTTACGCTCGTCCGATGCTCCTCGTAGTTCTACAATCTGGAATATACATAACGCTACGTGTTAATTCATAATATTAATTTAATTCAGTATTTTGGAATAAATGTCATACCCCGACAATTAATCCCCCGTATCTCGTTAGTTGAGTTGGTTCATGTTTTCATATGTTCGGGTTTAGTTAGCTTCATCGGTCTCATAACGATACTCATAACTCTTAGTATTTTCTACTACTTAAGTTAACTCCTTATAACCCTGATATTTATTCATAGGTTAGTAGCTTTGATTATATGTATACATTTTTATACTTATTGTATATTATGTGTGTACATAAACATATATATATATATTCACGAGTGTATAACATATAGTTTACGTTTATATGTTATAAATGACCATATAATATTATTATTTCATGAACCCTCATTTATGTGTGAGTTGGTCAACTTGACCTCTTTGGTCAAGTGTGTTGACTTGGTTAGTTTGTCCAAGTACACAAGTATATATATATAATTCACATTATATAATTCATTTACCATTTAAATTGTTATACTTTTAGCATTAAAACTTTGACTAATGTTTTATAACTTATCTTCCCACCTTATATCATCTCTCATTTAATATTATATGGTTCCAACCATATATATAATCCATTTTACTTCATATACTCTTACATATATATATAAATATATATATATATAAGAATTATAACCCTCATTTACTAAACGATACTATCTTATTATTTTATGTAAGGTGGTTAGTCTCATTTTGTAATTCCATTTATTCACCATTTATCACATTATTCTATATGAATACTCTTACTTATACTGGTTTCACTTTAATGACACTAATACCTCATAATTATTATAACACTTATAACATCATAGACTATAATCTAAAATTAAATTCCTAACTCCCTTTAATGTCGCAACATCCCAATACTTTCATTAATTACAATTTGACCACATTATTTATATAATGTTACCTTTATATATATCATATATTATAACATTTATACCCTTATAATATGTATAACTCGTCTGTGTTTTACAGTCAGTTTTTTGGTTTCCGCAATCAGTTTAAAAAAGTACAGTCAAATTTTTAAATTTTGTAGTCATCAAGATACAGTCAGTATTCCAGAGTTCACAGTTGTAAAAAAAACTGAGTATGTATACCCCGAGGCACCCTGTCTCTCTCTCCACGCTCTCATTTCTCATTTCACTCAAAAAATCTCATTTCATAAACTCTCAAACGATCTCCTCCGGCCGAACTCCATTTCCACGTTTAAGGTAAAAAATTGCATACATGTTTCATTGTTTTATGTTATTCTATGATTAGGATTAGTTTTAGTACTGATTAACGGTAATCGGAAGCCAAATCTAGCATGAAAAAAAAAATTGGTCCCATTGATCCGTAAAACAGACCGCCAAGCTCACTGTCCGTTTCAAACGGTCCGAAACGGATGAAAACAAACAGGTAGTGAGGTTGGTCATCTGTTTTACGGATGCATCAATTGGTCCGTTTTGCGGACATATTTAAACCGGTCCGTTTTGCGGACCGTAGTATGCTGTCCGTTACGGACCATTTCCCTTGTTTGTTTTGGGGACCAAATGGTTTTGTCCATTTCGGACCACTAAAAATGGGGCTGATATTGCTTTTTTATGTCATTTTTTTAATAGATGAACCGAAAGGACAAACAAGCAGCGGTGACTGATTGTTCTACTTCGAAGCCCAAGAGAAAGAATGTGACACTATCTGCGAGGGAGGCAATGGATGCAGAGAAATGGTCCATGATGCGTGCAGACCAACCATCAGCAGCACGGTCACTTGCTGCCTCTTCTTCTCACCCTGCTGGTGCTGCTGCTTCGTGTTTGTCTCCTATTCATCAGGAGTTTATGTCACAGAGGAGGAGGTTCTTATCTGATGGTGATGATGATGACGACGATGACCCCGATGATGATGATGTGGACGAGCAGACGGTCGGACATCAGTTTGTCATTCCTGTTGCACCTGATGCTGGTCGAGGAGAGGCACCAGATGAGGGTCGGATACCCACCGATTGGTTCATCACTTATGAGTCCGTCCCGATTCCCGGTGGTCCTTTAGATGCTAGCCTGCTACGAAGCTTTGAAGGAGATGTTGCACTTGATGTGTGGCAAGGAGTGATATGTATCTCTAACTTTTTTTATTTAATGTTATTAACATATGTGTAGACTTATAAAAATGTATGAAAACATAATTGTTATATCTCTAGGATCGTAGATGCTTGACATTTGTTACTAGAGTCCCTTTACTGGAAAAGTGGCATGCTGATCTCCTATACCACGAGAGGAGTAAGGAGGTAGTGAGAGACAGTGGGTTAGCGCATCTTCATGATTGCTCCCACGGATATTTTGATTTGTCATTGATATCTGCTTTCATGGAGAGGCGGCAGCCAGATACCAACACCTTCCACCTACCTTTTGGTGAGATGACGATCACTTTGCATGATGTCTATCACATTATGGGTGTATCCATAGAGGGGAGAGCTGTTGCTTTTGAGGTCCCTGAGGAGTTGAGTGGAGGTGCATCACCGCCGGAGCTGACTTTGGACCACGCGCTGACTGCAGTCGCTGAGGTGGTAGAAAAAAGAAGTATACGGAAAAAGAATCTTAATTAACATATGTGGAAAAAGAAGTATTTTGAAACGATACTCTTTTTTTAAAAATTTAACTTATATGGAAAAGATACTATTTTTATTAGATTAGTTAATCTCCTAATGAAATATCATGTTTTTAATATTTATGGAAGAGGAAATTTTAAAAGATACTTGTCTTTTTTAGTTTATACTCTATCAACTAATAAAGAATCTTGTTAATATTTAATCCAACTGGTAGAAGATTATATATGAATGAGTGACTGTTATAGCGATCAACTGACATTACTTTATTTTCGTGACCGTTTACTGAGCTACAAAGTTTAATTTATACACGAAAGATTCATATAATCATGTGATTCTTAACTAAAATGATACGTAAATAAAGTAACAGTCTCATAGCATTATCGTAACAAGAGTTAAATAAAAGTTAAATACAACGACAGTAAAAAATATATATATGTACAACAAAAGCAACAACAAAAAAAAACGTCGGGTCTCAGACGATAAACAACTAACACTATTTACCACCCCTCCAGAATGGTGGCATAGAAACCCCCCTGACCTGCCACCCCCTCTATGACCCCTCCCTCTACCACCCCCCTTTTGAGTCTGCTCGGAGATCTTGAAGCGCTGGACCTATCCCAACATCTGATCGAACGTACGCTGAAACTGGGACAAGTTGTCAGGAGGCATCTGCGCCAGCCATCCATCGGGGTGTGGGGCCGGGTAGTACGGCTCCATTAGCTACGCAATACTTGTGAGCGTGGCCTGTGGATGTAAACATATGAAACATTTATAGGTTTGTTTGTACAAATTGATTGATATATTGTGCAGATGAAATGATATAACTACTTACGTGTTGATCAAGAGGCGGGGCTGTAGCTCGACCAGAAGGGATGAGTCTCAAATGCGTTCGAGCGAGGTACTAATCGAGGTAATCTGCCTCCACGTCATCACCAGGGGAAGCGCTTCGTGCGTCTACGAACTCGGTCACATACATGCTGGACTGGCTGCTCCATAGCGCCGGGGATGCAACATGATAAACCATGTAGTCTCTGGTTGTCCTCTTCTGTACCGTCGTATATGGCCATTGGGGTGGAGTGGAGGGAATGATCTGGACCTTGCCGAACTGCCTCACACACCGGTTTGGGTGGTAGGGCTCAACTATATCCATCATGTGCAGATGCCTAAACCATCGGGACCGACCTTGCTGGACCCCCATGCATCCTCTCCGAATGGGGTCCACACAATAATGGTGACCACGGTTCCGATTCCACCGGTTCCGGTTCTGGAAAATGTGTATTCGGATTCGGAACCGGTCTTGGGCGGTTCTGGGGCGGTTCCGGTTCCGAGACTCTGTATTCGCTTCGGATTCGCTCAAATCGACGGTTCCGACCGGTTCTGGAGCGGTTCCGGTTCCGGTTCCAATCAGTTCCAACCGGTTCCGGGGCGGTTCTGACCGGTTCCAGAAAGATTCGATCGGCTTCAGTTTCTTCGTTTTAACTCCGATTTTAGATCCCTTTGCGCGCACACGTTGCTCTTTTCGTCCACTTTACTCCTAGCTAGGTTATTCCTCAAGTTTATAATCTTAAATGTGTAAGAACCAAAGACTCAAATTCTTGTATTAAATTTGTAAAAATTAAAGAGGAAAGCGGATTTTATTATATGATTCACTGCTTCGTTAAAACCTTATTAGGTAAAAACCAATTGTGAAAACCCTAATAAGGGAAAAGAGCATAGCTACTAATAGGTTACATGATTTCATGTTGGAAGTTTTAAAAGATTACATGGAATGAAAGTAATACTAATACATTTTAAAATATTACAATACAAAATAGAAGTCCTAAGTGGTGTTGTCCCCATTCATCTCGTACCAATTATCATGTTGACCAGGGGAGCACACACCCGAGACCCAAAACGACGTCGTTTTGGACTAATTCCAACTACTTTGGCCGGTTTCGGGGCGGTTCCGGTTCCGGTTCCACGGTTCCGAATCTGACGTGAATCCAGGCGGTTCCAGGCGGTTCCGGTTCCGGTCCTGGTTCGGTCCCAAATCTCAAGACTTGTATTCGGATTCGATTTGCAAGAGGGCGGTTCCGGTTCCGAATCTGTTCCTGCCCGGTTCTGGCCGGTTCCGGTTCCAATCGGTTCCGGGTAGATTCGGATTCGGAGGCCACCATTACCACACAACCTTATAATTCAATTTTTCTATTTGTCAACTAATGCTAACAAGTTAAATAATTAAAAAAAATTGTTCTAAAGTGATGGGACCATACCTGGTAGGGTGTAAGGGCATCCAAACATCGTCGATACTCCACGAGCCGGCTGTGGTCCGAAATATGTCGACCATCAATCCTGGCAAACCTCGCCGCAGATGGGACAGGTTTTGCGGTATTCATCATCAGACGACGACAAATATCAGGGAAATATTCATAGATCCAGCACTGTAAAATTTTAAAAACTTTTAGCACTATTATTGACAATTTTAATTTTACATGCTCACAAATGAAATTACTCTCGGTTTGTAACTGTAGTAGGGTAAGACACCCAGCGATGGTCTTCGTCTCAACACGAGAAGAGACACCGAGCTGTCTGTAGAGATGTGCGAGTGTAGCAGCACCCCACACGTACTTTGAGATGGTGTCGATGTCCTGTAGGGGCCAGCAAGTGTAGGGGCGCATCCTGTCGTTCCCCTTGCCAGGGAATAATGTGCATCCGAGCAAGTAGAACAGATAGCCACGAGCCTCGCAGGCGTACATTGTAACACCCCTACTCTAATCGGCTCCTAATCGTCTTACTTAACATTGTAATCGCAGCGGTAATCTAAACAATTGAACTACTGGTGTCACCGTTCTCACTCGCCCATACGAGTAATAACGTGCTTACTGATATATTCATAAATACGAAACAATTTCCCACAGTGACAACAAGAGATAGATCTAACCTTCCATTCCATTATAAAATACAATCATAGTGAGCGTTCTAAGTACCCCAATCCTATACACGTTTCTATGTTCGTATCAAAATACAACAGTGCATATTTAAACAACTGTGACTAAACTACCCAGCGCATCCCGCTCTCTGTCGACACCGGAAGCTGTATACCTGCAAAATATTTGTTTGTGGTATGGAGTCAGCCCCTGCTGAGTATGTTACTACATGACTGGCATGCCCCCTCAGACCCTCAGTTAATTGGTCGAGAGCATGCAATTCATTTTCATGCAAGTAGATCAATATAAAAATTGTAAGGTAACAAATATATTGCAGTAAACTCAATAGCAAATAAGCCCCCGGCTTCACACATCACATCGCAATAAACCAACTGAAAGCATTACAGCGCTTATATGAGTACGAAGACTCCACTCCAACAAACACTTAATAGTTCATAATTGAGTACGGCGACTCACCCGACCAATCACTCCACAATAAACCACACACGAGTACAGCGACTCGACTCAATCAGTTCACAACATAGATATAAGTACAACGACTCAATTAAACCAATTCACAACACACATATGAGTACAACGACTCATTTCAACAAATCCACCAACATACATCACATAACCACAAAGCATAACCAATGAACAACATGGCGAAACAACGAGGATTATAAACAAGTATAAATTCTCGTCTTTGGCATACAAGCCCAAATAATGTTTGCCTACTATACTGAAATACCCCAAACCTTGATATGTTGTTTAAATACTATAATATGGTATATAAAGGCTAAAAAGTGCCTTATAAATTTTATTAAGTAATTTAAACCATAGTAAAACACAATGAAGTACTAAAAGACAGTTGAGCAAAAAAAACATGCTCTAAGCTTGGAATGAGCTTGGTTAGGACCCAAAGAGCCTACCAAGATTTTATAACATTCAATTAGGATGTAATAAGGCTAATTAAGTCCTTATGAAATATTGGTAGACAATTAAATCAAAGAGAACACAAGAAGACACCATAAAGTCAATTTAGGCAAATACTTGTCCTAGACTTGGTGTAACCTTGTATAATACCTAAAGGTTATTCCTAGACCTTAGTAACATGCTAATAAAAATTTTAAATCAATTAATAAAGAAAACCAAGCTTGAAAACAAGTTAAAACATAAAATGTGCTTTAAGGAGTCTTAAAGCACATTTTTGAAAAAATTGTCTTGGAAATGAGTTTTGAGTGGCTAAATGTCCATCATTACTCTTTAATCAACATGTGTACTACTTAGTATCACATTATGAAGTCTAAATCAATGGGAAATAAAAAAGTTCACAATTATGTGCCTTAATTTGTGAATAGTGCTCAAATAGTGCTAGTTTAAGTTATAAGTCAATATAAGTTGTTTAATTATTCAACAAAGACCATGAAATTCCTATTGACTAAAGGGGTCCGGTTTTAAACATGATGAGTCACCACCAATTACTAGCTAACTAAAGGAAGGAAGGAAAAAGGTAAGTAAAGTAAGGTAACTATTCACCTTTTACATAAATATCTCCAAAACTTAACATCTCACCTCATTCTCTTCTTTTCTCCTTGGTCCCCACCGTCTTCATCCACTTCCTCCCTTCTTGAAATAATTTTTTGCTACAGCACACCATACCATCTCCATCTTCCATTGCTTATAACTTCTAGCTCCATGATCCAAATTCAATTTCAAGACTACCATTCTTCTAGTTTGGCCAAGCTCTACAACTTTGTCTTTTCAAATCCTCAAAAGCTCCATTTTGGTGCCATGAAGATTCACCATTGAAGGAGCTTGAGCTCATATTTTCATGCCTAGTCATTCTCCTTTACATCGAGGTAAGGAAAATCAAAGAAAATTCAAGTTCCCTCCATTTTTGTGTATAGCCGAAAATTCACCCCTTAATGGTGCATTTTCTTGCTCTTCTTTTAGTTTGAATTGATCTTCAATGGACTAGGAGGAGTCCTCTCTTGTTACTATTTCAAGTTCTCTTTCAAATTCCAAAGGTAAGCATCAATTTTAGTGTTTTAAGACACATATGTAAATCTACGGTTTAAATATGAGTTTAAGTATGAAACTTAATTCTCATTACCCTTATGTGTGAATTGGTTAGAAGATTGGCAAGTGATAAAAGCTCCTTGCCGATTTTCAATCAAGAAAAACAAGAGAAAACAAGTGAGAAAGCTTGGAAAACAAAGAGGTAAATGACCTCTCTTAATGTGGTTTATTGTACTAGGAAATTGAGCTATATTTCTTAATAAATAACCCAAAGAGCCAATGGGAAATGAGCTAGAAAACTGTCCAGAAGGTGGACTAAAAGGACATGGGAGCATTATTGTGCGTATTCGCAGGTTGAAGGCATTTAAATGTGGAAATTCAGTGTTTAAGTTTAATGCAATTTAAGGGCCTAAGAGCCAAGCAATTTAAGTTTATGCACTATATTGTGATGTAGTGTAGTTTAAAGGTTTAGTTGTGTGTAAAGAATGTTTCTTGCGAAGGTGAATGTCTAGGATGGTTAAAGGATGAAAAACAATATGTTTGTGTGTAAGGAATGTGTATTAAGTGGTTAAGTGTTCTTGGTTGTGAAAAGGTGAAAACCTAAGTGTTTGGGTGTGAGAATATATAAGAGAAGCTATGGCAAAATTTAGTTGATAAACAAAAGAGTTTATGTGTTCTAATGAGATTTTATGACCTAGAAGATACTAGGAATTGTTAAGTTTTAAGATGGTGAAAGAAGGTGAATTAAGATGTTCTTAAGTGTTAAGATGCCTTGGGCATAGTCTTGGAGGATTTAGAGATCAAATGGGTGTTTTAAACACACCAAGGTTAAGTTATGTGAAGTGCTAAGTCTTGTGCAAGTTTTGTTGACCAAAGGAAAAATAATGCCTTGTGAAGATCTAAGTGTGAACTAGTGGCAAATAGAAGGAGTTTGTGTATGGGAGGTGTATGTGAGAAATAATGCCTTTGGAGTAGTGGTAAGGTAACATTTTGGTTAGTGGAGTTATAGGCATGAAACTACCACTTAGAAAACCTAAGTAAAAATATTACAAGTGTTAAGAGATGATATAAGGAAATTCAGCAACAAGTTTGGAGAAGATTTGACAAGTTTTGGACATGTTCTGTTGTCGACCGACCCAGGGGACCGACCCTGGCTGGGTCGATCGGTCTCTATTAAACCACCCGTAAGAGTTTCTGGAATTAACCGACCCAAGGGGTTGGGTCGTGTAACACCCCTACATCGTACTTCACAACTAAATGAAATCGCAGCGGAAATAAATAACTAAACAATAACTAAACGCTTCGGTGCTACAACGCCGTCAACCACCCATGTGGTTGACAAGGCAGAATAAATACAAGTGTACCGGTCTGATGATCAGACTCCCGAGCATAAAACTAAACCATAAATACATCATATACAATACCGAGTATTTAATTACATCCTTTCACTGTAAACTTTCAATATTCCGTCATAGTAGTTTCAACGGAATCAAAATACAATGCCACGGGAGCATAGGCGCATCCCGGGCTCAACATCCAAAATAAACCAACATACAACTGCAGCCTAGATCCTACAGCCACTCTACTTCCTCGATCCTCATCCTGCAGTAAAAATATGGAGCCCCCGAGGGGGTCAGCAACCCTTGGCTGGTATGGTTAACGCGCAGCCCATCGGCTACCGGGATACGCGCAACTAATTGTCATGATAACATGGCATTCATTTTATACATACATAACATAACAAACATAATATGTGGCATAGCATCAACAGTGCATAGCACAACATCACATACACAGTGGATTCTTTCCACATAACAAACCAAGAAGGTTAAACAACATAAGAGCCTAGAGAATGATTCACCCTCATGTTAAGCTCGTTACACACACTCATTACCGTTCTGTTATTCGAACGAGTAACTTAAGTCACAGATGGTTCGGATATAGTGACCCGAACACACCACACAAACACATGTTCCCACTAAACCGATCATAAGTCAGAATAGGTAAGCTTTGGAGGAAGCTAGTGGAGATCGACCCAATTTAAGGGAAACAATCTTAACAACATAAGAGTCGAATCTGATTCAGATATCTACTCTTAACTTACATGCATGACCGGACAACCGGATTCTCACTTCCCAGTTAACACTGTTAGAAGTTCACGGTGGAACTTAACAACCAATACACAACAGGTGTAGTCACGTTAGAACACAAGGGAAATGAGTCATCATATTATCACAATAATATGAACAATATAAACTCATTACATGTTTAAATCTTATAACGTCATAAACACACAGAAAAACATACAACACACAAGCCGGTGTAAACCGGTAGGCGACAGACTGCAAGAAAACCATACCTTCGTCCTTGCCTCGATTGTTTCCACCGTAGGTCACTCCTATACATGATTCAAGAATGTCGGTTAATTAACTTACTTAACTTCAAATTTACTAAGTGTTTAACATGATTATTTGACATTTTAAATGTCTAACTTACCCTAGGTTACCTTCATTATACCCCCTAGGGTTAACTACATAAGTCACATTCTTTTCTGTTTTTTTACAAGTTTTGGTCCGACCGAACTTACCGACCGACCTTTAAGTTCGGCGGTTCGGTCCATTCCCGAGAGTTTCTTCCCTTTGAAAATTCAGCCCGACCGAACTTGCCAAGTCCGGTCCCATGTTCGGTCGATTCCAGAAACTTAATCCGTACACAAAATACAAGCCCGACCGACCTTGCAAGTCCGGTCTCCATGGTTGGTCCATTCCAGAAGCCAATTCTCGCAGGGTAAACTGGGCTCGACCGACCTTGCAAGTTCGGTCTGGCCCAGACCCTTGTTTTCCATTTCTCATTTAACTCCAAACTTCACCACATATATCCTAGTACACCCTAACCTTTGGGCACTTCAAACACGCCTTAAGACATCCTTAAACACTCATAAAACTCATTTTTTTAATTCCTTAAACCTTTACTCATTTCTTCACAAAATTCCTAACACTTACAATGTTTTCTCCTAGTCTCCAAATGGTGTTTCATACCTAAGATGATCACTTATGCCAAAATACTCCCTCATCACAACAACATCATCTCTCAAGCATCTATTCTCACAACTAACTCCTTATGTCATTCTTGAAATCCTTTTTCAAGTTTACACTTTCTCCTTGTTCACCAAAGTTTGCCTAAATACTAACACAAGTCCAAATGACTTTGGTGTATCCCAAACATTCATTTGCATTATAAAATCCTCTAGAACATTGCCTAAGCCCTTCTCACATCTTAAAACACCATAATGCATGTTTCTTTCACAAGGAAAGCACCTAACCATTCTAAACACTTCTTAACTTATCAAACTCATTTTAAACTCTTAGAACTTCTTGTTTGTTACCTAAATTTTGACATGACCACTCCTAGAACATCACTAAACCAAGACACATTGTCTTCACCATCAAACAACCATGAACACTAAAATCCATCAAACACATCTTTATACACAAACTTCACACATTTAGCACTACATCACAATATAGTGCATAATTTAAATTGCATGGCACTTAGGCCCTTAAATAACATGGCTCTTAGGCCCTTAAGATGCATAAATCATAAACACTGAATTTCCACAATATATTTGCCTTTGACCTGCAAATACACTCAACAACACATATGCCTTTTACTAGGCCCTTAAGAGCATTCTTCTAAGTCACTTCCCATTGGCTCCTTAGATCATTTTCATAAGCAATACAAGCTCATTTTTCCTATGACTTTAAACCACATTAGGTTAGCATATTTACCTCTTTTCCACACCAACTTCTTTCTTGTTTCCTTATAAAACCGCTAAGGTATTTGATTCCTTGTCAACTACTAAACATTATACAAATGACATAATGAGTATTCAAGCTTTAAGCTTCATCTCATTGTAAACCCTAGGTTTACATTATTTCAAAAACATTAATGTAGTTGTTTTACCTTGGTCTTTGAAGAGAGTTTGAATATATACCAAGAGAGGACTCCACCTAGTCCATGAAAGGTTGGAATGAAGCTAGAACAAAGTCACACAAAGAGCACCATTAATGGGCATTTTCGGTCAAGGTAAAAACATGGAGGAAACATGATTTTTCTTTGAGATTCCTTACCTAGAAGCAAGAGGAGAGTAGTAATATGTAGAAATGTAAGCTCAAGCTCCTTCAATGGTGGAACTCCATGGCACCGAAATAGGGCTCTTGAAGTTTTGAGAAGATAGGAATGAAGAGCTTGATGAGAGGAAGAGAATGGTGGTGTTTGTTTTTGATTTGGTTAAGTGAGCTAGGAATTACAAGTGGTCAAAGATGGAGTTTGTGTGTTTACTATTGCAAATCGTGAATGAAGAGAAGAAGAGAGGTTGAAGAAGACTTGGAACCGTGGGAAATGAAGGAAAGAAATGAGAGAATGAGATAAGTGAGTTTGTTTTGCTTTTTAGAAGATATTTATGCATTAAAGCAAATAGTAACTTAAGTAGTCTTTTCATTTTCTTAACATGTTAACAAGAGAGTGGTGAGTCACCACACTTAAGAAAACCGGCCCCCAATAGTACTTAGGGGTATTATAGTCTTTATTTGTCAATTTAATTACTTATACAAACATATGTTACAAAATAGCTTATTAAAATCACTATTCATAAAAACAAGGCACATAGAAGTGAAATTTTTGATTTCCCATTGATATAGACTTCCAAATGTGATACTATATAGTACACATGTTAATTAAAGAGTAATGATGGACATCTAGCCATTCAAAACTCATTTACAAGACAATTTTTCGAAAATGTGCTTTAAGACTCCTTAAAGCACATTTTGTGTTTTAACTTGTTTTCAAGCTTGGTTTTCATTGGTAATTGGTTTGATATGTTCATTAGTATATAAATAAGGTCTTGGTAAGTTCATTAGGTCTTAACCAAGCTTATCCCAAGCTTAGAGCACATTTTGGCTCTTATTGACCTTAAAGCACATTTTGTGTTTTCTTTTGTTTAAATTTGTTTACTAATGTTTCTAAGACTCTTTTTAGTCTTAATATACCATATTTAGGTGTTTAAACAGTATAGTAAGGTTTGGGGTATTTCAATCTACCCCCCTTAAAAGAACTTTGTCCTCAAAGTTCACACTTCCTCATATCCTAAATATTAGAACACGGGAATACATATAAACAATATTTCCATACATCATTAACAACACACTTACATAACTTTGGACACAAGGTCCATACAACATAACACCGGACACGAGGTCCATACAACATATACATCATCGTTAACATCATTTAGACACAACGGTCTGTAACATGACAACATAACATAGACGATGTATTTAAATACACGTCGTACACACATAACCGAAACGGCTCTACCCCCCTTAAAAAGGGGTACGCCCCGTACCCTATACACATAAGCACTAACAAGTAAACAATGACGGGTACTTCGCCTTCATCTTATCTTCCAGCTCCCAAGTGGCCTCCTCAACGTCCTGGTTAGACCAAAGAACTTTCACCAGTCTCACAGACTTATGGCGAGTGTCTCGAGTCTTAGTATCCAGAATCCGTACCGGAGTCTCCACTGATCGCATGGTCGGCTCTAAGGTTAGCCTTTCAGGCTGAAGCACATGAGACGGATGAGACATATACTTCTTCAACTGGGACACATGAAATACATCATGTACCTTGCCCAGCTCGGCGGGTAGATCAAGTCTGTAAGCTACCGGGCCGATCCGCTCCGTCACAACATAAGGCCCCACATATTTTGGGCTCAACTTGCCTTTCTGGCCAAAACGAAATACTCCCTTCATGGGGGATACTCTCAAAAATACCTGATCGCCCACGGCGAACTCCAGGTCACGTCTGCGTACATCTGCGTACGACTTCTGTCTATCCTGAGCTGCCTTCATGTTAGCCCGGATCTGGCGAACTTCTGCCTGAACTTGTTCCAGATACTCTGGTCCTATAATGACCGTCTCACTCGACTCATCCCAGCATAATGGCGTGCGGCATGGTCTACCGTACAATGCCTGGAAAGGAGACATCTTGATCGAAGCATGGTAACTGTTGTTGTAACTAAACTCGATCAGATGTAACTTATCAATCCAGCTGGTCTGAAAGTCAAGTGCACATGCACGTAACATATCCTCAAGTGTCTGGATGGTGCGCTCACTCTGACCATCTGTCTGTGGGTGAAACGCTGTACTCAATTTCAGTTCGGTACCCAGTGCTTCTCGCATAGACTTCCAATACCTCGATAAGAATCTGGTATCTCAGTCAGATACAATCGTTTTCGGTACCCCATGATGTCTTACAATTTCTCTGTCAAAGAGTTCTGCCAGTTTTGCCACTTTCCAGGTGTCCTTCATCGGTATGAATCGAGCCACCTTGGTCAGTCGGTCAACAATAACCCAAATCATATTCAGACCTCCCCTTGTAGGCGGAAGTCCTACTACGAAGTCCATGGAAATATCATGGAACTTCCACTCAGGCACTGGCATTGGCTGTACCATACCACCAGGCCGTCGGTGCTCGAACTTGACCTTCTGGCAAGTGAGACACCTCAACACATAATCACTTACATCTTTTTTCATTTCAGTCCACCAAAAATATCTTTTCATACCCTTATACATCTTTGAAGCTCCGGGGTGAATCGAAGTAGTAGAACAATGGGATTCACTCAATATGCGCTCCTTCAACTCAGCGCTACTCCTAGGTATACACAATCGGCCATTAAGCCTAATCAGGTCATCATCGTGGAGTTTGAAGTCATACTTCTGACCCTCGAATGTGCCATCAATAAGCTTCTGCCTGATCTCCATCATATACTGATCCGTTATCTGAGCACTCCGCACCTCTTCAACCAAGCCAGTATGAGAGACTAGCGAATGGAGAGAGTGTGCTCGGCGACTCAATGCGTCAGCTACCACATTTGCCTTACCCTCTTTGTACTGTAGATTAATGTCATAGTCGTTTAGAAACTCAACCCACCTTCTCTGCCTCATGTTCAACTCCTTCTGAGTGAACAAGTACTTTAAACTTTTGTGGTCAGAATAGATTGTCACACTTACCCCATACAAATAATGTCGCCATATCTTCAATGCGAAGACAATGGCACCCAATTCTAAGTCGTGGGTAGGGTAGTTCTCCTCATGCTTCTTCAGCTGTCGGGAGGCGTATGCTACGACCTTCCCGTGTTGCATCAACACACAACCCATACCTCTACCTGATGCGTCGCAATAGACCTCAAAACCATCTGGACCGTCTGGTATAGTCAGGACTGGTGCAGATGTCAGAGCATCCTTGAGACTCTTGAAAGAACTCTCACAGTCGACTGTCCACTCGAATGGTGCATCCTTCTTCATTAAGGAAGTCATCGGCTTCGAGACACTGGAGAAGTCCTTTACAAACCTCCTATAATAACCGCCAGACCGAGGAAGCTCCTATATGGTAACTGTCTTCGGCCTAGGCCAGGTGCGCACTGCATCAATCTTTGCCGGATCAACAGCGATCCCGGCCTCAGAAATCACATGACCAAGAAAGGATACTTGGTTCAACCAAAACTCACATTTCGAAAACTTAGCATACAACTGATTCCTCCTCAATGTCTGTAACACATTTCTCAGGTGGCTTTCATGCTCACCTCTCGATTTTGAGTACACAAGAATATCATCGATGAAGACTACCACAGACTTGTCCAACTGATCTTGGAACAAGCGGTTCATTAAATCCATGAACTTCGCTGGTGCATTGGATAACCCAAACGGCATAACCGTAAACTCATAATGTCCATACCTAGTTCTGAATGCTGTCTTCTCAATGTCACTGTCACGGATGGCAATCTGATGGTATCCAGATCGTAGATCTATCTTGGAGAATACTAATGCTCCCCTCAACTGATCAAATAAATCGTCGATGCGTGGTAAAGGGTAACGGTTCTTCACCGTAACTGCATTCAGCTCTCAATAGTCAATACACAGGCGGAGGCTACCGTCCTTCTTCTTCACGAAGAGGACCGGCGCTCCCCATGGTGAAACGCTAGGGCGAATAAATCCCTTGTCGAGTAGGTCTCTCAGCTGCTCCTTGAGCTCAGTCATCTCTGCTGGAGCCATACGATAGGGCGCCTTCGCAATTGGTCCGGTACCCGGAACCAAATCAATCTCAAACTCCACTTCCCGTGCTGGCGGCATGCCCGGCAGTTCCTTAGGAAATACATCAGGAAACTCCGACACTACCGGCACATCTGGGCTAAACTCTGGATCTCTCTCTATGTCCTGGACATAGCAGAGGTATACATCACTCCCTCGTCGTAGTTCACGACATATAGCCATGGCGGTGATGATCTGAGTCGAAGGCTCCCTGGGCCTCTGGCGGTAAGATATAGTAACCCCAGATGGACTCCGAAGAAGCAGTCGATGCTCGGCACATAGGATTCTGCCCTTGTACCGCTCCAACCAGTTCATCCCGACAATCACATCAAAGCCAAGTCCGTCGAACTCTATCAAGTCGATCGGAAACTCTTCACCTCTGATTCGTACAACAGCATCTCGGTGGTAGCGGGTACACCTGATCCGCTCTTTCGACGGGAGAGTGACTAGGAAGTCTGGCATCTCATCACCGTCTAACCCCAGCCTCTTCGCAAAAGATAGCGAAATAAATGTGTGTGAGGCTCCGGAGTCGAACAAGATCGAAGCGTCCACGCCATTGACTGGAAAGGTACCGGTGAGGATTGTGCCGCTCTTGCCGGCTTCTGCCTCATTGCAGACACTCAGTGTACCTCCCGTTCTGAGTGCACAGCCTAATTCATTGGCAAACTAATAAGTACTGGGTAACAACACGGTTGATATACTTCAATAACTCCACTTTATTCATTAACACGTTCTCCTTACAACATTGTTGGATTACACTGTTGACATAACTTAACACATATATAATATCCTTAACATACACTAGCTTAACACATTACATAATTATACAAGGCTTTAAAACTATCTGAAGGTCAAATTCAAACGTCCGGGTTTCATGTGTGTGGCTTTGATCACTGCCGACGGTGCGGTATTCAGTTTGATCTTCCTGATGCCATGATATAGCATCCTTGACTGCCCACCCATGATTAACACATCTCCCGATTTCAATACTAGCTTCTTTGCGAGATCAGCACGCTTCTGCTCGCCATACACAAACACTGCGGTATCACCAATGGACCAAGACACCACGGGTACTCCCTTACTTAGAGACTCGAGTGACTCGTCCTTATCTTGGTGTAAACCAAACTGTCCACTCTTCTGGTAGAAGTTCACAATGCATAGATCTGCTTTCACATTTGGAATTGAATCCGTTTCAACTTGAGCAATTCCCACGGCGTGGTTAACGACCGCAAGGAACTCCTCGGGTATACTTGGTACTGTTGCTCCGTCTTCAGCTCACTTCTTGATATGTCTTGGTGTAAGGGTTCCAGTCCTTACCCATGCACATCATCTTCAATTGCATTCTTGACCCGTTCGGGTATTCGGGTGTATAGAAACCTCCTGGTTTTGCTCCTAGTTCATCGTATTGTCTGATGATGGATTTGTGCTTCCGGTGTCAGGTATCCATTTAAGAGTATCATACCTGGCTGGATAACCTGACATTGCTCCATTGGAAAGTCGGTGATGTTGATGGTGGTTTCTTCAGGGTTTGGTGTGGGTGGGATTGGATAACATATATTAAAGGTTCCTTTAAGTTTAGAATTATCTAATTAGGTGACTTTCACACTATACTTTAACTCTTTACTCACATGATAATACATTTGGACTCACTAGTACACACATGCATGAAATGCGGTATGCAATCACTTATTACATTCAACAGTTTAGGCGGTACCTGGTCTAAAAGAGGGCCCTGGCGCCTCAGACCAGTCCACCACATTCAGGGCGGCCTTGCTAGGTCCCGACCCTTTCCCCTTCTGGGAATCAGTGTATCTCTGATCTGTGGGTGGCTGGTTAGCCGTCTTCGGGCCATCAATAGCTGTTGTGGCCTTACCCTTCCACTGCCCCTTGGGCTTATTGACTCTGCTGTTGGGGTTCCGGTAACACTCGTAGTCACGGTGACCCCACTTCTCGCAGTAACGACACTGTACGTCATTTCCCTTGCAGTCCTTGTCGGGATGGTCTCCGTTGCACCACTTACAGTAATAGTGGCGCTCCGGTCCAGAGCCCGTGCTAGCTGCTATCACAATACACAATCAATACTCATTTCACAACTTAACATCATACACTTCAACTTGTCACACATGATTAAATAATTACCCTTAGGTGGGTAAGAGCGTAGGGGTTTCGCCGCATAAGCATATGTGAGCTTCAGTGGCTCCTCAGCTGTGGTGGTTTGGGCTTGGCCCTTGTCACCCTGGTGCTGACTCTTCTGGGGCTGGGGATAAGGTTTCTTCTTCTTCTTTCCTCCCCCGTACCCCTGCGGACTCTGGCCCTCGCTCGTGGCCTTGCGTTTGTGCGCATTCTCCTCGTCCCTCAGACGGACGGTAATCTCGACCTTAGCAGCAGCATGATAGCACTCCTGCAAGGTAGTATACTCAGCTGGCCCCATCCCATAGCGAAGACGGTGGCTGAGACCGTTGTAGAAACGGTTTACCAGTACCGGTTCGAGTATCCCAGGTCCGGTAACAGGTGGATAAGGCCGGTGAATGCAGTGTAGTACTCATCAACCGACACCTTGTCCCCCTGCCTCAGACTATCCAGCTCCAGGCGCTTGGCCTCTTGAACATGCACAGGGTAGTATTTGGCTCGCAGTAGAGCCGTGTACTCCCTCCATCCGAACTGAGGATCCGCCATCCGGTCCTCTCTACAAGCTTCCACCAACTCTGTGCCGAACCCTTCAGGTAGTAAGCGGCAAGACGGACCTTGGCCCCAGCAGGCACATCCAAGGTCTCGTAGGCGGTCTCCAACTCGGAGATGTACGCCTCCAGCTTACGTGGGTCGGTCTCCCCATGAAATGACGGGGGTCTCAAGTCTGCCAATGCCTTGACCCAGTTGGTCTCTCGTGGCGGTGGCGGTGGGGTTGAACTTCGGGCTGTTGCCCCTGCTGAATTGCAGCTACAAGTTGTGGAACCATTTGGGCTACGGCGGCCGCTACAGCTTCGGCCATGACTTGAGCCGTAGTATTTTCGCCCTGGTCATCCGCATCTCCAGTACCGTGTCCACGGCCTCTACCTCTTGGTCGACCTGACATCTGAATTCACATGAACATTCATTAGCAATTTGCTTGCACACTTATCGGTTCCAACGGTTGTAACGCTTTCCCGACAACAAGGTATCTCCACACTTAGTTAGTGGTTAACCTTTCCATAATTGATCACTTAGGTAACTGTAGTTAGGTTTCCTAACTCGGTATATTCCTAAGCTCGGTATTCTAGTCATCAGAGCGATACTTCGCTCTGATACCACTTTTTGTAACACCCCTACATCGTACTTCACAACTAAATGAAATCGCAGCGGAAATAATAACTAAACAATAACTAAACGCTTCGGTGCTACAACGCCGTCAACCACCCACGTGGTTGACAAGGCAGAATAAATACAAGTGTACCGGTCTGATGATCAGACTCCCGAGCATAAAACTAAACCATAAATACATATACAATACCGAGTATTTAATTACATCCTTTCACTGTAAACTTTCAATATACCGTCATAGTAGTTTCAACGGAATCAAAATACAATGCCACGGGAGCACAGGCGCATCCCGGGCTCAACATCCAAAATAAACCAACATACAACTGCAGCCTAGATCCTACAGCCACTCTGCTTCCTTGATCCTCATCCTGCAGTAAAAATATGGAGCCCCCGAGGGGGTCAGCAACCCTTGGCTGGTATGGTTAACGCGCAGCCCATCGGCTACCGGGATACGCGCAACTAATTGTCATGATAACATGGCATTCATTTTATACATAACATAACATAACATAATATGTGGCATAACATCAACAGTGCATAGCACAACATCACATACACAGTGGATCTTCTTTCCACAATAACAAACCAAGAAGGTTAAACAACATAAGAGCCTAGAGAATGATTCACCCTCATGTTAAGCTCGTTACACACACTCATTACCGTTCTGCTATTCGAACAAGTAACTTAAGTCACAGATGGTTCGGATATAGTGACCCGAACACACCACACAAACACATGTTCCCACTAAACCGATCATAAGTCAGAATAGGTAAGCTTTGGAGGAAGCTAGCGGGAGATCGAACGCCAATTTAAGGAGAACAATCTTAACAACATAAGAGTCGAATCTGATTCAGATATCTACTCTTAACTTACATGCATGACCGGACAACCGGATTCCTCACTTCCCAGTTAACACTTGTTAGAAGTTCACGGTGGAACTTAACAACCAATACACAACAGGTGGTAAGTCACGTTAGACACACAAGGGAAATGAGTCACATCATATCATCACAATAATATGAACAACTGTAAACTCATTACATGTTTAAATCTTATAACGTCATAAACACACAGAAAAACATACAACACACAAGCCGGTGTAAACCGGTAGGCGACAGACTGCAAGAAAACCATACCTTGGTCCTTGCCTCGATTTGTTTCCACCGTAGGTCACTCCTATACATGATTCAAGAATGTCGGTTAATTAACTTACTTAACTTCAAATTTACTAAGTGTTTAACATGATTATTTGACATGTTTAAATGTCTAACTTACCCTAGGTTACCTTCATTATACCCCCTAGGGTTAACTACATAAGTCACATTCTTTTCAGTTTTTTTTTTACAAGTTTTGGTCCGACCGACCTTACCGACCGACCTTGCACAAGGTCGGTCCATTCCAGAACATATTTCCGTCAAAATTTTCTACTCCGACCGACCTTGTAAGTTCAGTCGCATGTTCGGTCCATTCCCGAGAGTTTCTTCCCTTTGAAAATTCAGCCTGACCGAACTTGCCAAGTCCGGTCCCATGTTCGGTCGATTCCAGAACCTTAATCCATACCCAAAATACAAGCCCGACCGACCTTGCAAGTCCGGTCCCCAAGGTCGGTCCATTCCAGAAGCCAATTCTTGCAGGGGTAAACTGGGCTCGACCGACCTTGCAAGTTCGGTCTGGCCCAGACCCTTGTTTCCATTTCATTTAACTCCAAACTTCACCCCATATATCCTAGTACACCCTAACCTCATTTGGGCACTTCAAACACGCCTTAAGACATCCTTAAACACTCATAAAACTCATTTTTTAATTCCTTAAACCTTTACTCATTTCTTCCCAAAATTCCTAACACTTACAATGTTTTCTCCTAGTCTCAAATGGTGTTTCATACCTAAGATGATCACTTATGCCAAAATACTCCCTCATCACAACAACATCATCTCTCAAGCATCTATTCTCACAACTAACTCCTTATGTCATTCTTGAAATCCTTTTCAAGTTTACACTTTCTCCTTGTTCACCAAAGTTTGCCTAAATCCTAACACAAGTCCAAATGACTTTGGTGTATCCCAAATATTCATGCATTATAAAATCCTCTAGAACATTGCCTAAGCCCTTCTCACATCTTAAAACACCTTAATGCATGTTTCTTTCACAAGGAAAGCACCTAACCGTTCTAAACACTTCTTAACATATCAAACTCATTTTAAACTCTTAGAACTTCTGTTTGTTACCTAAATTTTGACATGACCACTCCTAGAACATCACTAAACCAAGACACATTGTCTTCACCATCAAACAACCATGAACACTAAAATCCATCAAACACATCTTTATACACAAACTTCACACATTTAGCACTACATCACAATATAGTGCATAATTTAAATTGCATGGCACTTAGGCCCTTAAATAACATGGCTCTTAGGCCCTTAAGATGCATAAATCATAAACATTGAATTTCCACAATATATTTGCCTTTGACTGCAAATACACTCAACAACACATATGCCTTTTACTAGGCCCTTAAGAGCATTCTTCTAAGTCACTTCCCATTGGCTCCTTAGATCATTTTCATAAGCAATACAAGCTCATTTTTCTAGACTTTAAACCACATTAGGTTAGCATATTTACCTCTTTTCCACACCAACTTCTTTCTTGTTTCCTTATAAAACCGGTAAGGTATTTGATTCCTTGTCAACTACTAAACATTATACAAAACATAATGAGTATCAAGCTTTAAGCTTCATCTCATTGTAAACCCTAGGTTTACATTATTTCAAAAACATTAATGTAGTTGTTTTACCTTGGTCTTGAAGAGAGTTTGAATATATACCAAGAGAGGACTCCACCTAGTCCATGAAAGGTTGGAATGAAGCTAGAAAAGTCACACAAAGAGCACCATTAATGGGCATTTTCGGTCAAGGTAAAAACATGGAGGAAACATGATTTTCTTTGAGATTCCTTACCTAGAAGCAAGGAGAGTAGTAAATGTAGAAATGTAAGCTCAAGCTCCTTCAATGGTGGAACTCCATGGCACCGAAATAGGGCTCTTGAAGTTTTGAGAAGATAGGAATGAAGAGCTTGATGAGAGGAAGAGAATGGTGGTGTTTGTTTTTGATTTGGTTAAGTGAGCTAGGAATTACAAGTGGTCAAAGATGGAGTTTGTGTGTTTACTATTGCAAATCGTGAATGAAGAGAAGAGAAGGTTGAAGAAGACTTGGAACCGTGGGAAATGAAGGAAAGAAATGAGAGAATGAGATAAGTGAGTTTGTTTTGCTTTTTAGAAGATATTTATGCATTAAAGCAAATAGTAACTTAAGTAGTCTTCTTCATTTTCTTAACATGTTAACAAGAGTGGTGAGTCACCACACTTAAGAAAACCGGCCCCCAATAGTACTTAGGGGTATTATAGTCTTTATTTGTCAATTTAATTACTTATACAAACATATGTTACAAAATAGCTTATTAAAATCACTATTCATAAAAACAAGGCACATAGAAGTGAAATTTTTGATTTCCCATTGATATAGACTTCCAAATGTGATACTATATAGTACACATGTTAATTAAAGAGTAATGATGGACATCTAGCCATTCAAAACTCATTTACAAGACAATTTTTCGAAAATGTGCTTTAAGACTCCTTAAAGCACATTTTGTGTTTTAACTTGTTTTCAAGCTTGGTTTTCTTTGGTAATTGGTTTGATATGTTCATTAGTATATAAATAAGGTCTTGGTAAGTTCATTAGGTCTTAACCAAGCTTATCCCAAGCTTAGAGCACATTTTGGCTCTTATTGACCTTAAAGCACATTTTGTGTTTCTTTGTTTAAATTTGTTTACTAATGTTTCTAAGACTCTTTTTAGTCTTAATATACCAATTTAGGTGTTTAAACAATATAGTAAGGTTTGGGGTATTTCAATCTACCCCCCTTAAAAGAACTTTGTCCTCAAAGTTCACACTTCCTACATATCCTAAATATTAGAACACGGGAATACATATAAACAAATTTCCATACATCATTAACAACACACTTACATAATTGGACACAAGGTCCATACAACATAACACCGGACACGAGGTCCATACAACATATACATCATCGTTAACATCATTTAGACAAACGGTCTGTAACATGACAACATAACATAGACGATGTATTTAAATACACGTCGTACACACATACGCACCCTACCACTAAGTAAACAATGACGGGTACTTCGCCTTCATCTTATCTTCCAGCTCCCAAGTGGCCTCCTCAACGTCCTGGTTAGACCAAAGAACTTTCACCAGTCTCACAGACTTATGGCGAGTGTCTCGAGTCTTAGTATCCAGAATCCGTACCGGAGTCTCCACTGATCGCATGGTCGGCTCTAAGGTTAGCCTTTCAGGCTGAAGCACATGAGACGGATGAGACATATACTTCTTCAACTGGGACACATGAAATACATCATGTACTTGCCCAGCTCGGCGGGTAGATCAAGTCTGTAAGCTACCGGGCCGATCCGCTCCGTCACAACATAAGGCCCCACATATTTTGGGCTCAACTTGCCTTTCTGGCCAAAACGAAATACTCCCTTCATGGGGGATACTCTCAAAAATACCTGATCGCCCACGGCGAACTCCAGGTCACGTCTGCGTACATCTGCGTACGACTTTGTCTATCCTGAGCTGCCTTCATGTTAGCCCGGATCTGGCGAACTTCTGCCTGAACTTGTTCAGATACTCTGGTCCTATAATGACCGTCTCACTCGACTCATCCCAGCATAATGGCGTGCGGCATGGTCTACCGTACAAGGCCTGGAAAGGAGACATCTTGATCGAGCATGGTAACTGTTGTTGTAACTAAACTCGATCAGATGTAACTTATCAATCCAGCTGGTCTGAAAGTCAAGTGCACATGCACGTAACATATCCTCAAGTGTCTGGATGGTGCGCTCACTCTGACCATCTGTCTGTGGGTGAAACGCTGTACTCAATTTCAGTTCGGTACCCAGTGCTTCTCGCATAGACTTCCAATACCTCGATAAGAATCTGGTATCTCAGTCAGATACAATCGTTTTCGGTACCCCATGATGTCTTACAATTTCTCTGTCAAAGAGTTCTGCCAGTTTTGCCACTTTCCAGGTGTCCTTCATCGGTATGAATCGAGCCACCTTGGTCAGTCGGTCAACAATAACCCAAATCATATTCAGACCTCCCCTTGTAGGCGGAAGTCCTACTACGAAGTCCATGGAAATATCATGGAACTTCCACTCAGGCACTGGCATTGGCTGTACCATACCACCAGGCCGTCGGTGCTCGAACTTGACCTTCTGGCAAGTGAGACACCTCAACACTAATCACTTACATCTTTTTCATTTCAGTCCACCAAAAATATCTTTTCATACCCTTATACATCTTTGAAGCTCCGGGGTGAATCGAAGTAGTAGAACAATGGGATTCACTCAATATGCGCTCCTTCAACTCAGCGCTACTCCTAGGTATACACAATCGGCCATTAAGCCTAATCAGGTCATCATCGTGGAGTTTGAAGTCATACTTCTGACCCTCGAATGTGCCATCAATAAGCTTCTGCCTGATCTCCATCATATACTGATCCGTTATCTGAGCACTCCGCACCTCTTCAACCAAGCAGTATGAGAGACTAGCGAATGGAGAGAGTGTGCTCGGCGACTCAATGCGTCAGCTACCACATTTGCCTTACCCTCTTTGTACTGTAGATTAATGTCATAGTCGTTTAGAAACTCAACCCACCTTCTCTGCCTCATGTTCAACTCCTTCTGAGTGAACAAGTACTTTAAACTTTTGTGGTCAGAATAGATTGTCACACTTACCCCATACAAATAATGTCGCCATATCTTCAATGCGAAGACAATGGCACCCAATTCTAAGTCGTGGGTAGGGTAGTTCCCTCATGCTTCTTCAGCTGTCGGGAGGCGTATGCTACGACCTTCCCGTGTTGCATCAACACACAACCCATACCTCTACCTGATGCGTCGCAATAGACCTCAAAACCATCTGGACCGTCTGGTATAGTCAGGACTGGTGCAGATGTCAGAGCATCCTTGAGACTCTTGAAAGAACTCTCACAGTCGACTGTCCACTCGAATGGTGCATCCTTCTTCATTAAGGAAGTCATCGGCTTCGAGACACTGGAGAAGTCCTTTACAAACCTCCTATAATAACCTGCCAGACCGAGGAAGCTCCTAATATCGGTAACTGTCTTCGGCCTAGGCCAGGTGCGCACTGCATCAATCTTTGCCGGATCAACAGCGATCCCGGCCTCAGAAATCACATGACCAAGAAAGGATACTTGGTTCAACCAAAACTCACATTTCGAAAACTTAGCATACAACTGATTCCTCCTCAATGTCTGTAACACATTTCTCAGGTGGCTTTCATGCTCACCTCTCGATTTTGAGTACACAAGAATATCATCGATGAAGACTACCACAGACTTGTCCAACTGATCTTGGAACAAGCGGTTCATTAAATCCATGAACTTCGCTGGTGCATTGGATAACCCAAACGGCATAACCGTAAACTCATAATGTCCATACCTAGTTCTGAATGCTGTCTTCTCAATGTCACTGTCACGGATGGCAATCTGATGGTATCCGGATCGTAGATCTATCTTGGAGAATACTAATGCTCCCCTCAACTGATCAAATAAATCGTCGATGCGTGGTAAAGGGTAACGGTTCTTCACCGTAACTGCATTCAGCTCTCAATAGTCAATACACAGGCGGAGGCTACCGTCCTTCTTCTTCACGAAGAGGACCGGCGCTCCCCATGGTGAAACGCTAGGGCGATAAATCCCTTGTCGAGTAGGTCTCTCAGCTGCTCCTTGAGCTCAGTCATCTCTGCTGGAGCCATACGATAGGGCGCCTTCGCAATTGGTCCGGTACCCGGAACCAAATCAATCTCAAACTCCACTTCCGTGCTGGCGGCATGCCCGGCAGTTCCTTAGGAAATACATCAGGAAACTCCGACACTACCGGCACATCTGGGCTAAACTCTGGATCTCTCTCTATGTCCTGGACATAGCAGAGGTATACATCACTCCCTCGTCGTAGTTCACGACATATAGCCATGGCGGTGATGATCTGAGTCGAAGGCTCCCTGGGCCTCTGGCGGTAAGATTAGTAACCCCAGATGGACTCCGAAGAAGCAGTCGATGCTCGGCACATAGGATTCTGCCCTTGTACCGCTCCAACCAGTTCATCCCGACAATCACATCAAAGCCAAGTCCGTCGAACTCTATCAAGTCGATCGGAAACTCTTCACCTCTGATTCGTACAACAGCATCTCGGTGGTAGCGGGTACACCTGATCCGCTCTTTCGACGGGAGAGTGACTAGGAAGTCTGGCATCTCATCACCGTCTAACCCCAGCCTCTTCGCAAAAGATAGCGAAATAAATGTGTGTGAGGCTCCGGAGTCGAACAAGATCGAAGCGTCCACGCCATTGAGGAAAGGTACCGGTGAGGATTGTGCCGCTCTTGCCGGCTTCTGCCTCATTGCAGACACTCAGTGTACCTCCCGTTCCGAGTGCACAGCCTAATTCATTGGCAAACTAATAAGTACTGGGTAACAACACGGTTGATATACTTCAATAACTCCACTTATTCATTAACACGTTCTCCTTACAACATTGTTGGTTTACACTGTTGACATAACTTAACACATATATAATATCCTTAACATACACTGGCTTAACACATTACATAATTATACAAGGCTTTAAAACTATCTGAAGGTCAAATTCAAACGTCCGGGTTTCATGTGTGTGGCATTGATCACTGCGACGGTGCGGTATTCAGTTTGATCTTCCTGATGCCATGATATAGCATCCTTGACTGCCCACCCATGATTAACACATCTCCCGATTTCAATACTAGCTTCTTTGCGAGATCAGCACGCTTCTGCTCGCCATACACAAACACTGCGGTATCACCAATGGACCAAGACACCACGGGTACTCCCTTACTTAGAGACTCGAGTGACTCGTCCTTATCTTGGTGTAAACCAAACTGTCCACTCTTCTGGTAGAAGTTCACAATGCATAGATCTGCTTTCACATTTGGAATTGAATCCGTTTCAACTTGTTCAGCAATTCCCACGGCGTGGTTAACGACCGCAAGGAACTCCTCGGGTATACTTGGTACTGTTGCTCCGTCTTCAGCTCGCACTTCTTGATATGTCTTGGTGTAAGGGTTCCAGTCCTTACCCATGCACATCATCTTCAATTGCATTCTTGACCCGTTCGGGTATTCGGGTGTATAGAAACCTCCTGGTTTTGCTCCTAGTTCATCGTATTGTCTGATGATATGGATTTGTGCTTCCGGTGTCAGGTATCCATTTAAGAGTATCATACCTGGCTGGATAACCTGACATTGCTCCATTGGAAAGTCGGTGATTGATGGTGGTTTCTTCAGGGTTTGGTGTGGGTGGGATTGGATAACATATATTAAAGGTTCCTTTAAGTTTAGAATTATCTAATTAGGTGACTTTCACACTATACTTTAACTCTTTACTCACAATAATACATTTGGACTCACTAGTACACACATGCATGAAATGCGGTATGCAATCACTTATTACATTCAACAGTTTAGGCGGTACCTGGTCTAAAAGAGGGCCCTGGCGCCTTAGACCAGTCCACCACATTCAGGGCGGCCTTGCTAGGTCCCGACCCTTTCCCCTTCTGGGAATCAGTCTATCTCTGATCTGTGGGTGGCTGGTTAGCCGTCTTCGGGCCATCAATAGCTGTTGTGGCCTTACCCTTCCACTGCCCCTTGGGCTTATTGACTCTGCTGTTGGGGTTCCGGTAACACTCGTAGTCACGGTGACCCCACTTCTCGCAGTAACGACACTGTACGTCATTTCCCTTGCAGTCCTTGCCGGGATGGTCTCCGTTGCACCACTTACAGTAATAGTGGCGCTCCGGTCCAGAGCCCGTGCTAGCTGCTATCACAATACACAATCAATACTCATTTCACAACTTAACATCATACACTTCAACTTGTCACACATGATTAAATAATTACCCTTAGGTGGGTAAGAGCGTAGGGGTTTCGCCGCATAAGCATATGTGAGCTTCAGTGGCTCCTCAGCTGTGGTGGTTTGGGCTTGGCCCTTGTCACCCTGGTGCTGACTCTTCTGAGGCTTGGGATAAGGTTTCTTCTTCTTCTTTCCTCCCCCGTACCCCTGCGGACTCTGGCCCTCGCTCGTGGCCTTGCGCTTGTGCGCATTCTCCTCGTCCCTCAGACGGACGGTAATCTCGACCTTAGCAGCAGCATGATAGCACTCCTGCAAGGTAGTATACTCAGCTGGCCCCATCCCATAGCGAAGACGGTGGCTGAGACCGTTGTAGAAACGGTTTACCAGTACCCGGTTCGAGTATCCCAGGTCCGGTAACAGGTGGATAAGGCCGGTGAATGCAGTGTAGTACTTATCAACCGACACCTTGTCCCCCTGCCTCAGACTATCCAGCTCCAGGCGCTTGGCCTCTTGAACATGCATAGGGTAGTATTTGGCTCGCAGTAGAGCCGTGTACTCCCTCCATCCGAACTGAGGATCCGCCATCCGGTCCTCTCTCACAAGCTTCCACCAACTCTGTGCCGAACCCTTCAGGTAGTCGGCAAGACGGACCTTGGCCCCAGCAGGCACATCCAAGGTCTCGTAGGCGGTCTCCAACTCGGAGATGTACTCCTCCAGCTTACGTGGGTCGGTCTCCCCATGAAATGACGGGGGTCTCAAGTCTGCCAATGCCTTGACCCAGTTGGTCTCTCATGGCGGTGGTGGTTGAACTTCGGGCTGTTGCCCTGCTGAATTGCAGCTACAAGTTGTGGAACCATTTGGGCTACGGCGGCCGCTACAGCTTCGGCCATGACTTGAGCCGTAGTATTTTCGCCCTGGTCATCCGCATCTCCAGTACCGTGTCCACGGCCTCTACCTCTTGGTCGACCTGACATCTGAATTCACATGAACATTCATTAGCAATTTGCTTGCACACTTATCGGTTCCAACGGTTGTAACGCTTTCCCGACAACAAGGTATCTCCACACTTAGTTAGTGGTTAACCTTTCCATAACTGATCACTTAGGTAACTGTAGTTAGGTTTCCTAACTCGGTATATTCCTAAGCTCGGTATTCTAGTCATCAGAGCGATACTTCGCTCTGATACCACTTTTTGTAACACCCCTACATCGTACTTCACAACTAAATGAAATCGCAGCGGAAATAAATAACTAAACAATAACTAAACGCTTCGGTGCTACAACGCCGTCAACCACCCACGTGGTTGACAAGGCAGAATAAATACAAGTGTACCGGTCTGATGATCAGACTCCCGAGCATAAAACTAAACCATAAATACATCATATACAATACCGAGTATTTAATTACATCCTTTCACTGTAAACTTTCAATATACCGTCATAGTAGTTTCAACGGAATAAAATACAATGCCACGGGAGCACAGGCGCATCCCGGGCTCAACATCCAAAATAAACCAACATACAACTGCAGCCTAGATCCTACAGCCACTCTGCTTCCTCGATCCTCATCCTGCAGTAAAAATATGGAGCCCCCGAGGGGGTCAGCAACCCTTGGCTGGTATGGTTAACGCACAGCCCATCGGCTACCGGGATACGCGCAACTAATTGTCATGATAACATGGCATTCATTTTATACATAACATAACATAGCATAATATGTGGCATAGCATCAACAGTGCATAGCACAACATCACATACACAGTGGATCTTCTTTCCACAATAACAAACCAAGAAGGTTAAACAACATAAGAGCCTAGAGAATGATTCACCCTCATGTTAAGCTCGTTACACACACTCATTACCGTTTGTTATTCGAACAAGTAACTTAAGTCACAGATGGTTCGGATATAGTGACCCGAACACACCACACAAACACATGTTCCCACTAAACCGATCATAAGTCAGAATAGGTAAGCTTGGAGGAAGCTAGCGGGAGATCGAACGCCAATTTAAGGAGAACAATCTTAACAACATAAGAGTCGAATCTGATTCAGATATCTACTCTTAACTTACATGCATGACCGGACAACCGGATTCCTCACTTCCCAGTTAACACTTGTTAGAAGTTCACGGTGGAACTTAACAACCAATACACAACAGGTGGTAAGTCACGTTAGACACACAAGGGAAATGAGTCACATCATATCATCACAATAATATGAACAACTGTAAATCATTACATGTTTAAATCTTATAACGTCATAAACACACAGAAAAACATACAACACCAAGCCGGTGTAAACCGGTAGGCGACAGACTGCAAGAAAACCATACCTTGGTCCTTGCCTCGATTTGTTTCCACCGTTAGGTCACTCCTATACATGATTCAAGAATGTCGGTTAATTAACTTACTTAACTTCAAATACTAAGTGTTTAACATGATTATTTGACATGTTAAATGTCTAATTAACCTAGGTTACCTTCATTATACCCCTAGGGTTAACTACATAAGTCACATTCTTTTCAGTTTTTTTTTTACAAGTTTTGGTCCGACCGACCTTACCGACCGACCTTGCACAAGGTCGGTCCATTCCAGAACATATTTCCGTCAAAATTTTCTACTCCGACCGACCTTGTAAGTTCAGTCGCATGTTCGGTCCATTCCCGAGAGTTTCTTCCCTTTGAAAATTCAGCCTGACCGAACTTGCCAAGTCCGGTCCCATGTTCGGTCGATTCCAGAACCTTAATCCATACCCAAAATACAAGCCCGACCGACCTTGCAAGTCTGGTCCCCAAGGTCGGTCCATTCCAGAAGCCAATTCTTGCAGGGTAAACTGGGCTCGACCGACCTTGCAAGTTCGGTCGCAAGTTCGGTCTGGCCCAGACCCTTGTTTTCCATTTCTCATTTAACTCCAAACTTCACCCCATATATCCTAGTACACCCTAATGATAAGTGTGAAATTTATATAGTTTTATAGGTGCTTGGTCATTATTTTATGTAACTTTTTACGCACCTTCTCACACTTATTCTATGCTTTTTGTAACTCTTACTTTGGGTAGGAACTAATTCCAATTTATATGATAAAATCAGGAAATGATGACAGAAATGCATAGTTCGCCTCACGAACTTTCCAACGCAACAAACGGGGACCAAAACGGACTTATAAAGAAGAATCTGGGGCCGACTGAAGATTGGAGTATACTCGTATATATATATATGTTGCAACCGCCCACAAGGGGGGCGGACTCCACACGTGCAACCGCCTGGAAGCTGGCGGTCAGAGAGGCGGACCACAGAGACACTACCGCCTCGTTTGGTGAGGTCAAGGAGGCGGACGCAGCAGGTCACTACCGCCTCGTTTGGTGAGGTCAAGGAGGCGGACGGAGGTGAACCAGGCGGACGAACAAGAGCTGCAGCGCATAAAAAAATGCCCCGATCCAGATTTCGACGCGAATCTTTTTCCTTCTTCCTTCGCGGCGCCTCACTCCAACTGCTACTTCATTTATTACAGACGGCGCCCACCTTAATTTGTGCACGCGTGATCAATTGCTGCTGCCCGACGACGAATGAAATCTGTCTGCAATCTCCACGATCTCACCAACTTCACCGCCCTTGACTACTGCACCGCTCATCTCCTTGTCTGCATCCCGCTCCACGTATCTATAAATAGAGCTGCAAATCACTCTGCTCAAGAATCATCCAAACACACTCCCGCGACTCTCTCCCACCAATCTGCTCCACTCCATTCACAAACCCATTCACAAAATCACCCGACACCATACTACTCCATCGTCCCCACCTTCACCTTTTCCATTTCACAAACAATTCACTCACGTACATCCATTTACAATTCACAAATCATTCGACCACCACCACAAAACTCACGCCCCACCATTCTCCATATATTATCATCTGCCTCAATTCTATTCCGGGCTGTCAGAATAACGGAGCAGGAGTCAGCGAACAGATGATTTCTTTTACTCTTATCTCTGCTCATTTATTTACATGTCCGGCTAGATTATTATACTCTGGGAGATGGTTATTATTAGTTTGTTTTAATTGTGCACTTTATTTTACCGGTTTAAATTAATTATAATTTGATACAATTAATGTTATCTCTCGCTTTTAATAAATTACATGAGTTTATTAAATTGCTTTACGAAATCTATTTTGATCAGATCCGTGATAAATAGATAGGTCATATTAATTGTTATGTCTGTGGAAAAATTTATTCTGATTGAATAAATCTAGTATTTCAGATGCAAAATTATATTCCTTTTAACTAGCCGTTTACATGTGTTTTGCCTGAGTTTAGATCAAACCTTGCATGTTCTGGTAAACGAGGTCATTAGAATTTAGGATTTAAATCTGAAGATTTTAAAAGGAATTTTGCCAATTATTCTTAATTAAACCGGTAGAATAGCATAATTAATCAAACGAGTAAAACCTGAACCCAGAGTCCGTTCTTCCATTTTCACAAACCACTTTTAATATTTGTTATTTTAATTTTTAGTTGTTATTTAAATTCTCGTTGTTTTTATTTAATTTACAGTTTAGAACAAAACAATTTCCCCCAATTTATACCTTGCAAACTAGATTATTTCACATAGTCCCACGGTTCGATACCTGGTTCCCATAAACTCTACTACAATAACCGGGATTTTTTGCAACCCGACGGTCTTTTGATTTGTTATTTTCTAGATTTTCTTAGTATTAATAGGTCAAATTTCTCGTTTGCAAATTGGCGCCGTTGCCGGGGACTAGATTCCTGTCTAGTCCTTAGCTTGGGTTATTTTATTAAAAAAAAATTTATTGATTTCTATTATTATTACTATTATTTTATCTATCTATTTTTATTTAGTTTCTAATTTTAAGTTAATTTTCTTTATTTAGCTATATACTTTTATTTCATTTTACTCTGCTTGCAAACTTTTGTGGAGTTTTGTCCTTCTCTTTTGCAGATAATTAATGGTGTACACCCGTTCTTGGTCAGACACTCATCTCGACTGGGACAAATCCTTGACCCGGAAATCGAACGTACCGCTCAGCTAGCCAGACGTCAACAGAGGTTCCAAAGAGAAATACAAATGGCAACTCCTACAAACGGTAGCCAAGCAATGAGGCAATTTAGCAGACCAGCGGCCATTCCAAGAAGAAGCCCAGTAGCTCTTCCTACGCTACCACCCGACTTAATGAAGGAATGGAAGGATCTGAAGCCTTCACATCAGAACAAAGTCATACGAGAGATGCCCTCAGGCACATTTGACGGTTCCAACCCCAACGACGCCCTAGATCATGTCAACCGATTTCTAATAAATATTGATCAAATTGGGTGCTCAGATAGTCTCCTGGAGTATGCTAGAATGAGTTTATTTCCTAGCAGCCTCACTGGTGAAGCAATGAAATGGTTCTACTGTCTTCCCTCTGGTATTATCACTAGTTGGGAGGAGATGACAACCAGGTTCTATGAAAAATATTATCCTATTTCTAGAACTAGGAATTTGGTTGCTGCCTTACTTGCTTTCAAACAGGGAGGTGCTGAGACTATCTGTGAGGCATGGGATCGTTTTAAAGAAATGCTCCGACAGTGTCCTCATCACGGACAAGATCTCACGTGTATTGCTATGACGTTCTTTAATGGGTTGCAGCATATACATCAAGCCGAAGTTAGATCAGCTTTGGGAGGAAACATCCTCAACCGATCTGGAAATGATTTCATGGCGTCCATGGAGACGTACATTGAAGAGGTCCGTCAGTGGGGCACCGAAGGTGGTAGAACTATGACAATGGGTGTAAATGTGCAAGGAATATAGATCCTTGGATGGAGCAGATGGCAGAGTCACAAGCTCAACAATCCACACTGGTAAGCTCACTAGTAAAAAGATTTGACGATTTTCTAATTAATGGTCAGCCTTCTCAGCAGGTAAAGAGGATAGCTTCTTCATCCTCATCTGAGCCTCTGTGCTCTCATTGTGGTGGTGACCACTCGTTTGAAGTATGCCCTTATCTGGAGGAGATACGGATTGCTGAAGAAGCCAACTTTGTAGGACAAGGGAATTACCAACAACCCTGGAACCGAAATCAACATCCAAATCTCAGGTATGGTAATCCCAACAATGCTTTAAATTCAATCTTTTACAAAGTAATGTGCAGGGACCCCCAGGCTTCTCTAGGCAACCATACAATCAAGCTCGTCCTCAGATGCAGATGGGACAGGGCCAGAATTCCTACCAGCCACCTGTTAAATCAACACTGATGAAAAATGGAAAGGCTCCAGGATAATCACTTCAATGGCTACCACCCAGAAGGAACAACAAACTCTCAACCAATCCCTGATGGATAGTCAAAGAAATCTAGAGCAGTAGATAAACCAGCTACTTACCAACCAGCACCAAAGGCAGCCGGGCTCATTTCCATCTCAACCTCAGCAGAATCCGAGAGAGACGGCCAAGGCCTTAAGAATCTGCAACTGTGGTGCATCCTCGAAAATCCAACCTGAGGATGAGCTCAGTGCAGCCGTGACGTTAAGAAGTGGCAAGCAGCTGAGAAGTAATCAAGAGCAAGTGACTGCACAACAAACCGGTGAAAAGATCACCCATTCTAATAAATCATCAGAGCCTTCGGTCCCACCAGTGGTAGTTTCTGAGGAGATACAGGCTCCAATCAATTCTTCCCCTTCTCCATCTTCTATTCAAATTGATGTACCTTCTTCTACTCCTAAGCAAATAGAACTTCCATTTCCAAATAGGATGAAAAAGAAGTGCTTAGATGAGCAGTTCAATAAATTCTTAAGTATATTTAAGAAACTAACTATCGATATACCTTTAATTGATGCTCTACAGGAGATGCCTAATTATGCAAAATTTTTAAAGGATCTCGTGACAAAGAAGAAGAAAAAGCAAGACAAGGAGACTGTCCACCTTACAGAGGAATGCTCTACTGCGTTACTTCGAGCACTTCCCCCTAAGCAGAAGGATCCGGGCACCCCTATTGTCCCTTGCTTTATCGGAGATATAGACTGTGGAAGTGGCCTGTGTGACCTGGGTGCAAGTATCAACATTATGCCATATGCAACCTTCTTGAAGGTAAAAGGAGGAGAGCTTCACCCAGTCCCTTTTAAACTCCAGCTGGCCGACAGATCCGAGATAAAACCGATGGGAATTGTGCGAGATCTTGTAGTGGGAGTTGACCGCTTCATCTTTCCTGCGGATTTTGTTGTTTTAGACATAGATGATGATGTGGAAGTCCCACTCATTTTGGGTCGTCCTTTTCTGAGTACTGCCAAGGCGGTCATTGACGTGCATGATGGCAGAATCACCTTGAGGTACGGAGATGAGAAGATAGAGTTTGATATGAAAAAGATGATGAAGTTAAGTTCTACTTCAGCTCATTCAGTTATGTCGGTAAGTATACAAGATGAGGATGGCGAGGTATGTGAACTTTCTACTGATGATGAGATTTATTCTATACTTTCTTCTACTTTTTCAGATTTTGAACCTTTAGAACATGTTCTATCTTCTGTTGAGGATAAAACCTTAATATGGATGTTAATACAGCTCTAGCACATGTAGAGAGAGGAAAACCAGGTTTTCAAGCTTATCGCCCTCCTTTGGAGAGACTTGATAAGAAATCCAAAGACCTGTTCCTTCTATAGAGCAACCTCCAGTACTTGAGCTTAAGGAGCTCCCCTCTAATCTCAAGTATGCTTTTTAGCTAATGATAATTATTTGCCTGTCATTGTTTCTCTTCTTTGACTTCTGGGCAAGAAAGCAGGTTACTTGAGGTTCTGAGAAGACATAAGAAAGCCATCGGATGGACTCTAGCTGATATCAAAGGCATCAACCCGGCCTTCTGTACACATCATATCTATATGGAGGAAGACTACAAACCTGTCAGACAACCCCAGCGTCGGCTCAACCCTAACATGAAGGAAGTTGTCAAGACAGAGGTGTTGAAGCTTCTGGACGCTGGGATCATTTACCCTATATCAGACAGCACATGGGTAAGTCCTGTACAGGTAGTTCCTAAGAAAGGAGGTTTTGAAGCTGTTCTGAACGACAAAGGTGAGTCCATTCCGCAACGAAAGATCACTGGATGGCGTATGTGTATAGATTATAGGCGTTTGAATTCAGCCACCAGGAAAGATCATTTCCCACTCCCCTTTATTGATCAAATGCTCGAGAGATTGGCTGGGCAGGAGTATTACTGCTTTTTAGATGGTTTTTCAGGGTACTTTCAAATTCCTATTGCACCTGAGGACCAGGACAAGACTACCTTTACTTGTCCATATGGTACCTTTGCATACAAAAGAATGCCCTTTGGTTTATGCAATGCCCCTGCCACTTTCCAGCGCTGCATGCAGGCCATCTTTGCAGACTTCATTGAACAGAGTATAGAGGTATTTATGGACGATTTTTCTGTCTATGGCTCTGACTTTGATGTTTGTCTAGCACAGCTTGATCTTATCCTTGGACGGTGAAGAGACCAACCTAGTTCTCAACTGGGAGAAATGCCATTTTATGGTAAAGGATGGGATAGCTCGGCCACAAGGTGTCTGCTAAAGGGATTGAGGTTGATAAAGCAAAAGTGAGGATAGAGAAGCTTCAGCGCCCACTTGTGTAAAGGATGTAAGATCGTTTCTTGGGCATGCTGGTTTTTATCGAAGGTTTATTCAAGATTCTCTAAAATAGCTAAACCTTACTGATTTGCTAATGAAAGATGTTTCATTTCTATTTTCTGAAGATTGTATTTCTGCCTTTAATTTAATTAAGCAAAAATTGGTAGCTGCCCCTATCGTTGTTTCTCCTGACTGGTCATTGCCATTTGAAATTATGTGTGATGCTAGTGACTTTGCAGTAGGTGCAGCCCTGTGCCAAAAGAAAGATAAGGTGTTGAGAGTTATTGCTTATGCCAGCAAAACTCTAGATAATGCCCAGAGAAACTACACAACAACTGAGAAAGAGCTCCTGGCAGTGGTCTTCTCCTTAGATAGATTTCGATCATATTTATGGGGAAGTAAAGTGATTATCCACACTGACCACTCTGCTCTTAAATATTTGTTTGCCAAGAAAGAGGCCAAGCCTCGCTTGTTACGTTGGATTCTTCTTTTACAGGAATTCGATATAGAAGTGACAGGAATTCGATATAGAAGTGAGGGAACCTGAAAATTAAAAAGAGCATAAAAAGCATATAAAAGATAAGTTCGTCCGGGTTGCCTCCCGGAAAGCTGCCCTTCTTTAACGTCTTTGGCTAGACGCTTTGTCGTTAGATCGATCATGGGGGGTGGTTATGAGGAGGAGATCCAAAGCATGACTCGATAGTATTTTTGAGAGTCCACCTGGATGCATGTTTTCTTTTCTTATCCTGCTCTTCGTCCGGGATTGGTGGTGGTATCTCTGTAATAGACATGTCGTCTGAAGGGTGATAAACAGAAGTGGGGATGATGGTGATTGAGTGTCCCTCACGAACTTGAGATCTTTGGATTTGTTATCTGGAGATCTTCCTGATGCAAACTCCAGCTTTTCGTTATAAGCCTGGAGGGTGATTTTCCCCTGGGCTACCCAAATGTGCACATCAGCTGTGGCAAGGAATGGTCGTCCGAGGATGAGAGGTGTAGTGGAGTTCTCTTCGATGTCTAGAATGACGAAATTGCATGGGAAGTATAAGTGCTCCACTTTAATGATAACATCCTCCACCACTCCGCTTGGGTAAGCTACTGAACCATCCGCCAGTTGCAGGGTCATCTTGGTCTTTTTCATCTCTCCAATTCCCAGCTTTTTGAAAGTGGAGAGGGGCATCAAATTAATGGAGGCACCCAGATCGCATAAGGAGTATGGAAATGAGGTGCTACCAATTGTGACTGGAATGGTGAAGCTGCCCGGATCATTGCATTTTGACGGTAGTGGTTTTTGCAGAGTAGCTGAGCAAGCTACATTGAGAGGTACCGTACCGACTTCGGCCAATTTAGTTTTGTTGGATATGAGGTGTTTGAGGAATTTGGCGTAGTTTGGCATTTTGGCAATGAGGTCTACAAACTGTATGTTGACGTTTAGTTGTTTCAGCATTGCCAGAAACTTACCATATTCATTATCCAATTTCTGCTTCTGGAGTCGGTGGGGAAATGGTATAGGCGGTTCTTGTGAAGAAGGTTTTGAAGCTGGTGGAATAGTGAGGATGGTAGGAGATGTTTTTTCTACTGGGACCTCAGCTTTTTCTTCACTATCCTCTTTGGATTCTTCTGATCTTTGCGGGATGTGAATCTCGTCGGTTTTCTTACCGCTTCTCAAGGTTATTGCCTTAACCTCTTCTCCTTCTTCTTCAAAGTCGAGCTTTTCATTTTCATAACCGGCCACCAAGTGCTCAAGGTAGGTATTCTCAAATTGAATGCGATTTTTATAGACTTTGGCGGTGCTTTCAAGTTCAGCTACATTCCTTTTGGAAGTTTCGATTGCTACAACCCACTCTTGGAGGGAAGGGTGTAGTTCTGGAACCGTAACTGTTTTAGCCACCTCCATCTTTTCTTCATCGTGCTCCTTCACATAGATGCACTTGGCTTGCTCTCTCGGATTTGGTTCATTTTGGCTGGGGAGAGCCCCTGGTGGTCTTCGAGCAAGATGTTCTGCAAGTTTATTGAATTTACCTTCGATTTTCTGGTTGAAGGCTTCTTGTGCAGAAAGCTGGTTCTGAGTTATGGACATGAATCCCTTCATCATCTCTTTGAGTTCTGCGTTTGGATCAACAGAGGATGAAGATGGTTGTTGTTGTTGCTGTTGTTGGAAACCTGGAGGGGCACCTAGTGCTCTATAACCCATATTAGAGTTTGGTTGGGGTCGGTTTCCCTGATAGGTATTGGAATTGTTGTTCTGCCCTCCTTGGTTCTGATCATTATTTTTCCATGAGAAATTCGGGTGATTTCTCCATGGGTAGTTGTTGTTGACGTTATTGTTGTAGGAATTACCGGGGCGGTTTCCTATGAATTGTACTTCCTCGTACTGGCCTTTGCCTTCGCATTGATGAGTTTCATGAGGACCGGCGCATATGACACATCCTTCTGTAGGTGGAGCTGGTGGTGAACTTGTAGGTGGAGAAGCTATTGTTTTTACGATTTCGTTTTGAGATGTTGTTAGCTTTTCCACCATCTTTGCAAGGGACGAGATCTGGGCTGATAAATGATCTGTAGGCTCAACGTGGAGTAGGCCTGCTGCTCGTGGCGTTCTTCCCTTGGATCTCGTCCACTGTCTTGTATTGCTCGTCATGGTTTCGAGAAGGTCCATTCCTTCTTTAGGAGATTTCATCATGAAACTTCCTCCTGCAGAAGAATTGACGAGTAGTCGGTTCCCATCATCCAGACCGTTGAAGAATGACAGGCAGAGGGATTGATCGTCAAGACCGTGGTGGGAACACTTCATTAGCATATCCTTGAATTTGTCCCATGTGTCGTATAACGTTTCTCCTGGCTCCTGACAGAAAGTATTGATTTCACCGATCAATTGCCTCGTTCTACTGGTTGGGTAGTATTTGGCAAGGAATTTTTGGGCCATTTGTAGCCATGTGGTGATTGATCGGGAGGGAAGGCTTCGGTACCACCTGTTTGCTGAATCCAATAATGAGTGAGGAAATAGTTGTAGACGGATTCTTTCTTTGACGTTGCCGGTCTGACCAAAGGAATTGTAGAAGTCTAGGAAGAGACTCAGATGATTTGGGGCTTCATCTGGGTTCGCTCCACTAAACTTGCCTAAATCCCGGACGGCGGTGATGTAGTGGGTTTTGAAAACCCATCGTCCGGCTTCTTGTGGTGTTAGTTCGGGGAGAACTATGGCTGATGCTCTTCCTTCGGTATTCGGTTGGTGGTAGTCAGATAGGGCACGGTGTTCTGGTTGATTTGCATGGTCAATTTCATTTATAACTTCGTTATTGGCCATGGCTTGGTTTCTCAGGTTTCTTTGTGCTTGTAATAAAGTGCGCTCGGGTTCGGGGCTCGGACTGATTGGTGGAGAGCCTCGGGTTCGAGTATTTGGCATGCACAGAAGATAACTTGTGGGTTGTGAGAAACTGCAAAATTAGTTAGTAAATAGATAAAGAAAAGCAAATATATTGGTTAGGCTGATAAACGTTAGGAGTTAGTATACTGGAAATTATAAGTTAGTAGTTAGTATACAGAAATTTGAAGGACAATGGAAATGAAATGTTAAGGACAATGGAAAGAGATGACAGGAAATTTTAAGTTAGTAGTTAGGGACAATGGAAAGAAATGACAATGGAAAGAAATGACAATGGAAAGAAATGAGAGAAATAATAACAATAATATTAAGATGTCCAAGTCAGATGTCCAAGTCAGATGTCCAAGTCAGATGTCCAATTCAGATGTCCGAGATTAACAATTTAATAGTATTAACAGATTATTACTATATAGCGAGTGAACTACCGAAAACTAGGGAAATTGATGGAATCAATCTCCCCGGCAACGGCGCCAATTTGCAGATGGTTATTTTCTGAGTGGTTAAACTGGTGTAAAATTAAAAGAAAAGAAATTAAAAACTCAAATTATAAACGTCGGGCTGCAAACAAATCCCGGTCGTAGTTAGTAAAACAAGTGTCGTATCCACAGGGAGATTGTTCAATTTATCCTAGTCTTGGTAGTTACTTAAAAACTGTAAAAAGGGGTTTAGCCGGAGGCAAGCTTGATTTGTTGTTTGATCAGTGCAAATATAATAAAAACAGTAAAAAGGTGAATTAATTGATGTGAATGAAAAAACGTATCCTAGGATAGCGGGGGAATTTCCTAAATTACTTAAACATATTTATAACCTTGTCTCAATTATTTATTGCCTATTAGAGTTAATAATTGTCAGTTACGAACTCTTAATAAAAGCCTTAATATTTTCCTGCTCAGTCCGGAGTGTAAATACTAAGATTAATTCCTTTGTGGTACCTAGACTATCTCAAAATCATATGTTGATAGTTACCAAATAAATGCAGACGTTTGTCGCGCAAAGCATTTAGCAATATTAGTTGAAAGGAATTAAAACAAGTTAAATGAGAGAAACAGGTGATAAATATTAATTTACGTAATATTAGAAATCAAACCCCCATCCTAGGATACAAAAGAAAATTACTCAGACATTAACGGAGATAAGAAGATAGCACAGACAGATTTTGACATTATTTCAGAGGAAGAACTGGTCTGCTCTAGCTCGTACTGCTGCTCTTCTATTTCTTTTGTTACTGCGTGAGTGTGGAATGATGTGGTGATACGGGAGGAAATATAAGTGGAAGCGAATGGGTGAGTGTGGTGAATGGTTTCTTTAGACTCCCGTTGATAAGTTTCCAAATGAGCATGTTTTATAGGTGTATTTCATATATATTATTAGCACTTTTCTTGCTCATTTCTCCACTTATCTTAGTTTTTCTCTAGTTTATGTTTTATTGGTTGTCTTACAGATTTATCCATGAGAAAAACTAAGCTAGAAGCAAAGAACATGAAGAGACGAACGCATAGCCGCAGACGGTTTGAAAAACAGAGTCCAAACAATCAATCTGGAGCCAGTTGAAGGGTCCGGGACTTAAATGCAGAACTAAGTCCCGGACCAGCATATTAAAACAGACCGAGAATAGATAGCCGTGGGTGGTCCGGGACTTAGGTCCCATACAAGGACCCGGACCACCCCTTGAAAAATGGCCGAGAGTTTTCTGTGAGTAAGGGTCCGGGACTTGACTCATATGCAAGGACCCGGACCAACAATGATGTCGATAAACAGAGGCTACCGCCTCCCTTGGAGGCGGACAAATAACACACAACCGCCTCTGAAATGGGCGGACATCACACAGGTTACCGCCTGTGAAATGGGCGGACGTGCTCGCGGTCACTATAGAGGCAACCGCCTCTAAAACAGGCGGACATCTAAGAGGCTACCGCCTCTAAAACAGGCGGACACATAAGAGGAGACCGCCTGTTTAGCAAGCGGACAGCAGGCGGTCATGAATTAAATCAACGCCGCGAACTAGTTTTCTTCGCCCGTCTTCGCCGTCTTCTGCAACTTGAACGCCTTATCTATCTACTCCAGCACCGCCTACCATGAATCTCTCACGCGTGCAGCTGTCTGTCCCCTCTGCAATAAATGAAGATAGCAATGAATGCTCAATCAATTTTACGTACGGATGCCTATCTCAATTCTCTATATAAACCAACACCAATACTGCAACAAAAACACCACGTACGACCACAGTCTGAAGAAATCAAATAAACACCACACTCCATTCTCTTCCATTTAATTCCTTTCGTACACCACACTTCTTCATCTTTTATTTATTTTCACCATTTCTCCACAAACACGTACGTACTCAATCACTCAAACAGAAGCAGTATTTTACAAAGAGAGAAAAGAGGCAGGCGAGTGCAGACCCGTATTTCGCAGGCAGTTCCTGAGTAATGAATATTTCAGTCTCTACTCTGTTTTTATTTCTGTCAATGTCTGAGTAATCTCATAATTGTGCTAGGATGGGTGTTTAACCCAAAATAACTCAGCGTATTTATAATACCGAGTTGGCTTATAAATATTTGTTTTGTCTCTCTCTATTATTAAATGTTTAAGAACTGATCATTTTTACTCATTTACGGTTTCTCTAATTTCAATGATTTTGTAAAATTAGAGAATAGACCACAAAGAGAGACAAACGTTAGATTTATTCTCCTTGATTAGCAGATAAAATCCATCGCTGTTATAAAAAGAATTCTCACTTAAAGCTAATTAATGATTTTAGACTTTTTCTGATTGTAAGAAGTTTAATGAATTAATTAAGAGCTGTCCTTATCTATGATTTAGAAAGGTCACAAGATAAAATTCTTAACAGACAAATAAGAGCAAAACTAGGATTATATTTATTATCTGAGTTATAACCGGGCGATTTCACCTTCCTTAGCACAGTTTCCATCCACTTAATCCACAACCGTTTTTACTGTTTTATTATTTCTTTAATAATCCAACAACAAAATCAAGCTTGCCTCCGGCTAAACCCCTTTTACAGTCTTAGTAACTACCTAAACTAGGATAATTAAACAATCTCCTTGTGGATACGACACTTTTTTACTACTACGAATAGGTACACTTGCCTAATAGTTTGTTATAATTCTATATTAATTATAGTGTAGTTTTATCCCAACACCCGTCGTGCGTGGTGTGTTCTGTGTAGTTATGGTGCTGGGTTTATATAGAGGTTTGGATCCGTACGTACTAATTGATTGCAGTTGATTGCTATCTTCATTGATTGCAGAGGGGACAGAGAGCTGGAACGCGTCAGAGATTTAAGGTAGGCGGTGCGGGAGTAGATGGATAACGGAATCAAGTTGCAGACGACGGAGAAGACGGGCGAAGAAAACTGGGTCGCGACTGATTTTTAGTCACGACTGCCTCACCGTCCGCCTCCAAACAAGCGGTTGCTGTTGTCTTGTCCGCCTCCTTGACCGCTTGATACTAGGCGGTTGTGTTGGTGTTTGGTCCGCCTCCTGTACCGCTTGATACTAGGCGGTTGCGCCTCCTTCACGTCCGCCTCTAAGGGAGGCGGTTGCCTCTGTGTGATGTCCGCCCAGTATGGGGCGGTAGCCTTGGTGGTGTCCGCCTGTTTTGATGATGTACACTTTGTCTCTTGTCCGCGTGATATCGCGATGTACAAGTTTGTCTCTTGTCCGCCTATTATCACGATGTACAAGCTTATTTCTTCTACGAGCTCTAGATTCTTCGTTTGGACTCCGTTTTCTGAGCCGTTTGCGCCTATGCGTTCGTCTCTTCGTGTAATTTGCTCCTAGCTTGGTTTTTCCTCATGTTTAAACCAATAAATTTGTGAGATAATCAATAAAAACATAAACTAGAGGAAAAAACCTACGATAAGTGAGAAATGAGCAGAAAAGTGCTGATATAATATATGAAATACACCCATAAAACATGCTCATTTAGACACTTATCACTAGGCTACACTGGTACCCATCTAAAACTCATTCCTTAAAACTTAAACCACCATTAGGTAAGCATTTTACCTTGTTTTCTCAAGCTTATCTTAACTTCCTCCTTAGACCTTCTTCTTGCATGAATCTCGGCCACCACTTAAACTTCCCTTGCCAATGTTCTAATCAATATTCAATGACTCACATGAGTACTAAACAATACACTAACCTCAAGGAATAAAAACCTAGGTTAGAAATGTGTTCTAGGGCATAAAAGTGGATGATTACCTTTGAAGTCTCAAGATAGACTTTGGCATTGAATGAAATAGGACCTCCACTAGTCCTTGGTGAATAAATCAAGCTAGAACAAGGCATAAAAACAAGGCCCCATGAGTAGAAATTTTCGGCCATGTACAAGAAATGATGGAAACATGGTTTTTCTTACATTTTCTTTACCTTAAGAGAATGGAGAAGCTAATGAGCTCTTCAAACTTGATTTTCCTCCATCAATGGAGTTTCCTCTTGGCACCGAAATGGAGCTTTGAAGGATTTGAAAAGATAGAAAGATAGGTCTTGGCCTAACTAAGAGAAATATGTATTTAGTTTTGATTTGGAGCTAAAATGAGTAAGTTGTTGCCAAAGCAAGGTGGTGGTGCCATGGGTGCTGTGGGACGGTTTGGAACAGAGGAAAAGAAGAAGAGAACCGTGGAAGAAGAAGAGAAATGAAGAAGAGAGGAGAGAGTAGGCTAATATAAGGTGTTTTGCTTTTATAAAGTAAATAGTACTATTCTCTCTTTACTCTTCTTTTCCTTTATTTGCCTAGTCATGTGGTGACTCCTCACATCAAAAACCGGCCCCCTCTGTAATTAGAGATATTTATGGTCTTAGTTGACCATCTCATTGACTTATGTTGACTTAAGCTTAATTTGGGCACTATTTGGCACTATTCACTAATTAGTGCACATATTCGTGAAATTTTTGGTTTACCAATGATTTAGGCTTCCTAATGTGATACTAATTAGTACACATGTTGATTAAAGAGTAATGATGGACATTTAGCCACACAAAACTCAATTCTAAGACAATTTCTCAAAATGTGCTTTAAGACTTCTTAAAGCACATTTTGTGTTTAACTTGTTTTCAAGCTTGGTTTTCTTTGCTAATTGATTTAAAATGACCATTAGGATATTACTAAGGTCTTATCATGATATTTGGGTACTCACCCAAGTCTCTCCAAGCTTAGAGCACATTTTTGCCCTAATTGCTCTTAAGGCATTTTCTTGTGTTTTCCTTGGTTTAAATTGTCTACCAATCTGTCTAAGGCATATTCTGGCCTTACTACATCATAATTTGATGTTTACTTAGCATACTTAGGTTTGGGGTATTTCACTAAGTAATCATCCAGCTTCATATAACCAATATAAACCATAATGGTCTTTAATACACAAGAAAATCAATCCACACAAGCACACCCTTCTCGGCCAAACATAATAGCAATGATTAATAATTACAATTTTACAGTCGATTTCCAAGGTAACTACCTACACTACTAGAAAAAAGCGAATTACCTACGGACAATTCCGTAGGTAATCCGTAGGTAATCATAATTACCGACTGATTACCGACAAAATTTCACTCAAATCATCCGTCGGTATTTAATTGGTCGGTAATAAGATTACCGACGGAAAAATGAGTCCGTCGGTAAATTACCTACGGATTACCTACGGAAGTGTCAGTTGTAATTACCGACGGATTACCTACGGAACAGTCCGAAGGTAAATTACCTACGAAAAATCCGTTGGTAATCCAATGCCACGTCTCGTCTCGTCTGCCTCGCTTAAAATCCGTCGGTAATCCGTAGGTAAAATATTACCTACGGAACAATTCCGTAGGAAATGTTACCTACGGAGTACCTACGAAATCTTATACCAACCAGTTTTATTAGACATTCCGTTGATAATCGTAGGTAATACTTTAGGTAAAGTATTAACTAGACAGTAGGTAATCAGTACGTAAGTATTTATATTTTTTGTTTTACATTTATTTGACCATATTTAGTTTATATTGTGATTATTCTTCCTTTTTGAATATTTGAATTATAAAGCTATTTCAGAATTAAAATTATTAAACAATATAATGTTAAATTTCAATAGGCACGATGCCCCTATACATTATAAAGCACAAAATTTTGAATATTTAATTTCATAAAAAATAAAATATTTACATATATATCTAACTCATCTTATAACTTCATAAACTAATATTTGACATCATAAATTCAAAAACGATAAAAACAAACTAATAAAAAAAATTCTCAAGTTTACAATATTCATACATACAGCCTGCTTCCTCTTCTCAATTGATTTTGCATACTGTTCAGAGTATCTTCAGCCTGCTTCCTCTTCTCAATTTCCATCAACAAACTCAGCCTCAACTCTCGTAGTTCAGTCTCTAGATCATATCTTGAAGATTGAGATTGGTAACCACTGTCTGATGAGAGTTCTGATTAATTGCCAAATGAGAAACAATCCATGTCAGCGCCAGTGTCAAACAAACAGAAGTATATCTGAATACTCATGTTAACAGATACGAAAACAGAACTAATAAAAGTCATTATTGCTTGCCTGCTGTTCTAGGCTGCATAGATGTATCTTACATAGACCCCAAAAGAAGTAAAAGCGTTTTACATGCACGCAAAACACATTTAAAAACAATAAAAGTGTATCCTAGATAAACTGATATCAATCTACAACTGTATGGTGCAGCGGCTTCAATCCAAAAGAAAGAAAAAGATGCTCGCTTATATTAAGAGAAGTAATGAACTTGCACATCACATATGCAAACAAGAAAAGAACACAAGAATCAATATCGAAGTGGCAAAACAACATTCCATCAGAAACAACACTTCCAATGCTACACAATACAAAGGAGACCACCCAAACTGCATTGGTTATCCACTATCAGCTATGCATAAAAAAAGAAGCAAGATAAGGCAATTTCAGAATTGCTAACCAGTATTCAGGAGAGGCATCATGGTAGTGTTCTTTGAGATAACTAGTATACAAAGAATAATGATCCAATTTCTTGACAGATTCACTTGTCTGATGGCAATAGATGGCAGCAGAGATAGTTGGACAAACACAGATCAAATGATAGGTATGCAAAGAAAAAGACAAGTTAGAGTATATTACCGTGACTGAACTGCAGTGTTGTCAGCCCTGTCTTCAATCTAATGTGTGAGCAATAGTGAGTCCTGCACAGCACAAACACAAGAAGAGGATTAAGACAGTGTAAAGCAAGGATTAAGACAGGAAAGCTAGATGCTAGGCCAGGCGGGCTTCTCACTGCACTGGTACAATGTGAAGATTTGGTAAGGAGCAAGATCAGACGCAAAGAAACAGAGGGAAAACATTAAAAAACTGAGATCAGAAATGATGAACTCATGTGAGTGTTTTCTCTGTATTACTTGAACAACTACATATCAGCTGAGTTGGAAAAATAATATTGCAGATGGGTTATTACAACTTTACAGTTAGCAAAGCTGTTAAACAACTCAAAAACGACAATATTTAACAGAATCTTCATATTTATACATAATAGAGTAAAAAAAGTAATTCCTATTCGGTGCTTTCCTCAAAGAGTTAATTATTATTGAATTCATAGTATATCGAAGAATTAATTTGGGTTTAACATAGTTTTGTCTCGTTGATTACTTCCTTACCTCTATCCTCGTTTTTTTGTACACTGGATTTGAGCAGCAGTGTCATGAATTCATATGAAGTGAAGTAGCTACACTATATATAGGTACGATTGTGTACGTCAAGAAAACTTTAGGCTATCCACTGTATGATGCTGAGAACCACCAGATTCAACTTCTTTCTTCACTATTCTTTTGGCTACTGGTTTGAACCATTTGATTGACCGAGTTGTGACTTGTTATTGATTGAAAATACAAGATTTCCGAAACTTAAGCCTAAGCCTCTTATCTGAATAAGAATTATAATGATTAAGCTCGCATTTTGCTCATTCTTGTTTCTTTCTTTTTCTGCAATCATATATCGAGACTATCTATAGATGGCATTTTTCCTTTCTGAGAGCTGTGTCTGTGTACGAATGTGTCTACTGTATCATTGTCAATAATACTCATACTAAATAATAATAGAACATAATAATAAAATCAATCAACTACTGGTATGAAAATCAGGTTTTGTTTTTTGTATGGTGGTGGTCGGTGGGCTAACTATTTTCAACAAATAGGGCCGCATAATTAATATACTAGTACATAATTAAATAGTAGTATTAATTAGTACTAATGGCAAGTAATTAAAATTTAAGTCTCTAGCTAAGTAATCCCATTTTTTATTTAGTTCTTTTCATGTTCTTTTCCATTTTATTTAGCAGCATAACCGAAGCTACAAAGCTGCTTTTGTGCCACAATTTTCAGCCCCTTACAGAAGCTAGTGAAGCTTTTAAATCGGACAACCAACAGTAGAAATGAGCATGCTCTTTTTAACTTGTAAATAGAAGCAAAGACTTCTGAATTTAAGCGAGTATTTCTCAGTTTGAAAATCCTTTTGTAACATTTAAAGAAGCAACAGCTAAATGACAACGTAAAGCAAGCAGGTATGATAATTTGTGTCATGTTATTAGTTGTAAAGAGGGAGGAGAAGAGATCAAACTCATACCTGTTTTGTGCCAGCAACTTGCAAAAGGGACCTTGACAACCTGGTGATGGTCTCTAAGTCGGGCAAGTATTCTGTTGGTTATAAAAAACACAACTGTTAAGCTAGGTGAGTATTCTGTATTAAAAGGCTGCTGCAGAGGTCCATTGATTGTAGGGAAGTCAGTTTAATCAATGCCCTTTGCCTCAATGTCTAAATAGCAGCAAACTGATTTTTACAAATTGATTAAAAATTTAAAACAGAAGTGGGAATGAACACACTTTGAAGATTATGACGTGCTGAAACAGATTTTAAGTGAATATTGAAGCATATTTTAAGTTTACGAGTTGGCTGGTGAACTTTTGAAATACACAATTTTAATAATAGCAAAGACATTATTAGATAACTTTCTTGAGTTCTGGAGTTTCCTTGATTCTCCTATGTCGCTTCCCTCCTTTTTTTGGCTACCTCACATTCGAACAGACAGCTAATCTAAAACAAAATTTATCTCAGAGATGATGGTATTAGACCTGAATAAATTAGACTCATCGCCAGCTCTCCTATTTATTTTACAATCAAATAAGAAGAGCCTACTCTCTTCAGCAATCATTTACAGAAAACATGAACGAGAGACACCAGATGAAAGTAAATGAGGCCAACCAGAAACATATGAAGGTGAATATATATATATATATATGCTCGCATAGATTCAGCTTAACAAAAGTGAAATGGAGTCTCTTTTCCCAAAGAAGAAACAGAGAACGAGCCCAACAAGAAACGAACATGGATTTCACCATACGAAAACAAGCACTTTTGGATTGGTTTTCATGATCTTAAACACCTTTATCATGCTCTTTTATCAGCCGACAATAGAGACAAAGAGGACCAGATCAGGAATAGAGCATTATTCACAAGCATTTCAAATCGTATTATCCTAAGCAGCATAATCGGAAGCAATTGAAGGCTTGCTCTGTATTAATTTTGCAGCTTATAACTGAAGCAAGGTTTAAAAGGTCACAATCCACATCATTAAGGCAGGATTCAGACACTCAACAATATTATATTATCCATCTTCTTCACTATATTAATTTTGTGTCCAACAAAGGATTCTTAGCTAATGAACCAGACAAGTCATTACTGTATATGGTAAGGAATTAGGATGCAAAAGCCTACAATAGAGATTCGAGACTATCAGGTGAAAGCAACCAGAGACCCAAGGCTATACGAGTTTCACAAACTTGGTCAAATGACCGAAAGGATGCTCCAAAAAAATTATAGCCAACAACAGGATTCGAGACTATCAGACAACCAAACTGAATTTGATAGATAAGGATCAGTAGAATCGAAGACATAGAAAATTATGAGAGATCACCTGATGCTAAGAGATTGGCCGTAAGACAAGTAACGAATTCGGCTTGCAAGCTCAAATCCTTGACTGGCGAGTGCACACAGATTCTTCCCACGAATTGAATGCGGATATCCCTGATATATTGATGCAGAAGAAGAATCGAAAAGGCCAACACAATCAGTGGAAATAGGTAATTCAGAATTTGGTCGACAGCAAGTCATAAAATCGGGAATCCCAGGATAAGGATATTTTCGGTGAGCAGCAAGAATGAGAGCTCTGCAAGCTAGGGACTGAGTGAGAAGCCGATAGAGACAAAATCGGGAATCCCAGGGACTGAATTTGGATTTTTCGGTGAGCAGCAAGAATGAGAGCTCTGCAAGGTAGGGACTGAGTGAGAAGCCGATAGAGATAAAATCGGGAATCCCAGGGAGTGAATTTGGATTTTTCGGTGAGCAAGAAAGAGAACTCTGCAAGTTAGGGTTTGTCTTTCTGAAGAAATTGATCGAGATAGACAGGAAAAGCATGAGGAAATTCGCACCGCGAAAAATACTAATAAGATTGCCGACGGAAACTTTCCGACGGTAACATTGTTTTCAAAACGACACGTTCAAAGAAGTAAAAGTCTCGCATGTTATAATATCCGAAGAAATTACCGACGGAAATTCCGTAGGTAATTACCGACGGAACCAGTCCGTAGGTAATCTTCATGTAGAAGAAAACGCCACGTTTTAGCTTAAACTCTCATCTATCACTACGAAATAATTACCGACGGAATTAAGTCTGTAGGTAATTTTCAAGCAGCATTTACCGACGGAAAGTTCCGTCGGTAACCTTTCTTCAAAATCCCGCATATTTACCTACGGAAAATATCCGTAGGTAATTTGATGGCATTATACGCGCCATTACGAGCTAGGCCTCCTGCACTTTTCCCTTCAAATTTACCTACGGAATATTCCGTCGGTAATTTTTTTGTTGGAATTCCGTCGGTATTCCGTAGGTAACAACTTAACCAAGGGCTGGTATTATAAACCGTAGGTATTCCGTCGGTAATTACCTACGGAAAATATTCCGTAGGTAATTTCCGTAGGTAATTTCTGTAGGTAAACTACTGTTTTCTAGTAGTGCTAGGGGATTAGTCATATTTTCTTACCAATTGGTTAGGAACTTCCTTACCTCACCCACTTACTTCCATTTAAGTAAATACAAGTTATAACATCATAAAAGATCAGTACAATCAGCCATAACAACTGCTGGACATAAACAACACTAAATAACATTCACAATTTACTATTGTAACAATTTGTGCACTTATGTGCATCCAATAAATTTCACTATGTTTCACCTGAACCAAGATGTCATCCAGCTTAATATGATCAATATAAACTCAATTGATCACTAATACACAGAAGAATCAACTCATACAAACACTTCCACACTTGGTTGTACAAAATAACAACAAAGACAATGACAATAACAATTTTACAATCAATTTTTTAGGTGACTTCCTTAGTGTTTTTAGCCATTCCTTCTTGCTATTATACTCAACTAATACTTGCTAATAAATCCTATTTTAATCAAGGATAACATACACCAAGCTACTGATCCTAACAACAGCAAAACTATCAATTGTTATTTAACAACAATCTTGCACGTTAACAATTTTCTTTTTAAAATTTGTGTAGCCATGTTGTTTAACCTAATTTACCTTAACTAATTGATCATATACTCTTACCTATACCTTATAAACCTTAATGAATCATTAAACTTGGAAGAAAACAACTCCCACAATCATCTTTCAATTCGGTTGAAACAGCAACAGCAATGACATTTACATTTTGTACATCTTAGCATATCTTTGCTATTCCATTAGATGTAATCTATCTAAATGTTCTCCTAGCTCAATAAAAGACATGCCAACCTTATTGATCTATAAAATCCAAGAAAAACAACCTATATAGCTTCACAACCAAACCGGTTTCTCCTAGAACAACAATAACAACATTTGTGGACAAATTTAAGTTTTCTTGCTTTTCTAGCCTAAGAAACACATCAAAACTTCTTCCTACTTTTACATGTATGTTCATACACCTAAGTATCATATTTTTCTCATCAATGCTAGTCGAAAACACAGAGAAAAACAACCCAAAACTATGTTATACAGAACCGAATACAGTAGCAGTTTTAGAGCACATTTTTGTCACTTTACTTGTTCTAACGTGTCTAGCTTACCTCCTATGCATATCCACGAATTTTTCCAGTTAAATAGGATATTTAAATCTCTAATAATCAGATAATTACAGGCTTAATCAATCAAATAAATACAGCAACAAATCTATCCCATTTAAAATTGCAAAACAACACTTAAGGAAATCAGATTTTAAAGGTTGTTGATCTAGTTACCTGATTTATTCTACTCATATCTTGCTAATTCTTGGAGTTTTATACAGCTAAATGGTCCTCCTTCCTTCTCCCTAATTCACCCAGCTCTTGGACTTGAATTTCCTCTCCTAAGGCTGGCGCCAACAGCAACACAGCAGCAGCAGAATTTCAGCAACAACACTCCTTGCTCTCAGTAAACACTCCTCTTCTTTGTGGTGTATTAGTTTTCCAAATTTTTTTCCTTCTACTACTTGAAGCTTACGTGAGTGAAGAAGAGACAGGAGGAGAGATTCCAAGATGGGGAGGATTTGCTGCCGACAATGGTCATAAGGAAAAATGAGAATACGGTTTTCCATTCAACCAAGGTAATATCACAATGCCACCTATTGTTTTTTGTTGTAACATTCTCATTGGCTGAGTGTGTGGTCAACTTAGGTAATGCCATCTAACTTATGACCATGCAGAGGGAGAGGCGGTAACTCTCTTGGCTGAGGAGAATTAGCTTAGTTTGGTAATGATTACAAAATGACAAGTTGTTAATTGTAACAATGTAAAAAAACGATAATGTCATTTAATACAAGCGGTGGTATTGATATGAATAAGCTGAATTGCTTTATTACTTTGTTAGCATATAAATATGTACATACAGCAAGGAAGGCGGTTATATAGTTGATAAGTATAGGTATAATGTTTGATAATAATTATAAAATAACAAAGGTGTTAATTAGGTAACATGTAACATTGGTGTTGGCGGTAGTTATAAGGCATTGTACATGGCTTTGTTTGACATCATTTTTTCTAGAAAAATGAAGGTTGCTTAAGGATGAAGAAAGGTCTAGTTTGGTTATCTACATTAAGATATAAAATAAGTAGTGATAACAAAAGGTCTAGTTGTCTTTGAGTGTTTTTGCACGAAGTTCCGTAGTAAGCTTTGTCATTAGCTTCATCACCTTAATGGTTGTTGAGTGTCTGTCATGTCTGAGCTTCATCTTTGAGCTGTTGTGGACTATGTGCCTGGCCTGCTGGGCACCAATCTACAAAAAAGAACCCACTTGCAACCTTTCTTGCCAAGCGATCCTTAAAACCTATTTTCCTAAAATACTTACACTCAAACAAACATTATATACATAAGAGAAAAGTTTGGTATCATCAAAATCTTAAGGAAGGATTTGTCCTAACAAAGTTAGATTGACAGGGTTATTAACGATATGATTATTAAATGGTTAGGAAATCCTAATGAATTCCCTTTGATTTATTATGTTGCAACTGTTCTTGATCAAATAGTGAAATTAGATGGTCTAACCAAATAGCTCGAGTATAATTATAGTATTGTTCTAGAAGGAAGCTCTTATTCAACACATGTTAAAGAAATATGTTGAAAAGTGAATAGAATCTTAAGATATCTGCCGGATAACTATACTGCAAAGTTTCGTTCAGACAAACTCTCCAATGCAGGTGCTGGTGGTGGTAGTGGTTCCTCTTCCAAACCATCACATCTCGGTAACAAGCGAAGTTTTTTTATTGATAGTATTTTGAAAAGAACAAGGTCTTGTCAATGAGGTTCCGGATATTGTACATATGACAATTATCTTAACTTGAGATTTATTTTTCATGATGATGAAGATGGTGATATAGATATTCTTAAGTGATGACAAGCTTATGAAACCAAGTTTTTCATCTTTGCCAGAAACACACAATATGTCCTAGTAGTTCCAGCACCAACAGTTGCTTCTGAGTCAGCTTTTAATGTAGACAAACTATTGGATAAAAGAGATCAACCCTTGTAGTAGACTCAGTCAAAGTCTACGATGAGAAGTATGATTGGGACTTAACTAAAGCATGGTTTCAAGCACGGTGACAAACATATAAAGAGCATGATGATTGGTTTGAATTGAATGAAAAACGAACTGGTAAAAATAAACAAACCTCGTGACGCTTCTATCTTGTAGTTTTTTAAAATGTACTAGTATTAATTTATAACCTCTTAGTAGTTTTACGTTATTTCCTTAATAGAGTTTTCCTAATAGATTTTACCTAAGACAATAAATCTATATTAATAAAATTCTCGTTATTATTAAATTATAATTTTATTCATTAATTCCACATTTTTCTCATCCTAAATCTTAATCAATACTTAGGCAGAAAAAAAAAGAAAAAATAGTAAAAATAATAAAACAAAATATTCAAAATTAGAAAAACCAACCTAAAACCGGAACCAGTTAACAACTAGTCACAACTGATTTTCTACTGAAACCAACACAAAACCAATCAGAACCCATTCCGAATGTGAATCCTCATGTTTAGAACTGGTGGAAACACACGGGGACATTCATCTCGACATATTCACAATATATCGCATCGTAGAAACTGCATTTCCTTTTACGTACCAAAAAAAAAAAAACAACCAAACTAAGAATAGTCAAAAGCATTGATTAGTTTTGAAGGGTTTTTCTGCTGTACAATTCTGTAAATAAAGTGCTACCCCCAATTCCCAGAAAATTACAATAACATAATTATACTCGGTGTCAAGCCCCATGCCCACCAACAAAACAGGAAAAGACGAGGGCTGACAGAACCATAAGACTCCAACAGACCGACATATTTGCAATCACATACAGAAGATGACCCCCGTGTCCAAAAGAAAGAAAATATTTAAGAGCAAAGTTGAATATCCAGAAGAAAAAAACCCCAAAAGGAATAAAAATAGACTACAGGGGTATCTTTCTTCACAAAATAATCTGGATAATCTTCTTATCAGAAGCTCCCAGAATTGATATTCTCCGCTTCAGGTATGGAAGCTCCAAACCAAAAAATGCGCTTCCCTCCCCCCTTTTGTTTCCCTTGCTCAACCTCGGTTCGCTCTTCTTCTCCTATTATCCTTTGTACACTTAGATTTTAGATTTTTTTAGCTTCCTTCTCATTTTCTTATGTACGATAAGTTAACAAAATCCGACAAGTGAGCTCTCCCATCGCAGTGCTGGGCATCCTGTATTATTAGATAATGCTATGCCTTCTCGTGTGTTGTTCCGTCCAACCCACTCTTGCTGATGGTGCCCAAGTGAGTTTCTTCAGAATCCGCTGCATCCTTCGAGTCATGCACCTGTAAGTTCAAGCCGGTTGAGGGTAAATGTTCCTGGATAATCTGCCCAGAGTCCAGACAACACCGTGACTTTAGATGATGATATTATGCCATTGATTTGATACCTAGACATGGTAGCAACCGTAACAGAACACAAGACAATGAAAAAGAAAAGTCACCTGCTCCCCAGATTCTGTGCTCTCGGAATGGAAGAGGATAGGCCGGCAACGCTTATCCTCATTCATCAGGCTTGAATTCTGGAAGTGGGCAATAAGCGCCGCTCGACCTTGTATGCGAGCATATGCCAGTGACGCAACTTTCTCACTGTTAAATTTCTCCCACTTCTTCCCATTAAACGCCTGGATCATCGTATAAATACCCGTTAAAAGAAGATCTATACCACAGAAACAGTTCAGAATGAAGAAGAAACCTGATAGAATTCAGAGGCTTAAAAAATGTCTTCAAAACATGGTTCAAGGCTAAAGAATGAAGACGAAACCTGATAGAATGGGATTATATGAGTAGGAGATAGCATATTGATAAAAGCATAGCCAACATTGCACTTGTTCTGCACCAAGAACACCAACGAGCATCAGATATAATGCTCTCGAGTCACTCAAAGTCTCTAAATTTGCTGTCAATCTTCAAAGCTCACCTTAAAATCTATTGGCAAATAGAGGAAGTCGTAGGTGCCCTTGTGATTCTCATCAATAGCAGCCAAAAGCATCTTAGATGTGTATCTGTAACCAATGACAGAAACAAAATGGTAACTTAGATAAGTTTCCACCTCAAGAGTTCGCCATGTAGATCATCAAAAGGTTAGTAAGAGGCTAAAGTCTAACTTGTTTGGGATGTTTTTTATCATCAATGTGGTCCTGGTATCTTCACCACAAGCTATCTTCTCCAAATCAAGCTGAAACTGCTTCTTGCTCTCTAGCTGGTTTGCATTAGTTTCAATTCGACGAGCCCGTCCACGTTCAGCCTCTCCACCATTGAGAGTCAATCCAGAATAAAGTCCATTACCAAGGAAGATGGGACTTAGCCTGGGAGAAGACATCATTCTGTAACTTGGAGATGAGCCATTTTCTGTGATATTCCCTCCCAAAACATCATGCATTGCAGGTCTAGGGGCACTCATATTCATCATATAGCTTCCATTGGAGCGCCCACCCAAATTCATCCCGCCAAAAGCACCTGGCTTCATAATGGAGGTATCCGGTGACTCTGGGAAGAACCCAAATTGCCTCTGAAAGTGAATCCCTGATGGGGCAGAACCAACATGATGTGGATGGGGGTTCTGGGAAGAGCCCATGAATGAGCTGTGTCGATTAGGAGGATACGGAAAGCTTTGACCAGTACTATTAAAGGTCAAAGGGAGACCACCAGAAGAGCTTGGCCAGGCATTAACTTTTGGTTTCTCTGAATTATTGGTGGAACTTCCCCACAGAAATTGGGGCCCAGATAATGTCTCTATCCCAGACCCATTGGAGGTCGAAGCACCAAAAGAAGAAATGTTGTTAGAGAGATGGCCAAGCTTAAGATCCGGTAACGAGTGAGGCTGATGAAAGTTGGACCTCTGCTCTGCCGAACTGGAGAAAATGTGGTCAATATGCCCTCCCCGCACATCTTGTCCTAGTGGAGCTATCTTCAAAGAGTTAGAAGCTTGAGAGTGCAGGATTGAAGCTAGCCCAGGTAAATTGCTAGTTGAAGGGCTCAAAGTTTTGTATCCAGGGGACCGGCTAAAAGTGTGCATGGAACCTTGATCGACAGGGCTATTGAACTGCATCCAGTTACCTGCAATGGAGCGAGCAAGTGTTTCAATGCGGTGAATATACGATCTATGAAAACAAGATAAAGAATTGAGTGCTTTCACAATAATATGGATCTCCAAGTTAACATGAATTGTTCAGAAAACTTGCCAGGCGGTGAACTAGCCACAGGGGAACCAACATGATGCCTGAAAGCACGAGAGTCATCTCCCTCAAGTTCTTGATTCATTTGCAGCAACAAACTAAAATGAAAGGAAAATAACAGACAAAATAATTAAATAACAGGGCATGCCACAAGAATAGATAATGTATATGGAGAGCAAATTCATCAGCACGTGAGAGCCTCTTGATATATAATACTAAAATTTCCAAGAAGTGTTTGTATACAAAGTACGTAGGAGCAAGACAGGTTTATTGCAGCAGAACTCCATGGTTCTCTGATATCTAACACAGACCATTGCATCCACAAAATAGATGTAGAGTTTTAGTGAAGAGAGATTCAGTTTTTTCTAGAGATTGTACAGCACAATCACCAATATATCCAATTTTCCCAAGTCATCATGATATAAGAAAACATTGACCATCATATTTCCCACGGGAGACTCTGAGACAATAAGCCAAGAAACTTGATATGATCCCAAGTTCCAAGGAAGAATCTAATATGGAAAAGCAACCTACTACAGAAACTCAACCAATATCTGTAGAAATATACAGATAATCAAGGCTACTGACCTTCTTCGAGTCCCACCAGGACGACTAGGCTCAAGCTTAATGCGTTTTCCAGCAATGTCACTCCTATTCAGAGCCCTAAGAGCTGCTTCAGCTGCTCTGACATCATAAAACTCGATGAATTTATGATGCCTTTTATGTGGAGTTTCCCTTATCTGCATTGCAGTGCAAAATCAGTATTCCCTTATCCATAAAAGGGAAGCCCGGTGCACACTGGCATCCCCGCAAGGTGAGGTCCAGGTTCAGGCTCCCACCACAGGGGTGTACAGAGGCAAGCCTTGCCTTGCCAGTTTGGCAAGAGGCCGCTCCCAGGACCTGAACCTGTGATCATGATCTTAACCAGTGCGCCAGGGCTCCCTTCTGTTCCCTATCTCCATGCCGGAACAGAATCAGTATCCCACAGTAAGAACTATGGATGAAAATAAGAATGCAAACATACCTCTTTGACCTCCCCATAAGCACCGAATATTTGAAGAAGGTCCTCATTTGAAACTGATGGGTCTAAATTAAACACCACCAAAGTCCCTTGATTGACATCTTTCTCAGACGGGTTATCCTAAAAAGAAGCAAAAGGATAAAGGAAAATAAAAGGTAAATAGATATCAAAGATGAATTGGTGGTAAAGTAACTGTAGGAAATTGTAAACAGATAGCTAATTCCAATTAAACCTTTGGAATTGAGAAATGAATGTCCAGTTTTCTTCGTCGAAGCGGCTTATTCTGCAAGGCTCTCATAGCAGCCCGGGCATCACGGATGTCATAGTACGATATCATCACGAAGCCTCTATGTTTACAAGCAGTGTATAGTGTTCGGATATCGCCATATTGCTACAGAGCAAATTTGATTTTCTCAGCAATCAAAACATCAGGATAGAGCATTTAAGCATAATAGAGTCGGTCATTCTACACAAATGTTAGCAACACAATTAGGTAATTGTTAACGGAAACCAGAAACCCCCAACCCAAATAAAAAAAATCACCTCAAAAAGGCTTCTCAATTCTGTATCCTCAACATTGCTATTAATGTTGCGAACAAACAACGTTCGAGATGGATGCTCTCCAAAAGGATGTTCTCCAGCAACAGTCGCAGCACTACTAGAGGGGGCATAATGGACCATTCCATTGGGCAAAACATCTGATAAATTCATCTTTGCCATGCTCAAATTCAAGCTATCAGGCACGTCATTCCCCAAGTCCATGCCTCCCACACTGTCAAATATATCAGTCTCTTCTGGTTCCTCCAGCTGGGAAGGCATTGCATTGGTGTCATAATCAATTATATCAGCAAAGAGTTCATCCTCATTATCAGGGAGCAAAAACCCAATGGTTTGTTTAGCAATATCTTCTAGAGAATCTTCACCTCCCACATCTTCATTGAATTTGTGGGAGCTAGCAGCAGCATCATCAATTGATTGACGGCCATCAACACGATCATTTATAATCACTGTAGAAACAGAGAAGCAAAGACCAGAATTAGTACCCATCTCATAGGTATATCCCAAATGAATCTCACAGTTGCAAACTGACACATACGCTTTTCATGTGGAAGAACAGGCAATGAGCTTGAAAACAAGGAAGTGTCACTGGAAGCATGATAGCTCTGAAAGTCCCATAGACCAAGTCCCACCCTTCTTGTATTCATTGTTGAAATCTTTGAAATACCTACTGGTAACAGGAACGCTAATAACCATTTAGAACAGCATTACCTGCATCACCCCTGATTGTAAAAAATAGCACCAGGGAATAGTTACCTGAGATTGACTTATTGTCCGAGAACTGTTCCATATCATCTCCACTACCTGGTGAATAACAGAAAGGCAACTGACTTCACAATCTTTGATAATTAAGTTGTATGGTTCTTTACATATGAGAATACTGAAGTAAACGAGATGTTACAGGTCTAATTTTCAAGGAGATATTAGCACAAACAAGCAGGGACACAATGAAAAGGAATGTAGTCTTTGGGTATATTGACACGCCTACCGTCTGTGTATGCGAAAGAGGAGTAGTAATGTTGATACAATTTCAATATTATACCGCAAATGTCAAGTTATGAGATATGGAGCATCTGGGGCAATTCACAAACATTTTGGTGATACGAAGGCCATTTGAAAAACAGTCACAACACGTAAATAGAACATTAGAGCCAAGAAGCCAAAAAAAAAAAAAAGATCAGTGTGGAAGCTTGGTCACAAAGAAGTAAAATGGGGATTCTATGATCATACAAAGTTCACCCCTCCATTTCACCTATCCCGCATCAAGAGTACCACCAACAATAAGACAAACTAGTCTGCAGATGCGAACAAATTAACCGGACTAAGAACACCACCAGCTGGAAGATCCCAGAATGTCACATTCAATACGCTCCAGACTGTTATCAACTCATAACACTACACAGTAGTGCGAAGCAATGTGTAGACAGCCTAAACTTTTAAAGAGCATGAATAAACACTCATCAGACGAATGAAGGCCATACATCACGCCTGCAACATACAGATGCATACAAGGCCATAGCAGCAGGGTGTGAGAGAGAGCTTCAGAACACTTGGAACCAACAGGAGAGACGGAAAAGTTTGTGTGTGTGTGTGTGTGTGTGTGTGGTGGTGAGGGGGGGGGGCGGGGGGGGGGGGGGGGGGGGAAGGGGGGGGTTTGGATCGCAGATTATGAGAAATGAAGCACCAATGAGCAAATTACTAACCCATTTTCTGCTTAGAAAACAAATCAGTGTAAAGCTGGCTAAGATAAACTTAAATTAGCATCTAAGCAACATAAAATAGAGGAGACAGGGCAGCAGAATTCAAGCAAAATACACGTTCAGGACATGTTAAGACTTCCCCCTTCAAGAGAAGAGCTTTGATCTAGCCCACAAAAGATGAACAGAAAAGGGACCAGGCCAAGTCAACAGTAGAGAGATGAGATCAAGAGACTCATTAGCGCAGCCACAACAATTCTAAGCTGTTGTGATCAAAGGTTGAAAAATGATAAAAATAACAAGCTCAGAAGCCATGCGTTGCCAAGTAAAATGGTAAGTTATTAAGAAATGTGATTTCTAACAAATACCACAAATACAAAGCATTGATATCATCCAGTTCGAAACAGCACATGCATGATGCGACCGACAAGGAAACCAGCATCCAGTTCATACGAATTGAAACAAAAAGCACTTTCCCGGAAATCCCCCAAAATTTAAGAAAGACGGACAGCCTAATTACGGTCACAGCTTGTATCTGATGATGAATCATGACAACTTCAAGCTGATTTGATTACATCCCCATGGAGGGGGGATTGAGCAAAAACCCACAAAGGAGATTCCAATAAATGAAGCAAGCCAGAGCAATAAACATAATCCAGCAGAAAACCCTAGATAATCGTCAAACTGAGTACCCAAGTGAAACCCCAACTTCTCTTTATTTTTCCATTTCGACGCTGAAAGTTCACTGACATAGCAACCGACAAGAAGAAACTGACAATTTTGGAGGGAAAACCGTGAACAATCCACAACTCCCCATAATGCAAAGAGAAAAATACTTTTAATGATCAAGCAAAGAGCAATTAGCAAAAGAAGGGGAGAGAAGGGTTCGAGATGAAGAAGAGATTCCATACCCTACACGGGTCAACGAACTCGGAGCTTGAAAGTCTCTGTACAATATGCCAAGCCCACCACCAAATTATATAACTTCTTTCGATTACAGATTATGCGTGTATCTAGTAGAGTAGCAGACCACGCGAAGTTAAAAACAGAATGGAGCATTCAAACAATCAACCAGCGGTGGAAATCCAAATAAGCGAAAACTCCCGACCCAAAACGAAAAAGCATCACAGAAGGAGGAGAGAGACGTGAAGAAAGAGAATTATAGGTGGGGTTTTTTCTCCTTCTCTTTTTTTTTTCCTTTATCCTCTCTTTTGCACAATTTCTGATAGTACTAATTTAATCTCATTTACTCCAACTCTGCTCTCTTTGCCCCCGGCACTGCTCTTTCTCTCCCGTCTATCGTGTTCACTTCGCGTTCTATCTCTCACTTAACCAAATTTATACGATTCTCCGGCATGATTGGAAAGAGATGGAAACAAAGAGAAAAATGAAAGAAAAGTAGGAGAACAAAAAAATAGTGGAAATAGAAAAGGTAACAGGGAATGATTGATCAGAACGGAGGGGAGAGAGAGATCGGAGACGGGGAATGGGAATGGGGATACAGCGATAGTGGCGGAATTAATCGTATTTAAGGTCTTTTAAAGTCCGGCTGGCCCCCACAGCTCTTATCTTGGGAAATTATAGTATGTTTACATTGTGAATTAAGAAAACAAATGACATCGTAGAAATTAAATAACTATTCGATTTAGAGAGTATCCCGCAACAGTAGTTTGAAGCAAGAGATTTTTTTTTTTTTTTTTGCAATGACAAAGCAAGAGATCTTTATCCCTTCTAAGCATATGCTAAGGGAAAATGGGTATTTTCCAAGTAACATAAATGAAGATGCCACGCAAGTGTCAATTCTTAAGTTAAGCTGAACCCTTTTTAGTTAGTGTGACGCAAGAAGACATGTCCTATTTTTTAAGCACAGGTACGTACTTTTTTTTTGTCAGAGCATACATATTTTCTTTGCTGGAGTGTTTGGCGCAAGTTTGAAGATGATTTAATACCCGGGCCAAAAAAAAAGAAGATGATTTAATACAAGTGGAAAAACATAGTAGGAAATTCAAACAGAGCCCTCACATAAAGTAAATAATGGTTACAATCTTGTAATGAATATCAAAATTATTAAAAAAACTAGTGTTTAGATATTTCCATATACTTATATAATCATCATGTTCTATGAGGTGAGAGGGAAACATGAACGGTGGGTTTGACCGGCAACTCTACGCATCTTGCTTCTCGTTGCATAGGAAATGAGGAACAGTGTGGTATTCCAACAGCAAGTAGTTCCAATTGACTAAGCTCTGGAGTGTTTGAAGGTGATGGTATGGAGATGGATCTCTCTCAATGAGATTAGTCCTCCGATGAAGATGCACTCGTTTTTGTATGATAATGGGCTACTCCAAAGATGGAAGCTATTTAGACTGTTAATGTAGGATGACATCCTTAATTACTCTATGATTTGTGTTCATCTATGTGTGAAATGGATGTAAGAGTGGGTAATAGTCTTGCTGGTTATACTTGTGTTTTACATGTGTATTCAAACACTTATTTTGCATTCAATCATTTATATAGGTCTGGCTTCAATCATTACAAATAAACAAAAATGATTTTCTAGCTAAAGACACAAGAATTAAGTAGAAAAAAAAAAGTAGACCATGTTACCCTTACTTTTGCATTGGAAATTGAAAGTAGAGTTGTGAGTGAAAATGTGAGGGGTATGTTTAAAAGTAAAGACATAAAAGCCAAAGCATCTTATGCTTTAAAAATAATATAAAGAACCAAAAAATCCTCTATTAAGAACAGAAGGATTATTATCTTTTATCATATCATTATATTAGTTTTAATTTATTAGTCTAGAACTCGGAAGAATTTGATGTATATGTACATGTGGATATTACTTTGGGCAATAATATCATCATTTTAACCTTTCAATAAATTAAGAGTTTGCTTAATAGAGTCCACACGGGTTTTATTTCGAGGTGGCCACTGGGATGGATCATCTTAGGACCGCCCGGGACCAAGTGAAATGCCTCGATTTAGTAAGGGTTATATTAGTGAGTTAATCATCATTTATGTGCTTAAAATGAGTCTGTAAAAGGGCATTTATAGAGCAAGAGCTCAATAGTTTTGAAGAAATTTGCTTAAAACATATTTTAGTTTAAGGGGCATTTTGGTCATTTTTAGTGGTTTGAAATACTTCGACCTTGAAAGGTAATTTATAACCTCCAAATAGATACTTCTAAGCTATTTTAATGATGGAGAAAAGATTTGGAAAGAAAAGCCAATATTTGGTTAAGTATGGAGACGTAAGGGCTTAAAGCCACGTTTTTGCCTAAAATGGCAAAAACTGTGTCTTGTTCGTCTATGAAAAATTCTGGATTTCAAAAGGAGGGTAGAAATAGAAATTTAAGAGTTCGAGGGGCCTATTTAATTAGATAAAAGAGCTCATTAGAAACATCTGCTAGTCACATGCCTCCTTCCCCCATAAGTTACTTTTATCTCTCCTATAAGGCAACATCTTTTTCTTCCCTTCTCTCACTCAAAATTTGTAGTGAGACCCCATAGTGGCTCAAGTGAAGAACCCTCCCAAAAGACTGGTCCAATAGGATGAAGAGCCATTAGAGCTTAAGAATAATTACCAACCCCTACCCTCTCCTAATGTGGAAGTGTCACATTTTCCTTCCCTTTTGTATCCCAACGCCCTCGTTGGCCTACTCTCGTTGTCCACTATGAGAAACTTTCACTAGGCAGCTTCACTCTATCTCTTTGGTAGCCCTTTTCTAGGTATCCCTTTCCCAGGTCGCTCATTTCCATGTTGCCCTTTTTGACGAGCGTTGGTACTCTCAATGAAAGCACTAATGTAGCGAGACCCAGTATTAGCCCAAGTGAAGAGCACTCCTAAAAGTCCGGTCCTATAGGAGGAAGAGCCACTAGCGCTTAAGAACCACTATCAAGCCCTACCCACTCCCGATGTGGAAGTGATACATAATCTTTACCTTAAGTTGATTATTAGTGATTGTGGGTAACTAAAGACGATTTCCTCCTTCTTCAAGCTTCATTTTGATCTAGGGATCTTCATCTCTCCACCATTGTTAGTATTCACAGCTAAGAGTTTTGTTGATTTCACACCCTTTAATTTGTTTTTAGGCTTAAGTTCTTCATCAAAGCTTGTTATTATGTTAAAACCTTGAGTTTGAACCACTTATTGTTGGTTTTGGTGGAAGTTAAATTTTGAGTTCTTCCTATGTCCTTCCATGGCTAAATTTGGACATAAAGTTTGAGGTTTTCTATTTTAGAAGTTATTAATGTGGTTTTAAAGCTTGAATGACATTAAAGGAGTATATATAAAGGTTTTGAGATGAGTTGAAGACCTAAGATGGCTTAGTGCTGATTTTGGATGAAAGAGAAGTGTATGTTCTTACATTATGTTTGAGTAATGCTGAATGGTCTTTGATTGTGTGTTATAGCTTAGAAATTATGTGAATTCTCTAGAAATTTGGGACAATGTTAGGACGAGAGCTAAAGGACAAGAGCTTGGACCTAAGCTAGATCATCTAAAAAGGGTAACCTAAGTCTATTCATGTGTATGCCCTAAGAGGATGCGTGATATGACATGTCCATAATTCTAATTAAAGGTGAAAGTGATTGTATAACCTCTTGTTGTCAAGGGATTGTGACGGTGTCTATTGGATTCTTAAATGGTCAACGAAGAAAAGTAAGAGAATGGTAAGATCCTTGTGATCCATATGTATGTGCTTGAAATGATGATGACTAATGAAAGATGAACTTGGTTGTGAAGTAATGATGATGTCATGATGACCTTTGGAAAAAGAATGTACTTATGGTTTGTTAGGTGGTCTTAAGGACCCTAGTGTGTGAATGCTTGTAAGAGCACATAGATTTGATGTACTCTTTAAGATGGACAGCTTGGAAACTAAGTGAGTACTAATGATGCAATTGATGAAAGTTTTTGGATGATTAATCTGTGATGAGTTATTGTGAATGATTAATCCTTGATGAATGATTGTGGATGATTAATCCTTGATGAATTGTTGTGGAAGCTTGATCCTTGGGGAGTGAAATTGAATGATCTCTTATAAATGAATGAATATCGTAGAGGGAGATGGACCATTTATATCCAACGGTTGAAATAAATTAATTGATTGTAAGGTAATGTAAGAGAGGCGGACCATTTGTGTCCGATGGTTAAATTGAGTTGATGAATAAATGGAAGAGGGAGGCGGACCCTAGGTATCTGATGATGAATTGAGGTGGCTAACCTCCATGGTACCATGTGGGAGACGAACCCTAGATATTCGATGGTTAAATTGAGAGAGACAAACCCTTTGTATCCGGTGGTTGAGATGAGTTGATGATATTTGAGATGACGAGGAGATGGACCCTTGATATCTGGAGCCTTTGAGTGCCATTGATATGAAATAGATATTAACATTGATGCATGAAAGAGATCTGCAATGTACTATTGGAAATGAATTGAATATGTGAACTTGTATTGTTCCTCTTGGAGGGTCTCGATAAGGTTGTGTGTGTTAGTTGTGGCAATAAATTGATTGATAAAAGGTTATATTTATACAAAAGGATCTCCAAATATAATTGAGAAAGAGGGGAGTAAAGTGAAAGATATACTTATTAAATCTCATGTTATTAAAAGATTAATAAGATTGCCTTAGGGTAGCTTAGTGTTTACTCAATTATATACTATTGATTTATCTTTGTGTGGTGCTTTTATGTGTTTGATATGGCTGCAGGTGCTAAGGGTTGTGAGTGCGTGGGTCTAGAGGGAATTTTAAATTGCTTTTGATTTGAGAGCTTTTGTATAAACTTCCCTTTTAAGCAAGAAGCTTTAGCTCTTAAAGACTTTGTTATGGTTTAGTATGATATGAACTAATTTCTGAGAGTGGTAGCTCTCCCTCCCTTTTGTAAACAAGGTTGTACGAGGGCTTCCATGATTGATCAGTCTCTTTCTTTGTTATAATTTGAGTATTACATTACATGGCGACCTAGTGTAAGGACACATGTTCTAGGCTACCTTGTAAATGGCAGGTGCTACCTTTTTGGATCCACTAGATGGTCATGCCCATGTGGTTTTATTTATGTGAGCATGTTTCCTTGAGTAAAGGTGGCTATTATTTTGAGAGACATAACTTGGTAAGTCATGCCCGAATTTTCTTAAAAGGTTAAAATTGGTTTTGAGAAGTGGTTGATCATTAACATTCCCCTAATATGAATGTGGCGATAGCACCTAAGAGATTTTCTATTTACGCTGCAAATTCTGATGGTTTAAGAGGCTATTCATGTGTTTAAGAATTGGGGTGTTACACCGAGTCCGATCAAAGACCAGTTCAGGACCATTAACCAGGATTTGGACCATCTCGGGACTAAATCGAAAAAATAGCGGGTCGTTCCAATTTTATTGTCCAAGAGACCGGGACCAGCCCGGGACCACGTGAAGCAGGGCTTTATTGGGCCCGAATAGGGACCAACCCGAGACCGGAACCGGTCCCTTTTTTTGAAATATAATTGTTTTTGCTGGGACCGGCTTGGGACTAGGACTGCACCAATTTAGTTTTTGAAATATAGCCGTTATGTATAGAGACCGACCCTGAATTTAAACTCCAACAACTTTTTTTTATTTGTGCTCTCTCTAATAGCTATATTTCTCAATTCTTATATTAATACAACCCAAATCCACCATATTTTCTATGTAATTCACAATCTTCCTTGCTCTATTTGCTAGTATAGTGTCTAGTGATATTTGCTCCATTTGATTACTACCCACAAAAATGGGGAGGAGACATGGAAAGGAAACATTTCAATATCCAACCCTGGGTCCTAATTTTGATGAAGATTTGGACAATATTATCTCTAGTCATCAACAACAAATGTCTTCTCCAATTGATGCTAGAAGCCACACTCAACATGGATCAACCACCATGAGTGTTGGTGTTGGAATGTCTCCTCGATTTGGTAAAAAGAATAGCACGGACTTATATTTCAGTTTATGGTGTATTTTACAAGATACTTATATTTGTTTTTAAAATTTAATAGGTGCATCTGATTGGTCAACCAAACATGAGTCTGTTGAATGAGAGGGTGATATGATGGAAGAGGAATCCACACAACAAGCAAAAAGAACAAAATCATGGAATTTGCGATACTTTGTGAAAATACTGACAAAAGTAGGTGAAGCTGAGGAATTCAAAATGGGCTGCTCAATTTGCTCAAGATCTCTGAATTGGTCTTCAAACATCAGCACCGAACCATATGTTCGACACTTGAAATCACATGGAGTATCCAAACAGCATCCTCTGGAGCTACTGACGCTGAACTTGAAATCACAGGTTGACGTTGAACTCCAACATTCCAGATCAAGTAGCTACCGATGGTAGCAATGACGTAGGAGCACTTGATTAAGTTTTAGTTTATAATGATTGCAATATTAAGATATTGGCCAAACTTTGAAATTTGACATAGGAATGCTTGATAAAGTTTTAGTTTATAATTAGTATTCTAACTAATGGTAGAACTGTAATTAGGATTGTAATAATAGAACTACATGAGATTTGATTTCTTCAGAATACGTAGGAAACTTATCTAAAGTTTATTTAAATATTAAGATAAGCACAAGCCTATTAAATGAATGAAATCTTGTTTTTTTTAATATGAGAAGATTATTTGGAAAATATTGTCATTTTTTATAACTTTACAATATTACTAATTAGCCATAATTTAGACGAAATTTATCATTTTAACAAAAGCTCGGAAGCAGCCTGGAACCGGCTTGGGCCTGGTTGTTGTCCCAAAAAAAATGGGATCAGGACTGGCCGATCTGGAAACACCTTATTACAGACGGAATTAGAGACCAATGACCAATCCCTCACTATGGGGTTGAACCCGCGACCGGCCCGGCCCGTGGCCAGCTCTAGTTTCACCATTTATCTCATATGTTCTTAACACCTAAACACACAATACGTTTGAACCCAAGGAAACCCTTAAGACGTTCAAACCACACTTTCACATACCGCTCACCGCTGAACAATGCTAGCGTGACGAATCACACTTATCCTCTATCTCTTCCGAAACTCGTATCCATCAGCCCGTATCTCTGGAATATATTACTCTAATATTAGTGTCCATATTTCGAGTCTATTTAACCATCCTAGAATAAGTTCTAATCCTTACCCCGTAGTCAACCCCTTTATCGGTTGTTCGTTTAACTCGGGTTTTTCATTAATTCTCGGGATTTAGATTTTTTACGAGCATGTAATATTCAGTATCATAATAATATTTACTACTTAGGAATTAGATCCTTATTAACCCATGTTATTTATCGAGGTTATTTTACCCGTGTATATTCATATACACATGTACATGTATTGATACGTATATATATACACATATATGTAATATGGTTGTTACTATACTTCATTTATACCAAGTTATATTTCCACTTTTAATTACATAATATTTTGTGTATTGGTCAATGTAGTTTGACTTGGTCAATGTTCCAAGTCAATGTTTCATTATATTCGATATTTATTTATCAACTCGTACTACATTATAATATAGTACTTATAATTATATTTCCGCCCCATAAATCTTTCCACATCAATCTTATATGATTAATATTACATTTTTCACCTTATATTATAAATTCATACCATGTGGATTATAAGGTTTCCCATGATGGATTAATTCATTATTTCTTGTGAAGTACATATCTACTTATTTGTGTCATTTATTCACAAATCTCTTATTAAGAATTTATCTTCACATTATACAATGTACTTTATACATTATCATGTTCCTTATGACATAAGGTTTCTAACCATATATTATACTTCCCAAATTCCTAACTTAATCCCATTATTTTGTGTGATTGTTTCATAAGGTATACTTATACCACATTAATTCCTTTATAATATACTTTCTTATACTTTAATATAATATCACATTATATCATCTTGAACTTTATATTATATCAGCCTATAGTTTCGAAAATTCTAAACCGGCCCAACTATGTTTCAGAAATTACAAATCTTTCCCCATTAATTTTTGATTATTACAAAATCAACCTAAACATTATATTTGTCACATTACTAACCTTATTTGTTTTTGACCCAAAGTTTTCAATCATATAATATACACATACATAACCGAACAACACCTTAATTCTTTTCCAGATTAATTCTCCTTACCCACAACTTTCTCTTAATTACATATTGCCCCTCTTTATTGTATAACTTACAATTTAATACTTAAAACTTTATATTATACATATTAACTTATTTAATTTCAAAAACTACCCAAATAATTTCCTAAATTTACGAACATACCCCTAGGTTGTTCTAATACTATTTTCACCCCAGATTTTTGGATATTTACACATTAGCCCCATAAGTTTTATAAATGTTACATTTTAATCTTAAACTATATATTATAATCCTTAATTTATTAAATCACCAAACTAATCTAAAATCCTTTAAATATTCCGAATAGACCCCTAGGGCCATAATATTTATGTTCCAGCCCTTATATTCTCGATAATCACACAATGACCCCACTTCTTTTTATAATTTATTTTTAACCTAATATTTCATTAAACTATCAAAATAATTATATTCTTTATTTCAATTCGGTTAACCTCATATGTGGTCAAGTTTGACCACCCAAAATACTCCTTTGACGCATACTTATATAATTTACGAATTGGCCACACTTATATTTCTAGTTTTACATTTCAATACTTTAATTTTATAAACTTAACATTTTATGTTTTTATAATTTCAAAACAGCCCCCTTACGGCTTTAAATAAATGTTTGGCACCTTATACTTTATTAATTACATTTTGACCCCATTAATAAATCTTTTGTTCATTTAAACACTTATAAGTTTTATAATTAATTTAAATTATATTGTGATCTTATATTTAATTTATGTAACGCCTAAATTCACCAGTAATTATCTAAAATGTTCCTAAGTGATTATGTCCACTAAAATTGCATTTTAGCACCAAAAGTTTATATAATTCATCTTATCACCCAAAAAACTTAATAATTAATATTTAAACCTTTAAATGCCCATAATAAAATGGCCTAAACACATGGCCCTAAACATAGGGGGTTGCTATTCGCAGTACAAAATTACTAATCACCGCAGTACAAAATTTTTTTAATTCATACTGACGTTGTACACATGTAATGATGTGTCGCTGTGTTTTTTTTTCAAAAATGAAATCTGAAAGTAAATTTACCGAAGTAGTTTGTGGTTGATTAGTAGCGAATTTTACTAGTTACTTTTTTGTTGGAATCAATACAGGAACCTTTTTTTGAAAAAAAAAGTGTTGGATTACATTTTTATGTGTTTATATTATTAATTTGACTTAAAATTAATTTGTACTGCGAATAGCAAAATGCTTTACTATTTGCAGTACAAATTTTTTTTTTCACCAAACTTAGTTGAATAAGTTTGAATGTTATGGGGAGACACTTTTTTTTTTGAAATAATTGAAATACCCCGAACTTAAACATAAGGATTAAAATTAATCTAATACGTATTTAAGGGCCTAATGGTACCTAATTAATACTGGTAAGGAAAAATAAATCCAAAAGAAATAAAGAAACGCTTTAAAAGCGGGAAACGCTAAATAAGCGTTAAATAACCATAGGAGGCATGAGACCTCGGTTAGAGTATTATAGGGATTCTAAAGGTTTAATAAGACCTAAATAATATATGGGAACAACTCCCGAAGAAAACGGATCCTTAAAACGGATTAAAATCACTAACGAACCTTACAACGCGTTTTTCGAGGTATCCGGGAAAACGTGACTTTAAGCGGGTCAAATAGACTCGTAACAATTTTGGTCAGCTAAATAATCATTAATAAATATTAGTGAAGCTTTAGAACCAATAAAATCAATAAAACGAGAGATTAGTAAAAACTGTCAAAAACGGGAAGTTGTGGGGTAGAAACATAAATAACACAAACTTATGTGTCCACTTTTAAAATAAAAAGCAAAGTGTGTGTGTGTGTGCAGTGGGGGTGTCCGATTTGGGCCTCTCTCTCACTCTCCTCACTTATCTAATATGTACAAAAGACAAAAAAATAACAAAAGTAACCCCACTCACCTTTATTCTCTCTCTCCTCCATTTCATTCTTTTCACTCACGTAGAGCTCACCCTCCTCCTCTCTATTTTCTCCTCCTTGACCGATAACAATGGTGAAATGAGAAACCCCCACACAAACCCAACTTCTCTCCTCTTGTAACCCCTCAAATCTCTTCCAAAAATTACAAAAACTACACCATTGGAATGCTCTCATCAAGAGCTACATTTCCATCCTTTCAAAATTCGAAAACCAACATTTTCATTTTTATGGGTATGTCCCATTTGGAACTTCAAGGCCACCATTAGAAGGCCCTTCTTCTCCTTGTTCTATTGAGGTAAAAATATTCTTAAAAACTCCATCTTTTTCTAGCCTCAAGGGCAAAACGAAAATGTAAACTAAAACCCTTGCTTGCTCCTTTATGCTAGCCGATTTTGGCCTTGTTGGTGGAGTTGGAATTTTGTTCTTGAGCCACTCCGAACTTCACTTACACCCTTGCAAGGTAAGGAATTTTCTAAACCCTAAAACCCACATTAAAATCTTAAATAATGTTAGGGTTAATTTTTAGTATTGAATGGTGTATTTAAGAATGGGTTGTGATGTTAGATTGGTTGAGAGACTAAAACCGGTAGAGAGAAGGAAGGAGGAAGAAGCAAGAAGAACAAAGAAAATCTAGAAGAAAAACAAGGTAATTAAACTCACCTTTGTGTAGTCTTGTATATGTATGTGTAACAGATTTTAGAAGTTTGAAATGAGTAATGGAAATGGTATTGTGTAGTAATGTATTGTGCAGGAGAATCTAAGTGCTTAAAACCGTTGAAAGACATGTAAAATGTATTGAAACTTAGTTGGGTATTGGGTTGTTGAGTGCAGGAATTTTTAGTAGTGTTTTAGTATTGGTATTTGTGTATGGGAGCTTATATATTGATGTTGTGTATAAACAGGTGAGATGATGTTAATGTGTGAGGGAACATTGTGGTGAGAGTGTATAAAATATAGGGGAGACTATGACAAAATTTGCCTAGGATTAGAACACTTAGTGAACTAGAAACTAGGTGGCTAATAGGTGTTGTAACAGATTTTGATGGAGAAAGGTAAAGGGGTAGATTGGGAGAGATAGATAATGTATTGTGATGTACTAGGAACTCTAGAAATGACATTAGAAGAGGTAGTTAGAGAAGGGGAGAGTAAGTGTCAAAATCTGTAGCAAAGTGTATTAATATGCATTGGAGAAGTTAGGAAGGATTAGTGTGTAAGAATTGGTAAAAAGATTGTTGGACTTGGGTATAGGTACTGCAATGGCTTGGAAATGTATTTGGGATGCAAAGGATGGTATTGGTAGTAGAAGTATTGAGTGTAAAAAGTTAGAACAAAAATCTGTAGCATTGAAGGATGAAAATCTGTGGTAAGTGTGGAAAGGAAGTGATGAAATTGCGTAAGTTGATTGATGGATTTAGTAAAGAATTTGGTGGATGAACTAAGGCAATTTGGAGGGCCTAGGTAGTGTTTAAACATGTGGGATTACATGTAAGAAGATTGGAGAAACAATGGGTAAAGTATAGAACTGAAAACAGAAATAAAAATGCAAATACTGGGCCGGACCGAACTTGCGACCGGACTTGCAAGTTCGGTCGAGCCCAGATTTACAAAGACGGGAATGCTTCTGGAATGGACCGAACTTGCGACCAGACTTGCAAGTTCGGTCGGACCAGAAAAATTCTCCCGTCAGTAACCTTCTGGAATGGACCGGACTTGCAAGTTCGGTCGGCCAGAAAAATTTCCGTCGAGTAAGCTACTGGAATGGACCGACCTTGCGACCGGACTTGCAAGGTCGGTCGGGCTAAAATTTTCACATACGAAACTTACTGGAATGGACCGACCTTGGGACCGGACTTGCAAGGTCGGCCGGCCCTGTAATTCTCCAGCGTAATTCCTTACTGACTTGGACCGAACTTGCGACCGGACTTGCAAGTTCGGTCGAGTAAAAAAAAAGAAATTTTTTTTAACTAAATTAAAAATAGTTATATTATATATATAGTATGTATATGTATACCCACCTATACATATGTGCATATATAGGTAAGTAAACCATTGTTAAGTAATTAGGAGTAGGTAAATAAAATGTAAGTATTGTAATGCAAGACTTAGTAAGTATGGATTAGTAAACGTAAGAGTAATCGGGTTAAGTTAATGATAGATAGATTAATCATTCAACTGTATGTATATATAATAGGATTTGATTTGTGAACACCGGAGGAACGTTGGGATACAAGTACAACGGTGAAAGGTATGATTTCTTCATGCCCTGTATCCTAATCTGGTTACCCCGATTTGTGTGCTTATTTGATCACCTAAAAAGATAAATGCATGAATCGGACTATATTGCACTTACCTGTGCTTTACTTATGTTGTTCTCGATATTTATTGTCTTGAGCACTAGTTTGTATAATTCATGAAATGTATGAATGATGATGACTTGTATTCGAATCTTGTATGGTACTTAAGTATTGTATTTTGTATAAATGGGTATTGAGCATAGTAATTATGTATGTGGCTTGTATGAATGACTTCTACTAATTCCTAACTACCTAACTCCTAACTTAAGTGAGTAAACCGGAATGAGTAGAAGTCCGATATAGCTTCGGCCACGCGTGAGGATGCGGAGTCACAAGAGGTTGGCTGCAATTCCTGACTCTTAAACTGGTCCGCGGCCCAAATCCCTTAAATGGGTAGCATCCCGGATTGGTGAGTCAAGTAAATCCCGGAGGTGGGACGGAGTAGTCCCCAGGGCCGGAGGTCCCGACGACTTAACTTGAGTAAGAGTAAGAGTAAGTAAGTATGGATCCGTAAGTATGTATGAGTATGAGTATGTATGCGTTGTATGAAGTAACGAGTAAAAGAGTAATCTCCACCCGATTAACCCGGGTGGACCAATGAAGCTAACAAGAATTGTATATTGTGTATGTAATGTGTATGTGTAATTCGGAAAAAGGTAAGTATGTATTGAATGGTTTATGTTGTACTTCTTGTATGTAATGAAGTGTATGTATGTGTGTATGTCTTGCGTAATGTATTGTAATATTATTTATAAGAGCATGTATGCATGTATGTTTGAATGAAATCAACCGCATGTATTCGACCAAGTGGTCGGCGTACCCTCACTAGTACGCGGGGTATGCGGTTATCATGCGCAGCGAAAGCTGACCCCCTAGGGGGAACGTTTTTAGTGTGCAGGTACCCGAAGCGGATGTGGTCAAGGTAAGAGACCGGCGGCACACCCTTGTACTTAGAAAGTAAGTAGTGGTGAGGAATGGGTAGATGTAGACTCTTAGTGAGTATGTATGAACTTGGAAGAGATATTATAATTGTATAAGGATCCTAGTAGACTCGGTTGAGTATATAGTATTGTATGGATTATGGGGGAGTAAGTATTGAATGGCGCATTGTTGTATTTGATTGATGAATGGAGTATGTATTATAGATGTGTAGTACTCGGGATTCCGGTCCATCAGACCGATGCTGTATGTAGAAGTAGTAGCCTTGTTAGTCACGTGGGTGACTAACGACATTGTATCACCCACTGTATGTAAGTATGTATCCGCTGTGTGTATCTGATGTGTAAGGAGATTGGACGGTAAGCATTGTATTAATGGTAGGGGTGTTACAAAAAGTGGTATCAGAGCGATACTTCGCTCTGATGACTGGAAATACCGAGTTTAGGAAACACCGAGGTAGAAATTAGAAGCTTAGGGCTAAGGGCTGAGTGTTAGCATTAGAGATATGCTAGATAGAAACTCCCGGTGAGTACCGGATACCTACAATACCAGTCCCGCCCACCGCATCCCCATTGTATAACTTGGGAAAGAACGCCAGAGAGAGGGAAAGTCCTCTCATATTCGGGGAAACCCGATCTGGCAGTTGTGGGGCAATCTCGCAGTAACAAGAACCTACATATGATAGATTCCAAGAACTGGAAGTCCCGGGGATGGCTCCCGGTTGAACCACAACACCTGCACTTAATAGCGGTAGGATGAGCACTCCAACCACGAGGAGGCTGCAACTTACAACAGCATGGGGCGACGTGCTTAGCAGTCGCGAAACCTAACTAGTCAACCAACAGCAGGAAAGAAGCACTAACCGTGCAACGGAATGGAAAAGGGAGCAGCAATGGAACCCGCGACACAAGTCTACGGGATAGCAATACTTGAATAATACCACCAACGGTATGCTAGCCGACTAAGGACATAGTCGGAAGCGGTTAACTCCAGAATTACAACGCCATTAAGGTTGCAATACCTGGCCAATATAGCTCAGACAACTGCAGGAACAAGCATGAGATATGATCCAATAGGACTACAAGAGTAGTGCCTAAACAAGGAAGGCTTAGTAACCACCACAGATGTGTGGGAACGAGCCACAAGGAACGACACTAAACCATAGAGTAGGAATCTCCAAGGATTGGAGAAGTACCCAGATCTACGACAGCCATGTCTAGACCACTAAGAAGCTACCTAAGGGATCAAGTATACCAACTATCGATCAATAAGATCGAGGGAAGAGTCAACAAGACTATCAAGTACCAGTGAAAACCATACCGTGATCGGTATGGGTTTACCAAAAAACCACCAGTACCACGCACTTGCCACAGCAAGTGCAGTAAGGACAAAGATACGTAAAGGAACTCTAACACACCACAGGTACATAGTAATGTACCGCGACTACAATGAAGCAACTATGGGATCACAAATCCTGAGACTGAAGGAATGAAACCTTGGAAAGGCCTAACGGCCCGACCACTGTATTTAGAACATACCAGTCAGCGAGAAGCTTGACTTGGTCAAGACCTCAAACATGGCTATGCCATGAGAGACTTCTTTTAACACCGAACTATTGCTTTTAAAACCCAAAAATTTTTCTTTCAAAACCACAACCTTTCTTTTAAACCTTGGATTTTAAAACCAAACCAGCAGAATTACGGTGAGTATCATGCCATGATACAAGAGGAGTTGACAACAGAATACTTCACCTAGGCGTGTGACGAACACTGCGAGTGTACCCGTTACGGGATGTGGGACAACCGCACTCCGAAGGAGCTTGCGGGCCTGACATATAGTTAGGTAAGTGGTAACGTATCAAAAAGGTACCCCACGTATGTATACATGTAGCGTACGACACACGGGAAGTAGTCAACTCCGTTCTACGGACCATGAGTAAATTCAACACAGAACAACTGGACACCTCAGGCGATCCAGGAGAAGGAACCCGGCTAAGAAATAAGTTTAAAGGAACTCAAAGAATCCATCTGAAGATGAGGAATAAGAACTAGAAAGTGCAAAGAGCACATGCTAGTAAGTGTAGACATGGGATATGTCTCAGGACATCAGGAAAATACATGACAGCTGGAAAGTATACCCAGCCTAAACACAGCAAGGCAATCGCCTATAACGTGAACACCACAATGCTCAACAAACGGGACAGGGTTCCCCAAAGCGGTCACTAAATTACCACTAAATATAATCCATCATCGGGGAGGATATATAAACCTAGACTCAAGCACTAGGAGCAAGCGTAAACAGTCTACCCAAGGACGGGAGACGTCATAACCCAAAAGGGACAACTCAAGTACAATACCACAAGACGATATAGTGGACAACATATCATAAACATTAGCCGGATGTAACGGCACCATTTAACAACACCCAGGAGCAATTCTTGAGGGTGACTGGATTAACAACAGCCAAACAAAGCGTCAAGATAAGAATACAGGAGCTGGAACGAACACTCGGTTAAGACACCGAAGGGATTTCACTTGACAGGAAGTACCCTAGTCTACAAAAGGCACTGATCAGCACCGGATTGCCTAAGAGTCTCCTATGAACGGAAGCGCGATGCCACGACTTACCATGGAGCCCAATAATATCTCCAACCTATGACGGTATACATGGAGTGGAAACATGTATAAGCGGCTTGCAAAGAGCATAGCTCGCAGTAATTCGACTTAAAAGCCATAAACCGACTACGTTATGTAACTTAAACGGTTGCAAAACCCACACCATTTGATAACAAGACTTGCAAGAGATATTGTCTCATACGACAAGAAATCAACAACTGGACCCTCAGTTCAAACCCAACATCCTGAGTGGCTTGGAGTAATGGCCACCTCAGTGTCACTGTCACTAGAGCACCAGTCTAGTATACAGTGGACGGAGTTTAATTACCCCTCATGCCTTCTGTAGCAATTGTACACAGAGGCATAAGAATCATGATAATGCCAACATTGGCCTAGTCCACACTTGGACACTACGAGAAACCCAAGGGAAGGTACCCCCTCGTTAGCCAAAGACCACCAATGTGGTGAAGATGTGAACCCTTGAAAAGGCTTCCATCTACTATAACAATAAAACCACACAATAGATATTGCCAAGGGGTGATGGAATAAGGAAATGAGATTTCCAAACCATTACGACTTAAAGGAGTAAGCATACTCCATAAGCACCCAAACACGTGGTGGACCATTGTGTAAACACCAACATAGCAAACCTTGTCATCAGACCTATGAGTGGAGACAAACCCCTCAACAAGAATGAAAGAATACTCTCAATTGGAGAACGGGACCAGAAAACCCTTGAAGTTTCTTGGGATGTCCCGGTGACGTACATACAAAAGTGAAACTACACAGCTGGAGCCTATAACCGATGCTCGGCACTGGGAAGATAATAGTAGTCAAAAGCGATCAATGTGTGTGCACATTGCACACCATGAATGACCAACGCTCAAGAGAGCTTGTAACCCGATAAACCACTTCATCCTCGGTCAACCAAGATACTTGGTGAGTGGTATCACAAATGATGGAAATAATGTGAGGTAAGCTAACCTACACATGAAACTTATATTGCAATAAAACATCTCCACACTGGGAAGATAATAACATTGCGGTATGCTACGACAACCGTCATACACACGAACATTGGAAACCCTCAGTGTATTCACACCGTAAGGAAATGGTGCCAACGACAATGGCAATGAGTAAAGAGAAGCTACCATAGTAACAAAGACCGTAAGAATGATATTGCATGGCAAGTAAGACTACGGTGCGCAACAAGCGACCGCTATGAGGTAGTAGTTGGTCAATGACACGAAGTATAAGAATGAGATGACAGGCATAAATATTCCTTCCTATCACATAAGTGACTTACTGTCAAGCGTTTACGCCTCTACACTCTGTATGACTGAGTGTTTTGGTATTGCACTTGTGCAGCTAACGATCTAATGGGATGGCTAGGGATATGGAGAATGTAAACCATAGTAAACCCTTCCTTTCACCAACAAACAGGGCATAAGCCAGTTAGCAACAAACCGTGCGGCCTAAGGCCAAAGAAGCACGAAGAGTGTGAAACACACTAACAATCACAAGATGTGAATTCCATTGGAATAAAAGGTGAAAGGAGACATATCAAGTCACTAGGACCGACGCATAGAAATGCAAGGTCATACAAGTAAAGAACACTTGTACTGAACCAGGAGAACTGGTATAATTCAGAAGCTATTGACAACAGAGGAAGTACTACAACTAAGTAGTGACTTAACCTCGCCCGACAATAAGTCGGAGGAGCTTAATGAATAATCGTGGAAGCATAAATAGCATGTGCAGTAGATTACCAGAGAGCTGGTTATAAATCTTAAACTCGTTGAGTTCAAACACGGTAAAAGAATACCGCAGTTGTTTAGTAAACCTTATTCCCATAATAGCCGGATAAGAAGGTGATGTATAGCACATTAAGGATAACAAGAAGGGTGAATAACCCAAGTTATCAGGGTCGCGCAGCAGAAGCTAGTGAGCCCTAGCTAGGAGATTAAAGTACCTAGTGAGTTTAATACAATGACTATTAATGCCTTGAAGCCGATTAGGCTAGAATCGAATTAAATATGAGTTAAATAAACTCATATAGGAACTCTTGGTGCAAAGACTAAACCATTGGTATGGTTAAGACCCTGCTGACCAGAGCATATTATATAGTATACCGTAGCGAAGCTAAACGCTTCAGTTGCCCAGACTAATTAAACCAAAGTTTAATAATAATAACATATGGTAGATTACGTGGGCGTAATCCCTTTTAAGGGGGGTAGAGCGAAAACCGCTTAATGCAAGTTTTATAAATAAAACACATAAAACTATAATGTGCATAACACAAATGGGAATTGATCCGATGAGTGGTACTTACGTTATATAAACATACGTATTCATTCATAGTGAAATTGTGGTAACTAAGCATTAGACATGCAAATACCATAGGGCGAATATACCCATCTTGTAACCCAGTGTAAGAGTATTAGCAAAGAAGAGTAATGAGTAGTGGACGGAGCTCCACAAGTATTGTAACCCTTAAGGAAGTAGTACGAATGGATTAAGAGTAGTAGAGGAATGTAGCCATGAGTAGTGTATTCGTAAGTACGTCATTTGAAGTGAATTGAGAACAACTGAATTTCATAAGTACTGTAGCCCTTAGCTAGAATATTCGAGATGAAGGAGAGTAGTGAATGGAAGTAGTAACAGTCGATGAAGTGAGCATTTAGGTATTGAACCACGGAGTAAAGCATTTGGGAAGTAGAGTGAGAACGACCGATGGATTGATTCCATCCTTTGGAGATGTATGAATTCGTATCACGACTAGAAAGAGTAAAAAGATAGAAAATGAAAACAACTAATTAATTGCTTGTTTGAAACTGATGTGGGAAGTCGAACTTGATCCTGATCAGATCAAGGGAAACTGAACACAAATTGGGGTGGAAAGATAGTTCAACACTGATGCTGATCACATCAGGGTCGAATGATTCTTGAAGCTCCCCTCAAGTGGTCACAAGAATCACACATAGGATAGAAGTAATGAACATAAATTGGAATCTGGAGTTGTATGTTTTAGAAGGATTTCTATGTAGCCGTGGAGAAGGATTTTCCATAGACTGGAGACTAAGTATTTGTTGGAAGCTGGTACGGGAGAAGATAGTAGTATATTACGTTGTATTATTCCAAGGGCAGCGGGACATAGAGGAGTCCTGTGTCTAGATGACCTGAGCGCCTGCGGGATTGTATGTGTATTGCATGGCTTTGGGGATAGCTTTGCATTGTATGTACGTATAAATGTTGTAATAAGAAACCGGATGGTTGGTAGTAATGCAGATTGGAGTAACTATAGTACATTGGTATGGTATGGTATGTAGGGACCCTGAGTAATGGATTTGGGAAGTGTAAGGAGGAAGAAGGTATGGCTTTGGTATTAGACACGTAAGAATGAGTAAGCATTGTAAACCCATAACCTCGAACAACTTTGAGGACAAAGTTCCTAAGGGGGGTAGATTGAAATACCCCGAACTTAAACATAAGGATTAAAATTAATCTAATACGTATTTAAGGGCCTAATGGTACCTAATTAATACTGGTAAGGAAAAATAAATCCAAAAGAAATAAAGAAACGCTTTAAAAGTGGGAAACGCTAAATAAGCGTTAAATAACCATAGGAGGTATGAGACCTCGGTTAGAGTATTATAGGGATTCTAAAGGTTTAATAAGACCTAAATAATATATGGGAACAACTCCCGAAGAAAATGGATCCTTAAAACGGATTAAAATCACTAACGAACCTTAAAGCGCGTTTTTCGAGGTAACCGGGAAAACGTGACTTTAAGCGGGTCAAATAGACTCGTAACAATTTTGGTCAGCTAAATAATCATTAATAAATATTAGTGAAGCTTTAGAACCAATAAAATCAATAAAACGAGCGATTAGTAAAAACTGTCAAAAACGGGAAGTTGTGGGGTAGAAACATAAATAACACAAACTTATGTGTCCACTTTTAAAATAAAAAGCAAAGTGTGTGTGTGTGTGCAGTGGGGATGTCCGATTTGGGCCTCTCTCTCACTCTCCTCACTTATCTAATATGTACAAAAGACAAAAAAATAACAAAAGTAACCCCACTCACCTTTATTCTCTCTCCTCCATTTCATTCTCTTCACTCACGTAGAGCTCACCCTCCTCCTCTCTATTTTCTCCTCCTTGACCGATAACAATGGTGAAATGAGAAACCCCCACACAAACCCAACTTCTCTCCTCTTGTAACCCCCTCAAATCTCTTCCAAAAATTACAAAAACTACACCATTGGAATCCTCTCATCAAGAGCTACATTTCCATCCTTTCAAAATTCGAAAACCAACATTTTCGTTTTTATGGGTATGTCCCATTTGGAACTTCAAGGCCACCATTAGAAGGCCATCCTTCTTGTTCTATTGAGGTAAAAATATTCTTAAAAACTCCATCTTTTTCTAGCCTAAAGGGCAAAACGAAAATGTAAACTAAAACCCTTGCTTGCTCCTTTATGCTAGCCGATTTTGGCCTTGTTGGTGGAGTTGGAATTTGTTCTTGAGCCACTCCGAACTTCACTTACACCCTTGCAAGGTAAGGAATTTTCTAAACCCTAAAACCCACATTAAAAGCTTAAATAATGTTAGGGTTAATTTTTAGTATTGAATGGTGTATTTAAGAATGGGTTGTGATGTTAGATTGGTTGAGAGACTAAAACCGGTAGAGAGAAGGAAGGAGGAAGAAGCAAGAAGAACAAAGAAAATTTAGAAGAAAAACAAGGTAATTAAACTCACCTTTGTGTAGTCTTGTATATGTATGTGTAACAGATTTTAGAAGTTTGAAATGAGTAATGGAAATGGTATTGTGTAGTAATGTATTGTGCAGGAGAATCTAAGTGCTTAAAACCGTTGAAATACATGTAAAATGTATTGAAACTTAGTTGGGTATTGGGTTGTTGAGTGCAGGAATTTTTAGTAGTGTTTTAGTATTGGTATTTGTGTATGGGAGCTTGTATATTGATGTTGTGTATAAACAGGTGAGATGATGTTAATGTGTGAGGGAACATTGTGGTGAGAGTGTATAAAATATAGGGGAGACTATGGCAAAATTTGCCTAGGATTAGAACACTTAGTGAACTAGAAACTAGATGTCTAATAGGTGTTGTAACAGATTTTGATGGAGAAAAGTAAAGGGGTAGATTGGGAGAGATAGATAATGTATTGTGATGTACTAGGAACTCTAGAAATGACATTAGAAGAGGTAGTTAGAGAAGGGGAGAGTAAGTGTCAAAATTTGTAGCAAAGTGTATTAATATGCATTGGAGAAGTTAGGAAGGATTAGTGTGCAAGAATTGGTAAAAAGAGTGTTGGACTTGGGTATAGGTACTGCAATGGCTTGGAAATGTATTTGGGATGCAAAGGATGGTATTGGTAGTAGGAGTATTGAGTGTAAAAAGTTAGAACAAAAATCTGTAGCATTGAAGGATGAAAATCTGTGGTAAGTGTGGAAAGGAAGTGATGAAATTGCGTAAGTTGATTGATGGATTTAGTAAAGAATTTGGTGGATGAACTAAGGCAATTTGGAGGGCCTAGGTAGTTTTAAACATGTGGGATTACATGTAAGAAGATTGGAGAAACAATGGGTAAAGTATAGAACTGAAAACAGAAATAAAAATGCAAATACTGGGCCGGACCGAACTTGCGACCGGACTTGCAAGTTCGGTCGAGCCCAGATTTACAAAGACGGGAATGTTTCTGGAATGGACCGAACTTGCGACCGGACTTGCAAGTTCGGTCGGACCAGAAAAATTCTCCCGTCAGTAACCTTCTGGAATGGACCGAACTTGTGACCGGACTTGCAAGTTCGGTCGGCCAGAAAAATTTCCGTCGAGTAAGCTACTGGAATGGACCGACCTTGTGACCGGACTTGCAAGGTCGGTCGGGCTAAAATTTTCACATACGAAACTTACTGGAATGGACCGACCTTGGGACCAGACTTGCAAGGTCGGTCGGCCCTGTAATTCTCCAGCGTAATTCCTTACTGACTTGGACCGAACTTGCGACCGGACTTGCAAGTTCGGTCGAGTCATACAAAAAAAAAAGAATTTTTTTAATTAAATTAAATAATAGTATATTATATATATATATGTATATGTATACCCACCTATACATATGTGCATATATAGGTAAGTAAACCATTGTTAAGTAATTAGGAGTAGGTAAATAAAATGTAAGTATTGTAATGCAAGACTTAGTAAGTATGGATTAGTAAACGTAAGAGTAATTGGGTTAAGTTAATGATAGATAGATTAATCATTCAACTGTATGTATATAATAGGATTTGATTTGTGAACACCGGAGGAACGTTGGGATACAAGTACAACGGTGAAAGGTATGATTTCTTCATGCCCTGTATCCTAATCTGGTTACCCCGATTTGTGTGCTTATTTGATCACCTAAATAAGATAAATGCATGAATCGGACTATATTGCACTTACCTGTGCTTTACTTATGTTGTTCTCGATATTTATTGTCTTGAGCACTAGTTTGTATAATTCATGAAATATATGAATGATGATGACTTGTATTCGAATCTTGTATGGGACTTAAGTATTGTATTGTATTTTGTATAAATGGGTCTTGAGCATAGTAATTGTGTATGTGGCTTGTATGAATGACTTCTGTTAATTCCTAACTACCTAACTCCTAACTTAAGTGAGTAAATCGGAATGAGTAGAAGTCCGATATAGCTTCGGCCACGCGTGAGGATGCGGAGTCACAAGAGGTTGGCTGCAATTCCTGACTCTTAAACTGGTCCGCGGCCCAAATCCCTTAAATGGGTAGCATCCCGGATTGGTGAGTCAAGCAAATCCCGGAGGTGGGACGGAGTAGTCCCCAGGGCCGGAGGTCCCGACGACTTAACTTGAGTAAGAGTAAGAGTAAGTAAGTATGGATCCGTAAGTATGTATGAGCATGAGTATGTATGCGTATGTATGAAGTAACGAGTAAAAGAGTAATCTCCACCCGATTAACCCGGGTGGACCAATGAAGCTAACAAGAATTGTATATTGTGTATGTAATGTGTATGTGTAATTCGGAAAAAGGTAAGTATGTATTGAATGTTTTATGTTGTACTTCTTGTATGTAATGAAGTGTATGTATGTGTGTATGTCTTGCGTAATGTACTGTAATATTATGTATAAGAGCATGTATGCATGTATGTTTGAATGAAATCAACCGCATGTATTCGACCAAGTGGTCGGCGTACCCTCACTAGTACGCGGGGTATGCGGTTATCATGCGCAGCGAAAGCTGACCCCTAGGGGGAACGTTTTTAGTGTGCAGGTACCCGAAGCGGATGTGGTCAAGGTAAGAGACCGGCGGCACACCTTGTACTTAGAAAGTAAGTAGTGGTGAGGAATGGGTAGATGTAGACTCTTAGTGAGTATGTATGAACTTGGAAGAGATATTATAATTGTATAAGGATCCTAGTAGACTCGGTTGAGTATATTGTATTGTTTGGATTATGGGGGAGTAAGTATTGAATGGCGCATTGTTGTATTTGATTGATGAATGGAGTATGTATTATAGATGTGTAGTACTCGGGATTCCAGTCTATCAGACCAATGCTGTATGTAGAAGTAGTAGCCTTGTTAGTCACATGGGTGACTAACGGCATTGTATCACCCACTGTTTGTAAGTATGTATACGCTGCGTGTATCTGATGTGTAAGGAGATTGGACGGTAAGCATTGTATTAATGGTAGGGGTGTTAGAATAATAGACAATTGAATGACCAAATTTAAGTCAATATAATTAAAATAACAACTAAGTCAAAGAAAAACTAAGTTACAACAACTAATTTATAGAAAAACTAAGTTACAACAACTAAGTTAAAGAAAAACTAAGTTACAACAACAAAGTTAAAGAAAGACTAAGTTACAACAACTAAGTTAAAGAAAAACTAAGTTACAACGTTGATCCAACTATCTAACCTAGATTGTATTTGATGAATCCAAGGTCTGATAGTGTTTGGATTTCTATAAAAGAACCACTGCGGATAGATAGGGGGGAGTGGGGAGTCATCAACCATGTAGAACCTTACGAAATGACCATGGGGGAAAATTCCTATGTGCATCTCTCCTCTTGGGCTACCACGATCGGTATAATTATCGAGCATAAGGTATGTGGCACTTGCCATACCCCCCAGACAGTAGAGTAGAAAACTACTACCGAAGTGTACTTTGTCGCGATCGCCAACCCCATTTCCGTGGTCATCCATTTCTCTGGAGGTGCTGGCTCTCCTAAATTCCAATGAAGCGCTTTTAACATGTCGTTGTACGGTCCTTCATTAAAAATGGCCCTGTATAGTTGATTCGCCGGTTGTGTATTCTTCATGTGATGCTGCAATGCTCTACGGACATCTTTCCACCTCTCTTCGTTTGAATATAGGTAATCAGCAATGACCCTGAAACCACAATTCCCATCTCCACGAACATCAATATACCCAATGATATATTGATATAGGTTGGGTGGGAAATTCTGGTAGTATGGGAAGTTGTCTAGGGGCATGAATCGACTCGGATCTGATGATCCTCTATTACGTGATCTTCTATTTGATGGCGCTCCTTCTGACTGGCCTGCCCTTGGTCGGTTACGCTCCCAAGACGAAGGTTCCCGTCGGTTTGGTCTTGAGGTCCCAGTAGGTCTGTCAATCCCAAACTGTTCCAATGGCTCTCCTAATTGGCACACCATATCTGGGTGAAGGAAGTTTTGGATTTGACTGTAACATTTCGCCATCAGAGTAGGTTCATCTAACTGTTCTACCTCAGAAGCTATATCTCGCCATCTATTTTGTTCTGCCTCCTTGTAGGATAGCATATCAATTGTCGATTCATGTTTCTCCCAACTTAGGGTATACCAGAAACGATGTATATCCCTCTTCGAGCATAGTATACCACTATCCAGCATGTAGTTTAATTTACAAGTACAAGGTAATCCATGAGAGGTTACCTTGTCACATCCACAGATTGAGCTGTCCATTTGCACATAATTCGCCCTTCCAAGCTCCTTTACTAGCTCATCTAAGCAAAGGATACTAACCTTCCCGACCAGGTCAGCAATTGGAACCCTCATATGTGCTCTCTTCTATGTTTTGTCCTAGCTGCCTCGAAATCCTTTTTTAGCTCCCGGATGCTAGTATTCACATGATCGTTAATCTTTGGAAAGATGACATCCAAAGTGTGTCTAGCACTCTTAATCTCGCCTTTAGAGAAGAATGTGCACTCTCCACCCTATCAAATATTTAAGTAAGTTTTTATAGGTCTATAACAATGACAATCGGGGACAAAATGTATTATCTTAAAAATTACAAGATTAACAATTGTACCTATTTATCGTGTGTTGCTGAAGGGCAACACATTCTTGACCCAAGCCTCAACAAATTTTTCCTTGTGTTTCTCCTAGACTGATGCAACATACGTAATGAAACGTGGATAGCTTCGGTATGTATACTTGAAATTTTTGTAACTCTCGTTGTAGTCCTGCTTTGTTCTCGAGTAGACAACCGAAGTCCACATTCGGACTGCAGCCGCCGCCCTTACTCTATCACCCATATAAGTCTCGGCTTTCCCCTGAATGTTCCTACTTATGTGCCACCGACATAGAAGATGATGAGATTCAGGAAATACCTGTTCTAAGGCATTCATCAGGGCCAGACATCTATCGGTGATAAATGTTGAGGTTGTAGTCCGACCAAGGAGTTCCCTTAATTGTTGAAGTGCCCACACATACATGTCTGTTGATTCTGATACAAGAAAGGCGAACACAATGCTGAAGTTCTTGCCTATACTCGTCACCCCGATGAACTGAACCAAAGGTATTTTTGCAATGTTCGTTTTATAGGTAGCATCAATGCCTATGACGTACGGGAAAGCATGAAGCAGTAATCTAGATGTAACACCCCAACCGTTAATCTCGTCATTACCTCTTAAACTGTCACTAAATGCTCTTACTCACGCAGCGGAACTCAAATTACAACGAGGGGTGAAACAACGCTGTTAGCCACCCATATGGCTAAACAGGCCTATCTTACATACCGTAACGGTCTGATGAACTGGAACAACCGAGTACACAATACAAATACAATGCTCAAATCATTTCCATACTATACCGAGTCTACAATATACGGATGCCGATAACATATTCGGTCTTACACCTCGTTTAAGTACATAAGTAATTTAAGATCTATCTACCCATGTTTAACCACCAACCCCGTCCTAACCTCGAACGGTATCGTCTTCGGTGTACCTGAAAAATAAAAATGGGGCCCCAAGGGGCTCAGCTTTCGCTGCATATGAAATTCGCATATACCGCGTGCTAACCACGGTACACCGACTACTTTTGGTCGAGAGCATGGAGATTCATTTTAATTCAATCAACATGCATCATAGCAATACATTACATATGCACACTACACAAGGATTCACATTCAACCATGGAATACAATCCTTAAACAACCTAACAAAGTTGTTAGTTCCATTAATTTGCTCTTAGGCTGTGAGGGTTTCTACCATACTATGCCTTGGTTACTTATTCAATAACTCACCCATGCACTCGGGTTACTTATACTTATACTCACCCATTCTCTCGGGTTACTCATACTTATACTCACCCATCCTCTCGGGTTACTCATATTTAAACTCAAGCTCACGTAGTTATCGAGACACTACAGGTCTCCTACGCTCTTCTCGCTTGTTTCTCTTAATACATACTTAAGCCAAAACTCATGGCTCTCGAGCATAGTCTTACTTCCCCGGTTTCGACCCTACTCTGGGTCTAGCATGGTGGGAAGGTTCAACTAGCTCCCGGAACCCTCTCTTAGTTCCTATCTCTTTTTACATAGGTCCGACTACTCTCGGATTACTCACATTCCCATACACTCCTCTCTCGGAGTTATAATAATATTATGTATATTAGTCTAGAAGCATCACTCTCGATGTTTCTAATGACTTTGGGAACATTACTCAAGTTCGATTAATCTTAGGTTTTCAAGAGTTACCCATACATTTCATTTACTCGTACTTTCGGTTATTTTCTTATACCGGGTAAAATTCTCTTATAGGAGGTTGACCATGTCTCAAGGGAGTTAAATGGTCCCTTAGGTCCTTTTTCCTTTCTTATAAGTTCACATCTTTGAGCTAACTTCAATCCTCATTACGGAGGTTCATTTCTCTCCATGCTTATTATTTCGTGGATTGTTTCAATATGGTTTTCTAACCGTTATCGGATATTTACTCAACCCGTACATCTCTTCACATTCTAGGGAGTTCATATTTTGCGTTATCGTTATACTTTAATCGATAGCTTGCGTGTGTTTGTAAATTCCCATTGTTTATGAGACTACCCGATCTCCGGGTTTCTAGTCAAATGATACTCACTATGAGTCGGTCTATACCCTATGTTAGATCACACCGGCATACAAGTATGTTATCTCATACAACACACAACAAGACATATATAATCAAACAATGGATTATTTTCATGCTTTAATCTTGATTAAGCCGGCACACAAACACACAAATCAGAGTAGCTCGGTTAGCATACGGGGCATGAGAAAATCATACCTTTCACCAGGGTTTTTACTTTTACCGTGTCATTTCACCATGCTCAGGTCACGCACGATTCTCTGATAATGTTTCAAACATTATTATTAATACTAAGCTCATACGGTACATAATAAAATGCTACTCCCGTACTTACCCCGTTATCCCGTTAACTCGGTTTTACTCTTGTTAATTTGAGTTCTTACTTCTCACTCTCTTCTAACACTTTCTTACACTTCTTAGGGCCTTTACATGTCACCAAACAAGGCCTTAACATCTTATAACATCATTAACATTCAAACCCCCATCATTAGAAACCTTTAAAACACTCACGGGGCATTTCTAGGGGTGGTCGGGACTTCGTCCTTACCTAAAGTCCCGGATCAATTGCAAACTTAACTCTCGGGTGAAAATTACACATGGTCCGGGACCTTGTCCTGGAGTATAGTCCCAGACCAAAGCAGGATTTGCACTCTCGACCCTTATTTAGGTGTGGTTCAGGACTTTGTCCAAAGACCGTCCCTGACCCTGCTAAAACCAGCACCAAACTTGATTTTTCAACCCCTATTCAACCCTTAATCCATACTTAATCTTTCCCTAATCTTTCCACAAGTTTTCCACATGTTAAAACACCTTAAACATGCTATAAATCTCTTCAAATCATGGGTCAAACCCTTACTCAAATTCTTACTCAAAACTCACAAATTTCCATTCTCATTTCAACACCTTTGCACACTTGTGCATTTTCTAACTTCCCTTGGCCATTTGCATTTTGTTCTCACTTCATTTGACCATTCCACATCTCCTAAGATAATGCACTTCTAGCACCAAAGTCCTTGTCTCACTCTTAAAGCCTTAAATTCTCATTTTTTTTCCAAAACTCCTAAGGCACTCAAATCACCTCTTAATGTAGCACTCAAGTCCATATAATTCTAGATAAATTTTGACAGAGTTTACCTACTTTCCTAAGCATTTTCACCGCATAAAAACAGCTCACAAATCAGTTCTCCACCCCTGTTTGATTTAGGCATTATCAACTACAACACTTACTACACAACACATTAAATTCCCACCTTGTTCACACATATGTAACAGTTTAGTCTCAAGCTTATTTCCCACACTAAACAACATTGGAAAATCCTCATTACTCCTCCAAATTGTAGTTTCTTAACTACACTAAAACAAGATCATTAATACGACACTAAAATCTGTTTTACAAGTCAAATAAAACCAACTCAAGGTGAGCTTATTACCTTGTTTGTTTTCAGTTTTCTTTCCCTTCTTCCTCTTTCTCTTGTTTTGTAACACCCCATCTCAATCCAATGTGGTTTCGCAACTTAACAACATATATATAAATGTCACAGCGGAATTCAATACACTCCAGGACCTTGCCATGGTCTGACTACAGAATATACCGAACATTAGTACATACAAATCTTACCAATACATATCCTTCTTACAATCCCTCACATCCTATACATCATACTAACTCAAATTGCCATATGAGTGTACATGCACAACTCGTAGGCCACACTTAACCCGTAATGCTTGCACCCCATCTTACTCTCATGACGGCCGCCTCCTGACGTTCACCTGTGTAGTAAAAACAGCCCCCAAAGGGGGTCAGCACGAATGCTGGTACGATCCTCTCATGGCCCCAGGCTTACGTGGCTACGAGACTAATTGTCGATAGCATGGAGGTTGATTAGATGCAAAACATATAGAAGGTGCGATAAAAACAAACCAATTATGAACAAATAAAGTTCAAACACAATGAACGATTAAATGCGTTCCCTAATTAGTGAGTCAATTATTTCACTCCTTAAGTTACGTTTCCTCTAATCTTAGTTCATCCTTATCTTACCTCAATCTTAGTCTTAGAAAACAACCATCCTTTAAAAGGAATGGAAGTAGCTTATCTCAGTCTTATAATACAAACCATCCTTTAAAAGGAATGGTTGCAACTTATCTCAAACCTTATCTCATATGTGCCAACCGTTCTCTCATTGGAACTGGTTAACCCTAGTTCATTGTTTATTTTTGAAATACCCCGAACTTAAATATAGGGATTAAAATTAATCTCACATGTACTTAAGGGCCTAAGGTACCCAATTAATACCAGTAAGGAAAAATAAATCCAAAAGAAATAAATAAACGCTTAAAAAGCGGAAAACGCTAAATAAGTTAAGTAACCATAGGAGGAATGAGACCTCGGTTAGTGTGTTATATGGATTCTAAAGGTTTAATAAGACCTAAATAATATATGGGAACAACTCCCGAAGAAAACGGATCCAAGTAAGGAATTAAAACGCTAATAGAGCTTTAGAGCACGTTTTTCGAGGAAACCCGAAAACGTGACTTTAAGTGGTCAAACGAACCCGTAAAAATTATAAATCATTAAATAATAATTATTAAGCATTTATGAAAGCTTAATAACCAATAAAAAATAAGAAACGAGAAATTCCGGAAAACGGGCCCGGTTAGTGAACAGTACCTAAACCGGGTAAAATAACGAGCGTTTTCTGTAAAAGAAAAAAAACGCTCCAGCTAGTGTGACAGTAAGGGGGCCGGTTTTTACTAGCCAAATAACCCCTCACACACACACATGTAACTAGCTAATTAAATAAGAGAGCAAAAAGCAAATAAAGTGACAAAGGTAAAAGTACCCTACATACTCTCTCACCTCTCACTTTTCTTCTCTCTCTCCCATTTCCTTCTACTCCACCGTACTCCCTCTCTTCTCCTTCCTCTGGCTGCGATTTGAGCTCCCCCTCTACAACCATGGAAGCTCCTCCTTCTACCTCATGCTCAAGCCACATTTGAGCTCCAATCACAAAAATAATTACATATTGTAATCCCCTCATTCTCCTCTATCATTCTCTCTTTTCAAAATTCGGAAAGGATGAGTTTCATCTCCATGGGTTTTCCCCATTCAAAGAGAAAAGCACACCATTATGGAGCATGGAGTCTCCTCTTTCCAACAAAGTAAAAATCTACATGAAAAACTCATGTTTTCTTCATCTCCTTTTATAACCGATTTTTACCATAGGTAATACCTTGTTTTCTCTCTCTCTTTTGAGCAAAATATCGACCTAGCAATGGTGGTGGATTCACCTTCTTGAACCGAGGGCTAAAACCCCTCTTAAAAGCTTCAAAAGGTAAACCCTAGAAATTGTGTTTTAACACATTAAATGAAGTAGCATTAATTTAAGGATTAGTAGTTTAATTGCACTTGTTTTATGTGCTTTGGGTGATGGGAATGGAGTTTGGTAACTCCATTCCCCATATGGCTGATTTGGGCAAGAAAGAGAGAAGAAGGAGAAATGAAGAAGAAAGAAGGAATAAGAGCTTGAGGTAAGAGCTCCTTCTTGATACTAAAATTTAATCCATTGGAGTAATGGGAATGGTTGAACAATGAAGAACCCAAATAATGCACTAGTAATGTAATTGTGAAAGTTTGAGTATTCGTGAATGAGTATTGGATTGTAGGCCTTAGAGCCAATGATTATGTATGTGTTTGGGTATTGTGGATTGAGGAAGTGTTGAGGAATTTATATTTGTATGTGTGCTGGTAGGACCCTTGTATGGGTTGGCTAGATTAGGAATGAATTTGATGAAAAGTGTGTATGTGGAGAAGTAAGGAAAAGTAGGTGAGCTATGGCAAAATTTTGGTAGGAATTATGTATTTAAGAAATGACTTGGTGAATGGTAGAACCAAGGTATGTATTTGGATTAGTAGAGATGTTTAGTGGCAGTGGAATGGTAGTTGTAGTATGAGGGATAGGAAATGTAAAATCTGTAACAAAGTATAGAAATACATTGGAGAAGTTAGGAAGAATTAGTGTGTAAGAATTTGGTGACAAGAGTGTTGGACTTGAAGAGGAGAGGCAATGCATTGTAGGCCTTGAAATGGCATTAGGAGAGGAAATTATGTATGGAGGAGGTAGGAACCAAAATCTGTAGCAAAGAGGTATTAAGTAGCATTGTAAAACTAAAAAGAAGTAGTGTGCAAGGTTGGTAAGAGGAGAGTAGGACTTGGGTATAGGTAATGTAATGGCTTGGAAATGTATTTGGGATGCTAGGAGTGACATTGGTAGAGGAAATATTGAATGGTAGGAGTTGTAGGAAAATCTGTAGCATTAGAGAAGGAAAAACTGTTGTAAGTGTTGAAAGGAAGTGAGGGAAATTGTAAGTTGTTTGATGGATTTAGGAATGGATTTGGTGGATGAACTAAGGTGATTTAGAGGCTTAATTAGTGCTAAATCATGTGGATTACATGTAGGAAGATTGGGGAAGAGATGGGTAAGAAAAGAAGTGAAAAACAAAATCTGTAGGCAGGTTCTGGACCTGTCCGACCCATAGGGGGTCGGACAGTGGGTCGGACGGCACATAGGCGCGACGATAAACCTTTCTGTAATGGTCCGACCCAGAACCGTGGATCGGACGTGGGTCGGACAGGCAAAAAAAACAGGTCGAAGTTTCTGACTTCGTCTGACCCAGAGCCTGGGTCGGACAGTGGTCGGACGGAGCAGGGACACGGGACCGAAACCTTCTGGAACGGTCCGACCTAGAGGGTATGGGTCGGATGGAATAGTTCTGGGTCGGACGGGGAGAATTTCAGAGAACGGTAATCTACTGGAATGGTCCGACCCAGGGCTTGGGTCGGACGGTGGGTCGGACGACCCATAACTTACAAAAAAAAAAACTATAGGGTTATAACTAGTATGTATATATCTATGTAAGTAAACCATGGACAAGTAATGAAAAAGAAAGTAAATGAAAAAATAAGTGTAAAGAATGCAAAGACTTAGTAAGTATGAATTAGGAAATGTAAGAGTAATCGAATTAGGTTCATGATAGTTAGAGTAATCATTCAATTATATGGATATCATAGGAACTTGATTTGTGGACACCGGAGGAACGTTGGGATACAAGTACAACGGTGAAAGGTATGATTTCTTCATGCCCTGTATCCTAATCTGGTTACCCCGATTTGTGTGCTTACTTGATCACCTAATAAGATAAATGCACGAATCAGACTATATTGCACTTACTGTGTTGTTTACATTGTTGATATTTGTCTTGAACAATAGTTTGTATAATTCATGAAACATATGAATGATGATGATGTGTATTGTATTTTGTAGTGTACTTGTATGTGCACTGTATTTTGTATGGATGTGTATATGAGCTTGTACTGTATTGTTGTGGCTTGAATGTTGACTTGTGCTAATTCCTAACTATCTAACTCCTAACTTAAGTGAGTAAATTGGAATGAGTACAAGTCCGATATAGCTTCGGCCACGCGTGAGGATGCGGAGTCACAAGAGGTTGGCTGCAATTCCTGACTCTTAAACTGGTCCGCGACCCAAATCCCTTAAATGGGTAGCATCCCGGATTAGTGAGTCAAGTAAATCCCGGAGGTGGGACGGTGTAGTCCCCAGGGCCGGAGGTCCCGACGACTTAACTTGAGTAAGAGTAAGAGTAAGTAAGTATGGATCCGTAAGTAAGTATGTGTATGAGTATGTATGTGTATGAAGTAATGAGTAAAAGAGTAATCTCCACCCGATTAACCCGGGTGGACCAATGAAGCTAACAAGAATTGTATATTGTGTATGTAATGAGTATGTGTAATTCGGAAGAGGTAAGTATGTATTGGTTGGTTTATATCGTATCCTTGTATGAACTGAATTGTATGTATGTATGTTGTGTAAGTATTATGGTACTGTGTGTAAGAGCATGTATGCATGTATGCTTGTATGAAATGAACCGCTTGTATTCGACCAAGTGGTCGGCGTACCCTCACTAGTACGCGGGGTATGCGGTTATCATGCTTGGCGAAAGCTTACCCCTTCGGGGGACATTTTTAGTGTGCAGGTACCCGAAACGAATATGGTCAAGGAAGAGACCGGAGGCACACCCTGGTATTTGGAAGTAAGTAGCGTGTGAGGAACGGGTAGTAAGTAGTCTCTTAGTGAGTATGTGTGAACTTTGAAGAGATAGTACATTGTATAAGGATCTTAGTAAACTCGGTATGTAGATTATATTGTATTGTACTTGGAGTATTGTATTGAGTGGAGGTTGTAGTAGCATTTGGTAAATGGAGAATGCATTGTAGATTGTAGTACTCGGGATTCCGGTCCATCAGACCGATGCTGTATGTAATAGGAGTAGCCTTGTTGGTCACGTGGGTGGCTAACGGCATTGTATCACCCAATGTATGTAAGTAGGTATCCGCTGCGTGTATCTGATGAGCAAGGAGATTGGACGTTAATGACTGTATTAATAGCAGGGGTGTTACAAAAAGTGGTATCAGAGCGAAGTATCGCTCTGACGACTGGAAATACCGAGTTAGGGATACCGAGTTAGGGATACCGAGTTAGGAATTAGAAGCTTAGGGCTAAGGGCTGAGTGTTAGCATTGGAGATATGCTAGTTAGGAACTACCGGTGAGTACCGGATACCTACAATACCAGACCCGCCCTCCACTAACCCTATTGTATAACTTGGAAAGTACGCCAGAGAGAAGGAAAGTCCTCTCATACTCGGGAAAACCCGATCTGGCAGTGGTAAGGAAATCACACAGTAAACAAGAACTTGATAAGTAGTAGATTCCAAGAACTGAAAGTCCCGGAGATGGACCCCAGCTGAATCACAACACCGCACGTAATAGCGGTAGAATGAGCACTCCAACCACGAGGAGGCTATAACTTGCAACAGCATGGGGCGACCTGCTTAGCAGTCGCGAAACCTAGCTAGTCAACCAACAGCAGGACAGAAGCACTAACCGTGCAACGGAATGAAAAAGGGAGCAGTAACGGAACCCGAGACACAAGTCTACGGGATAGTAATACTGGAATAATGCCACCAACGGTATGCTAGCCGACTAAGGACATAGTCGAAAGCGGTTAACTCCAAAACTACAATGCCATCGAGGTTGCAATGCCTGGCCAATATAGCTCAGACAACTACAATAACAACCATGAGATATAATCTAATAGGACTACAAGCGTAGTGCCTAAACAAGGAAGGCTCAGTAACCACCACAAATGTGTGGGAACGAGCCACAAGGAGCGACACTAAACCAAATAGAACGGAAACCTCCAAGGAGTGGAGAAGTACCCAGGTCTACGACAGCCATGTCTAGACCACCAAGAAGCTACCTAAAGGAGCGAGTATACCAATTATAGATCAATAAGATCGAGGGAAGCGCCAACAAGACTATAAAAACAAGTGGAAACCATACCGGGATCGGTATAGGATTACTCAAAAACCACCAGTACCACGCACTTGCCACGACAAGTGCAGTAAAGATAGAGATATGTAAAGGGACACTAACACGTCACAAGTACATAGTAATGTACGGTGACTGTAACGAAACAACCACAGGATCACACATCCTAACAACCAGACGTATGGAACCTTGGAGAGGCCTAACGGCCCGACCACTGTATTTAGAACATACCAGTCAGCGAGAGGCTAGACTTGGTCAAGACCTCAAACGTGGCGATGCCATGAGAGATTTCTTTTAACACCGAACCATTGTTTTAAAACCCAAAATTTTCTTTTCAAAACCACAACTCTCTTCTAAAAACCTTGGATTTTAAAACCAGACCAACGACATTATGGTGAGTATCATAGGATGATACAAGAGGAGTTGGCAACAGAATACTTCACCTAGGCGTGTGACGAACACTACGAGTATACCCGTTACGGGATGTGGGACAACCGCACTCCGAAGGAGCTTGCGGGCCCGACGTATAGTTGGGTAAGTGGTAACGTATCAACATGGTACCCCACATATGTATACCGGTAGTGTACGACACACGGGAAGTAGTCGACTCCGTTCTACGGACCATCAGTAAGTTCAAACCAGAACAGCTGGACACCTCAGACGACCAAGTATCAAGGAACTCAGAGAATCCATCTGAAGATGAGGAATGAAGACTGGGAAGTGCAAAAGCACAGACTAGTAATATAGACATTGGACATGTCTCGAGGACGCCAAACAAATACGTGATAGCTGGAAGGGATACCCAGCCTAAACACAGTAAGGCAGTTGCCTAACGTGAACACCACAATGCTCAGCAAACGGGACAGAACTCCCAAGAGCAATCACAAGATTACTACGAAGCACAATCCATCATTGAAGAGGAATATAAACCTAGTCAAGAATACTAGGAGCAAGCGTAAACAGTCTACCCAAGAACGGGAGACGTCATACCCCAAAAGGGACGACTCAAGTACAATACCATAAGACGGTATAGAGGACAAACACGTTATAAACATTAGCCGGATGTAACGGCACAGCTACCAACACCCAGGAGCGATCCTTGAAGGGTGTCTGCGTTAACAACAGTGAACAAGCGTAATGATATGAGCACAGGAGCTAAAACGGACACTCGATTAGGACACCGAAGGGATTTCACTTAACAGGAAATGCCCTAAAATACTGAGAGGCACCTATTAACACGGATTGCCTAAAGGCCTCCTATGAACGGAAGCGTGATGCCACGACTTACCATGGAGCCCAATAATATCTCCAACCTGTGACAGTGTACATGGAGTGGAAACATGTATGAGTAGCTCGCAAAGAGCATAGTTTGCAGCAATATGGCTCTAAAGCCATAAACCAAATACGTTATATGAACTCAAACGGTTGCAAAACCCACACCATTAGTAACAAGACTTGCAAGAGGGATCGCCTCATACGACAAGAAATCAACAACTGGACCATAAATTCAAACCCAACATTCTGAGTGGCTTGGAGTAATGACCAACCAATGTCACTGTCACTAGAGCATCAGCCTAGTATACAGTTGACGGAGTTCTTAATTACCGCCATGCCTTCTGTAGCAATGGTAGCACAGAGGCATAAGAATCATGATAATGCCAACATTGGCCTAGTCCACACTTGGACACTACGAGAAACCCAAGGGAAGGTACCCCTCGTTAACCAAAGACCACCAATGCGGTAATGATGTGAACCCTTAGAAAAGGCTTCCATCTATTATAACAATAAAACCACGCAATAGATATTGCCAAGGGGTGATGGAGTAAGGAAATGAGAATTCCAAACCATTACGACTTAAGGAGTAAGCATACTCCATGTGCATCCATATATATAGTGGACCATTATGTAAACACCAACATGGCAAACCTTGTCATTAACCTATGAGTGGAGAAACCCCTCAACAAGAACCTTCACTTGTCAGTGATAGAATACCCTCCAATTGGAGAACAGGACCAGAAAACCCTTGAAGTTTCATGGGATGTCCTGGTAATATACATACAAGCAAACTACACAGCTAGAGCCTAAACCAATGCTCAGCACCGAAAGGCAATAATTATCAAAGCAATTAATGTGAACACACATTGAACACCATGAATGATTAACGCCCAAGAGAGCTTATGACCCGATGAGTTATCTCACCCTTGGTCAACCAAGATACTTGGTAGCCGTATCATGAATGATGATGGAATGTGAGGTAAGCTAACCTACACATGAAACCTAAAATGGAAGAACATCTCCACATTGGGAAGATATTAATATTGTGGTATGCTACGACAACCGTCATACACACGAACATTGGAAACCCCAGGGTATTCATACCATAAGGGAATGGTGCCAATGACAATGGCAATGAGTAAAGAGAAACTATCACAGTAACAGAAACAGTAAAAACGATGTTGTATAATGAGTAAGAATACAGTGCGCAACAAGCGACCGATATGACGAAGTAGCAGACAATGACACGGAGTATAAGTACGAGATGACACACAGAAATATTCTTTCCTATCACATAAGTGACTTACTGTCAAGCGTTTACGCCTCTGCACTCTGTATGACTGAGTGTTTTGGCATTGCACTTGTTCAGCTAATGATCTAATGAGATGGTTAGGGATATAGAGAATGTAAACCGTAGTAAATCTTCCTTTCACCACAAACATGGCATAAGCCAGTTAAGCAAGCTTAGCAACAACCGTGCGGCCTAAGGCCAAAGGAGCACGAAGAGTGTACAACACACTAGTAATCACAAGATGTGAATTCCATTGGAATATAAGGTGAAAGGAGATACAGGGAAGTCACTAGGGCCGACGCATAGAAATGCAAGATCATACAAGTAAAGAACACTTGTACTGAACCAGAAGAACTGGGATGATTTAAAAGCTAGTGACAACAGAGGAAGCACTACAGCTGAGTGGTGACTTAACCTCGCCCGACAATAAGTCAGAGGAGCTTAATGAATAATCGTGGAAGCACAAAAAGCATGTGCAGTAGATTACCAGAGAGCTGGTTATAAGTCTTAAACTCATTGAGTTCAAACACGGTAAAAGAATACCACATTTGTCTAGTAAACCTTATTCCCATAATAGACGGATAAAAAGGTGATGTATAGCACATTAATGATAACACGAAGGGTAAGTAACCCAAGCTATCAGGGTCGCGCAGCAGAAGCTAGTGGGCCCTAGCTAGGAGACAATATACCTAGTGAGTATAATACAATGGCTATTAATGCCTTGAGGCCTGATAGGCTAGAACTGAATTAACGATGAGTTAAATAAACTCATATAAGAACTCTCGGTGCAAAGAATAAACCATTGGTATGGTTAAGACCCTTTGACCAGAGCATATTCTATAGTACACCGTAGTGAAGCTAAACGCTTCAGATTGCCCAAATTGATTAAACCAATGTTTAATAATAATAACATACGGTAGATTATGTGGGCGTAATCCATTTTAGGGGGTAGAGCGAAAACCGCTTAATGCAAGTTTTATAAATAACACACATAAAACTATAATGTGCATAGCACAAATGAGAAATTATTCGATGAGTGGTACTTACGTTATATAAACATACATATTCATTCATATTGAATTGTGGTAACTAAGCATTAGACATGCAAATACCATGGGATGAATATACCCATCTTGTAACACCAGTGTAAGAGTATTGGTAAAGAAGAGTAATGAGTGGTGGACGGAGCTCCACAAGTATTGTAACCTTTGAAGAAGTTGTACGAAATGAATGAGGATAGTAGATGAATGAAGTTTATGAGTAGTGGAATCGTAAGTAAAATATTTGAAACAATTGAAGACAACTAAATCTTAGAAGTGAAGTATTCCTTAGTTAGAATATAGGATATGATGGTGAGTAATGGATGGAAGTAGTGAAGGTTGATGAAATGAGCATTAGGATTGAACCATGGAGTAAAGCATCTGGGAAATAGAGTGAGGATGATTGATGGACTGATTCCATCCTTTGGAGATGTATGGATTCGTAATCACGACTAGAAAGAATAAAAAGATAGAAGATGAAAACAATTAAATTATTTGTTTGATTGAACCTGATGTGGGAAGTCGAACTTGATCCTGATCAGATCAAGGGAAACCGAACACAAATTGGGGTGGAAAGATAGTTCAACACTGATGCTGATCACATCAGGGTCGAATGATTCTTGAAGCTCCCCTGAAGTGGTCACAAGAATCACACATAGGATAGAAGTAATGAATATAAATTGGAATATGGAGTCATGTGTTTTAGAAAATTTAATTGGTAGTAGTGAAAGAATTTCCCTTAGTATGGAGAATGAGGATTTGCTGGAAGCATATACCGGAGAAGGTAGTAGTGTAGCATGTTGTATCATTCCAAGGGCAGCGGGACGCAGAGGAGTCCTGCGTCGAGATGACCTGAGTGCCTGCGGGATTGTAATGTGTATTGCATTGCTTTGGGAATAGCCTTGCATTGTATGTATGTATAAATCGGTAATGAGGAACCGGATGGTCGGTAGTAATGTGGATTGGAGTGATTATTGTGCATTAGTACGGCATGGTATGGTATAGTATGTAGGAACCTTGAGTAACGGATTTGGGATTGTAAGAGGAAGAAGGATTGGCTTTGGTATTAGACACATAAGAATGAGTAAGCATTGTAAACCTATAACCTCGAACAACTTTGAGGACAAAGTTCCTAAGGGGGGTAGATTGAAATACCCCGAACTTAAATATAGGGATTAAAATTAATCTCACATGTACTTAAGGGCCTAAGGTACATAATTAATACCAGTAAGGAAAAATAAATCCAAAAGAAATAAATAAACGCTTAAAAAGTGGAAAACGCTAAATAAGCGTTAAGTAACCATAGGAGGAATGAGACCTCGGTTAGCGTTTATATGGATTCTAAAGGTTTAATAAGACCTAAATAATATATGGGAACAACTCCCGAAGAAAACGGATCCAAATAAGGAATTAAAACGCTAATAGAGCTTTAGAGCACGTTTTTCGAGGAAACCCGAAAACGTGACTTTAAGTGGTCAAACGAACCCGTAAAAATTATAAATCATTAAATAATAATTATTAAGCATTTATGAAAGCTTAATAACCAATAAAAATAAAAAAACGAGAAAATTCCGGAAAAACGGGCCCGGTTAGTGAACAGTACCTAAACCGGGTAAAATAACGAGCGTTTTCTGTAAAAGACAAAAAAACGCTCCAGCTAGTGTGACAGTAAGGGGGCCGGTTTTACTAGCCAAATAACCCTCACACACACACATGTAACTAGCTAATTAAATAAGAGAGCAAAAAGCAAATAAAGTGACAAAGGTAAAAGTACCCTACATACTCTCTCACCTCTCACTTTTTTCTCTCTCTCCCATTTCCTTCTACTCCACCGTACTCCCTCTCTTCTCCTTCCTCTGGCTGCGATTTGAGCTCCCCCTCTACAACCATGGAAGCTCCTCCTTCTACCTCATGCTCAAGCCACATTTGAGCTCCAATCACAAAAATAATTACATATTTGTAATCCCCTCATTCCTCTATCATTCTCTTTTCAAAATTCGGAAAGGATGAATTTCATCTCCATGGGTTTTCCCCATTCAAAGAGAAAAAACACCATTATGGAGCTTGGAGTCTCCTCTTTCCAACAAGGTAAAAATCTACATGAAAAACTCATGTTTCTTCATCTCCTTTTAAACCGATTTTTACCCATAGGTAATACCTTGTTTTCTCTCTCTCTTTTGAGCAAAATATCGACCTAGCAATGGTGGTGGATTCACCTTCTTGAACCGAGGGCTAAACCCCTCTTAAAAGCTTCAAAAGGTAAACCCTAGAAATTGTGTTTTAAACTTTAAATGAAGTAGCATTAATTTAAGGATTAGTAGTTTAATTGCACTTGTTTTATGTGCTTTGGGTGATGGGAATGGAGTTTGGTAACTCCATTCCCCATATGGCCGATTTGGGCAAGAAAGAGAGAAGAAGGAGAAATGAAGAAGAAAGAAGGAATTAAGAGCTTGAGGTAAGAGCTCCTTCTTGATACTAAAATTTAATCCATTGGAGTAATGGGAATGGTTGAACTAATGAAGGAACCCAAAATAATGCACTAGTAATGTAATTGTGAAAGTTTGAGTATTCATGAATGAGTATTTGGATTGTAGGCCTTAGAGCCAATGAATTATGTATGTGTTTGGGTATGTGGATTGAGGAAGTGTTGAGGAATTTATATTTGTATGTGTGCTGGTAGGACCCTTGTATGGGTGTGGCTAGATTAGGAATGAATTTGATGAAAAGTGTGTATGTGGAGAAGTAAGGAAAAGTAGGTGAGCTATGGCAAAATTTTGGTAGGAATTATGTATTAAGAAATGACTTGGTGAATGGTAGAACCAAGGTATGTATTTGGATTAGTAGAGATGTTTAGTGGCAGTGGAATGGTAGTTGTAGTATGAGGGATAGGAAATGTAAAATCTGTAACAAAGTGTATAGAAATACATTGGAGAAGTTAGGAAGAATTAGTGTGTAAGAAATTGGTGACACGAGTGTTGGACTTGAAGAGGAGAGGCAATGCATTGTAGGCCTTGAAAATGGCATTAGGAGAGGAAATTATGGATGGAGGAGGTAGGAACCAAAATCTGTAGCAAAGAGGTATTAAGTAGCATTGTAAAACTAAAAAGAAGTAGTGTGCAAGGTTTGGTAAGAGGAGAGTAGGACTTGGGTATAGGTAATGTAATGGCTTGGAAATGTATTTGGGATGCTAGGAGTGACATTGGTAGAGGAAATATTGAATGGTAGGAGTTGTAGGAAAATCTGTAGCATTAGAGAAGGAAAAACTGTTGTAAGTGTTGAAAGGAAGTGAGGGAATTGTGTAAGTTGTTTGATGGATTTAGGAATGGATTTGGTGGAAGAACTAAGGTGATTTAGAGGGCTTAATTAGTGCTAAATCATGTGGGATTACATGTAGGAAGATTGGGGAAGAGATGGGTAAGAAAAGAAGTGAAAAACAAAATCTGTAGGCAGGTTCTGGACCTGTCCGACCCATAGGGTGGGTCGGACGGCACATAGGCAGCGACGATAAACCTTTCTGTAATGGTCCGACCCAGAACCGTGGATCGGACGTGGGTCGGACAGGCAAAAAAAACAGGGTTGAAGTTTCTGACTTCGTCCGACCCAGAGCCTGGGTCGGACAGTGGGTCGGACGGAGCAGGGACACGGGACCGAAACCTTCTGGAACGGTCCGACCCAGAGGGTATGGGTCGGACGGAATAGTTCTGGGTCAGACGGGGAGAATTTTAGAGAACGGTAATCTACTGGAATGGTCCGACCCAGGGCTTGGGTCGGACGGTGGGTCGGACAACCCATAACTTAAAAAAAAAAAAACTATAGGGTTATAACTAGTATGTATATATATATACATATATGTATACCCACCTATACATATGTATATATCTATGTAAGTAAACCATGGACAAGTAATGAAAAAGAAAGTAAATGAAAAAAATAAGTGTAAAGAATGCAAAGACTTAGTAAGTATGAATTAGGAAATGTAAGAGTAATCGAATTAGGTTCATGATAGTTAGAGTAATCATTCAATTATATGGATATCATAGGAACTTGATTTGTGGACACCGGAGGAACGTTGGGATACAAGTACAACGGTGAAAGGTATGATTTCTTCATGCCCTGTATCCTAATCTCGTTACCCCGATTTGTGTGCTTACTTGATCACCTAATAAGATAAATGCACGAATCGGACTATATTGCACTTACTTGTGTCTGTTTACATTGTTCTTGATATTTGTCTTGAACAATAGTTTGTATAATTCATGAAACATATGAATGATGATGATGTGTATTGTATTTTGTAGTGTACTTGTATGTTGCACTGTGTATTTGTATGGATGTGTATATGAGCTTTGTACTGTATTGTTGTGGCTTGAATGTTGACTTGTGCTAATTCCTAACTATCTAACTCCTAACTTAAGTGAGTAAATTGGAATGAGTACAAGTCCGATATAGCTTCGGCCACGCGTGAGGATGCGGAGTCACAAGAGGTTGGCTGCAATTCCTGACTCTTAAACTGGTCCACGGCCCAAATCCCTTAAATGGGTAGCATCCCGGATTAGTGAGTCAAGTAAATCCCGGAGGTGGGACGGTGTAGTCCCCAGGGCCGGAGGTCCCGACGACTTAACTTGAGTAAGAGTAAGAGTAAGTAAGTATGGATCCGTAAGTAAGTATGTGTATGAGTATGTATGTGTATGAAGTAATGAGTAAAAGAGTAATCTCCACCCGATTAACCCGGGTGGACCAATGAAGCTAACAAGAATTGTATATTGTGTATGTAATGAGTATGTGTAATTCGGAAGAGGTAAGTATGTATTGGTTGGTTTATATCGTATCCCTTGTATGAACTGAATTGTATGTATGTATGTTGTGTAAGTATTATGGTACTGTGTGTAAGAGCATGTATGCATGTATGCTTGTATGAAATGAACCGCATGTATTCGACCAAGTGGTCGGCGTACCCTCACTAGTACGCGGGGTATGCGGTTATCATGCTCGGCGAAAGCTGACCCCTTCGGGGGACATTTTTTAGTGTGCAGGTACCCGAAACGAATATGGTCAAGGAAGAGACCGGAGGCACACCCTGGTATTTGGAAGTAAGTAGCGTGTGAGGAACGGGTAGTAAGTAGTCTCTTAGTGAGTATGTGTGAACTTTGAAGAGATAGTACATTGTATAAGGATCTTAGTAAACTCGGTATGTAGATTATATTGTATTGTACTTGGAGTATTGTATTGATTGGAGGTTGTAGTAGCATTTGGTAAATGGAGAATGCATTGTAGATTTGTAGTACTCGGGATTCCGGTCCATCAGACCGATGTTGTATGTAATAGGAGTAGCCTTGTTGGTCACGTGGGTGGCTAACGGCATTGTATCACCCAATGTATGTAAGTAGGTATCCGCTGCGTGTATCTGATGAGCAAGGAGATTGGACGTTAATGACTATATTAATAGTAGGGGTGTTACAATTTTTGTAGGGCTTGGTTAACCCTAGCCAGCAGTAGGACACTTACCGGCAATAAACAACATTCTTAAATTGTTGGGGATGTAGGCTAGATCCCCCCATGCCATCTTAAAGCCACCTACCTTGGACTGGATGTCCAATGTAGCTGAGCCGGTCAACCGACCCTAGGCTACAAGTCCGAAGACAAGTCCTTAATAGGAAGTCAGATCTGCTTTAGATACCGACCCCCTTTCCTTAGCATGCATGACCGGAGTCAGTCCCGGGTTCCTCACTCCCCCCAAGTACCAGTTAGTAAAAGTCTTAAGACCATGTTTGTTGGATAAATCTCGTTCGATTTTTAACAAACTAATATTAGGGAGTGTTCCTTAGTCTCACACAATTCCTTACTAAACATTAGTTAGTAGGTTCTCACGGTAAGTTGTGTTAGTTTTCAAACATCACACAACAATACAATAAACATAATGTTCCAGTTGCATGCTGTATCTTGTTTAGTGAGCACACAAAAACAAATAGCACACAAGCCGAGGGACACCTAGTTAGCAAGCAGGTCACAAGAAGAACTATACCCTTTGTTATACCCAAAATTTCAACCCCCCCGGAGTAGTCTCAAAGGCATACGTGTTACAAAGGGCAAAATGGTCAAAGTGCACCAATACAGGATTTTCCAGGGACATTCATGGGATTTTCTATTTTCATATGACTTGTTCATCATCTCCAGGCATTTCCAAATATCATAGTCTTTATGAAAGGTATTTCATGATTTTCTGATAATGCTTATTAATAAGCTAGTCTCTTTAATAATTAACACATGAAATAGCCTCAAAATAGAAATAAAAAGGTTTTCAAAATTAAAATAAAATTGTCACATGGTTAGCATGACTACATACAGTCATAAACCTGAAATATTTTATTTGGAACCTTATCCCAAAATTTAAAGAGAAATTCAATCATTTTTGCAATTTTCTCTCTCCTCTGGAAAATACCGAAATAAAAAAAAAATGTCATCAAATTTTAACACAAGATAGAGGATGATTCTTAGAGAATAATGCCGTTAAAATTTTGTTATTTCGACTTTCCAATCGTAAGTTATGAATTATGGGAGATTCCAGATTGTAAGATTTTTATCTAATCGGTTATTTATCGAAATAACCTGATTCCAACTCTCAAAATTCCTAAAAATCATCTTTTATCTTTGGTTAAAATTTCAGAATTTTTATCAACCTGTAGCACGTTTTAAAAAATCAGATTCTCTTAGAGCACAAAATCAAGGTTTTAGATAAAAATCTTGTTCTATCAACTTGGCCATGCTCTTTCTATAAAAGGCCTTCCAAAAAACGACCTAGGGCAGAGGAGATCATCCCCATAGTCAGAAAACACAGCCGTCTACTTGCCTCCCACGTTTTCAACACTCCCAACACCGAAACTCTATCGAAATCATCTCAAAATCACCAAAAACACATTCTTTCTTCTCCCATTGAAATTCCAAGAATCAAAACACCACAAATATAGAACCAAAACGTGCTTAACACAAGGAAGAAGAGGTCAGAAGCTCGGGTCAAAGTCGAACCGGATCGGCCACCAATGAAGCTTTTAGAGATTCCCGACGTGAAGGAACAACAAATTTTCGAAATCAAAACAGGGTAAAAACCAAATTCTCTAACCCTTCTGGTATAAATACACTTCTGGTTGAAATTGCTAACCGAATTGATTTTTCCTTGCTTCTGAATTAAGGTTTGTTTGTTTTCTGCCTTCTAACTTGTTCGTTAAGTTTCGCACTAAATTCGATTTCAAATTGAAAACTTTCAATCACTAACGTCTTGTACATCTTTCAGGCTACACACCCATAAAATTTGAGCCAAAAACACCTTCGGGAATAGCCTCAACGCCGCCGTCTGAGGGCGGTCCGCACCCACGGACGTCATGTCCGGGGTCCCGGACTCCCTGTCCGTAAGCCCGGACGCCCCCGGACGGTGGCGGGATATTTTTATTTTCAAAAGTTAGGGTTTTATAAAACATGTCTGGGCCCACGGACGTCCTGTCCGTGGCCCCGAACTTTTCAACATCCTGTTTCTGTTTAAATTTGACTTTTCTGTGCATTTAGGTTAACTGGGGTCCGTGGGTTTGGACATTAGGTCCGTGGTCACGGACGGAATTAAAATTTGACCTAATTTTGCCTCCGAAACCCTAGTTTAGGTAGTTTTAATTTCACTTTAATTTTATGTCAAAAAAATGAAAAATTACAAAAAAATCAGAAGCGCGCACTTAGGTTAAAACGACTCGTAATAAGCAGTAATTAAAACTAAGTAGAGGAAAAACGACTTCTGGGGTAATGAAAGTAATTGAACCCTAATTTAGTCGAATATCAAGCCCCCGAACCCGAACTCTCCTTTCCTAATTTGATCTAGGTTAAAATTAGGTGGCGACTCATAATAGGTTCCAGTGAGCTAGCTTAGGTTTTAATAATTATTGTTATATGACATAGTTATTAATCTTAGGTTATAAGTGGACCTAAAACTCGATTAGATCCTAATCAGCTTAATCCACATAGGATAGGGGTTTAAAATCGAGGCTCACAGACTGGCGACTCTGCTGGGGACCACTTCTTAATTTTAACATGTTTAATTTTAAGAAAGAGGGCTTAACTCGAAAATGTTTATTTATGGCTTTATTACATTGTTTGTTCACTTTTGTGCGCACTTTAATTTTCTACACCCTTGCATCATATGAGAGCGAGGGTCCATGCAAACTGATTTCACCCCGGGACCCGTTTGAGGGTCCCCTGTCAGGGACTCACACCTTTTAGGTGATGTGAATAAGCGGGGGAAAAGAGGAGGATGTCGTCTAACCACATCCCCTTAATACCTGGGCTTTAGCCCCAAGCGTTTTCCTGGCAGTGCCCTTACCAAGCCCAATGTTTGGTCATTCAAAGACCCGTCCGTAGACGCACACTTAACAATGATGTGAAAAAAGTGAGGAAGCCCAAAGAGAATAGCGTGCAAGCCCTATTCCTTTGTGGTGACCTGGGCCCAAGCCCCAAGCACCTCTCCGGATCGATCCATACCCAGATTGATTTAACCGTCAAGTGAGGACATGTTGAATTTGTGTGGGCCTTGTTTGCTTGTGTGATCGGTCCACTACCCAGCCTAGAAATTGATAGGAGTTTCCCCTACATCAACTTAGCCCAACCCGAATTGGCAGCTCTATTGTTTGCGGCCCAGAGGCCCTGTTTGATTTAATATGTGAGTCATTTGGGCTTCGGCCCAAAAGTTTAGACTTAGGTGATTTCTATCTTTCGGCCCAATTTGAATTATCAATTTAGTTCTAGGCCTATGAAAAACAAATCCACCTAAAGCAATCCATAAAAATCCATCAAGCCTTTCCGTTTCAAGGCCCATTCTAGTCCAGGAAGACTTTTCACTCGGGTTTTGACCCACGATCCTAGACATGGGTATCATCTTCAGGCCCAATCATAATTACTCGGCCCAATTCACATCCAGAACATGGTTTAGAAATCACTTCGGCCCATGCGCTTTACTTCTAGCCCAAACACATTCTGACCCAAGCGCCCAATTCTCGGAACATTCCGGCTCAAGAGCCACATTCTTCAAACATTTCAGCCTAGGCACCAGTTCACAGCTCATGAATCATTCCGGCCCATGTGTCTCTCTTCCAACTCATTTCGGGCCTCAGTGCCTACCCACAATCTTTAAAACATTCCTGCTCATATGCTTTTCTTGCAGCCCAAACAAGTTTTAGCCTAAAACTTCTTTGTGGCCGAGAATTTTAGCTCAGGTCACTTTTGTTTTCCAACAGATAAGCCCAAATCTCAAGTATGGCAGAGGGAGGAAATCCAATCAACATGGATGCCCAGTTAGCCGAAGAATTCAATGAGATGCTGAAAAAGATTGAGCGCATGGAGAGGGCCACCAAGCCAGCCGGTTTTGACTACTTCTACACTGGATTATATCCCAAGGTTGATCTCCCTCCAAAGTTGAAATTGCCAACACTTCCTCTATACAAAGGTTCCTCCGACCCACAGCTTCATTTGGCAATGTTCGACAGAGAAATGTCCATTCTTTCGCTGAGCAACATGCAGAAGGCCAAGGTATTCGCTCGCTATCTTGATGAAATTCCTCAGCATTGGTACATAACTCAAGGATGAATACCAAGAGCTACGAGGAGGTATGTGAAGCTTTTCTGCATCATTTCGAGTTCGCTAGAAGTTTTGGAGTCACCAGGACTGATCTTGCAAGCACACGACAAACAAAAGGTGAATCAATGACCGACTTCGTCAAGCGTTGGAGGACGAAGGCAGCCGCTATGCTCACAAAGATGGACGAACAGGAGCAAATCCGAATGGTAATCGAGAATATGCAGAAGCAATACAATGACAAGCTGAAATTCACATACTTTCCTATTTTGACTTGCTGATGGGACAAGTTGGTGTCCTAGAGGAATTGATCAATAAGGGAGAATTAAAGCTTGGGAACTCAGAAAACACCGGAAATGGTTCAAGGATAGCAGCTTGCATCCAAAGAGGCATCCAAAAGAGAACCAGGCAGCATGAGGTAAACACCATTCGACGATTAGGAGAGTCAGGTTGGGCCATTGGAGCATTAGAGCCACCTAGAAAGAAACTCCGTCAGAGAGAGTTCACAGACATTGGCCAACCGTTGAGCCAGACTTTTAAAAGCTCCAGGAGTGAAACATACTACAACCTCTCACCCCCCGGCCTGGGGTCCCTCAGAAAGGAAGAAATCTAAGTCAGTTTTGCAAGTACCACCAATTACCCGGTCACGACACCGATGATTGCAAGGCTTTGAGGCACACGATCCAGGACCTCTTTGACCAGGGATTTCAATGCGACGGTATTTAAGAGAATGTTTTTGTTAGAAATCACTTTAAATTCACAGTTCTTAGTTTAGACTTTAGAATATTTCGTTTCCATTTTGTTTTCCTTTTTAGTATACTTTGAGTAGCTTTTTGATGTATGTACTCAGTATTGTTCAATTTATTTGCCATTAATAAAGCTTCTGCATCCTTCACATCTTTAAGAAAGTCATGTACAAATGTTTCGTAATAAAATGCTTTTTCTCTAACAAAACAAAAAAATGGTTTGAGTATGTCTGCTGATAAAGGCACATGAAACAATCATCTTCTGGCAATAGAACAAGACGAGTCGTCTTTTTGCTTCCAAAAGGGTGAACATGTCCGTCCAAACACCGTCACAAAACATCCAAAACAATCCACAAAGCGGTCTAAACTCTACATCTGTTTTAAGTGTTGTCATAAACCCCAAATCAATACTGGGGGCAATCTGAGCTCGGGATCGTCGTCTTTAATCTTTCGTTTAAGCGTGTGAACTAGTCTCTGAGTGAAATTCACGAGAGTGTCTTGAGCGGAAAAGCCATGAGTGAACGAGCGTATCATTTTTACATGACTCTAGTGAGACCACATTCAAAGGTAAGGTAAACGGCATAACTCCAACCGAAGGAGATATTTTGTAAATTTACTGATAAGTGTCCAAATGAGCATGATTTATAGGTGTATTTCATATATAATATTAACACTTTTCTTGCTCATTTCTCCACTTCGGTTAGTTTTCCTCTAGTTTATGTTTTATTATTATCTCACTAATTTATTGGTTTAACATGAGGAAAACCAAGCTGGGACTAAAGTAGATAAAGAGACGAACACATAGACGCAAACGGCTCGAAAAACGGAGCCCAAACGAACAATCTAGAGCCGGTCGAAGTTAGAAGAAACAAGTCACGACAACCTCTGCGACGTCGAGATAACTGGCGGACTAGAGGGGCGCAACCGCCTCGCGGACAACAGAGAGACAACCGCCTCTTAATGGGCGGTCTAGAGAGGCGCAACCGCCTCGCGGACACAACAAGAGAGTACCGCCTCTTAATGGGCGGTCTTGGTGGCGGACGTGAGCAGCAACCGCCCCTTAACCAGGCGGACGTGAACAGAGGCGCAGGCGGACGTGAGGCAAGCACGCGTGTAAATGTTGCGCGAGCTTATCTTGTTCGTCTGCAACTCGCGCTGCAACTCGTCCACTGTCGCCGGCGCCTACCTTATTTCGCTCCCCGTCTCCAACTCCTGTCCCCTGCAATCAATGCTTCAATAAGTGAGCAATCAGTGCAACTCTTCCACCGCCTCAATCAATTGCTCACGCGTCTGTTATCTCCTTGCTGCTTCTTCTTTTTCTATATAAACCCACGAGCTTCACCCAATAAATGACTCACGAATTCACCAATCGATCCACGACCACTTCACGCCATCTCATTTCTCTTCTCCCGCCTTCTCCATTTTATTTATTTTACAGTCCACCAAATTCACCTCTAGCCCTACGTACAAAATAGCAGAGTGAGACGGAGTGATTACGGATGATTCTATTACTCTCGTCTCTATCTATCTATTTAATATGTTAGGCTAGTTTACGTTTACTCTGGGAATAGTTATTATGTATCTGTATTAATTATGCAATATTTCTACTGGTTTATTTATATACAGTTTGTTACGTTTAAAAGTCATCTCGCCTTTTTAATAGATCTCGCGAATTTATTAATTGCTCTACTAAGTCTATTTTGATCAGACCAGGTGATAAATAGACAGGTTAATTAAGGCGTAAAATTGGAGGAAACTTGTTATGATTTAATAAGTTAGTATTCAGTTGCAAATGTAATTCCTCAATACTCTCTGCCGTTCGCAGGCTTTTGCTTGAACCTTGATTAGAACCTTGCATTACAGGTGAACGAGTTCTTATGAGGCTATGACTTAGTCCTTAAGATAATTACAGGAACCTTGCCAAATTATTAAACCAGTAGAGATAGCTTAATTATGCAGATTATATTAACCTGACCAGAGTTCCATTTTATTTATCTATCAACTTAGTTTAATTTATTCTTTCTTTTTATTTATTTTACAAGTCAATTAATCCATCCCCCTCTTGTGACACGCTTAGGTACTATTATATGTATATTAGTCCCACGGTTCGACATCCGGTTGCTTACATTTTCACTATACTACTGCGACCGGGATTTATTTGCAGCCCGACGTTATTTTTTTGGGTTTTAATTTCTTCCTTTTATGTTAATTACACCTGTTCTAACCACTCAGATTATAACGTCTGCATTTACGCTTAGACCTTTGAAAAGTAACAAAGAACGGATACACAACTATTAGGGATGACGAAGCACCTAGGTACAACACCACACAGCCAAAGCTTGTGAACCCTGACATTAAACCCTAGGCACCCCCACTGAGCTTTTCGTACACATCCACTTTTACAACGCTACAAGCTCCACAAAATAGGCCAGCCAATGATGAACAACCGACCTGGTGACCAAGGGAAGCAAGGAGCCCGACTTCTGAACAACAACTTCACAAGTCCAAAGAGGCCAAACTGCTGCCAGCATGATGAAATGATCCGTAAATGGCCCCAAAAGTGGCACAGGATCCCACTGAGCTAACATCAAAAACAGCCCTCAAAGTTCAAACCGGGAAACACAAGAACCCCGAAGGAAAGAGATTCAAAGAAAGGCAAACCTGAAAAGCCTCGAGGAAATCCAAAATTAGAAGAAGGAGAAAAGGTGCAAGGAACAACTCAAAAATCCAGAGTTCCAAGCTCATAAGCGAAGTCATCACAAAGGAGCCAAACGACTTCAAGACAAAGAAGGCAAGTCCGAGAGACGGTGCAAGTTGCAGCTTTGGTCACCCTTATAGCTCCACATATCCTAAACATTCCTCCATCGTCCCATTGTCTTTCATCACACCCCATAGCCACGTTATAAGCTTAAAAGACTTCCGACTTAGTAGTTGTGTATCCAATCACGTGAAAGTAGCAGGTTGAACGTGTAAATCTAACAAATGTCAAATTCAATGGTTGAGATGTTTTGACCAAAAGGAGAGCACGAGTGCGAGCATTAAACACTTTGAGTGTAGGATAGAAAGCACCACATCAAGAAATAATCCTTGACCATGTGAGGATAAGATTTGTTCGCATGTTTAATCAAAGAAAATACTGGGGGCAATCGATCGTTCTGATAGATTGCCATGAACTCTAGCTCAGATTGTCTTAAAGGAAAATACTGGGGGCAATTGTTGGTTCCAACAATTGCTATGACAACACCAATCGAAACCCAAACATTAAGCACCACCAACACCATCACACCACGGGCACCTCATAAGCCTTCACCTCCACATAAATTCCATGGCCCTTCATAAGCCTTGATCACCACTCAAGACATCTCCACATCAAACATCACACCACACCAGTGGCATGTTCATCTCCTAGGAGATAAATTATGAATCTGAAATCTTTAGTCAGGAAACGATAATTTCACTTTCCTTTTCAGTAGACAGAATTTTCTTTAAATATTGCCATGTTGGCACCTCTTTCAGCAACTTCTTGTCCTGGACAATTTTCCATCAAACACTTTGGTTTCATAAATCTCATCATGGCATGTTTGGCATATTTCCAGCAATTTCTTACTTTGGACAATTTTCAGTCTTTTCAAGCACTTCAATTTCATTTTGCAATACCCACGTAAACCTCTTCATTTCCATGTTTGGAACTTTGACAATTTGCTTTTTGTCACAATCATTTGCATAAAACATACTTCACATCTTTGCATCATCAAACATACTACATTCCTCAATTAGCCTAATTAAGAGTTAGATGGATCTCGGTCTCCATAAGCAACCGAGTAGAACGGGTCTCGGTCTCCATAAGCAACCGAGTAGAATGGATCTCAGTCTCCATAAGCAACTGAGTAAGATGGATCTCAGTCTCCATAAGCAACTGAGTAAGATGGATCTCAGTCTCCATAAGCAACTGAGTAAGATGGATCTCAGTCTCCATAAGCAACTGAGTAAGATGGATCTCAGTCTCCATAAGCAACTGAGTTAGATGGATCTCAGTCTCCATAAGCAACTGAGTAAGATGGATCTCAGTCTCCATAAGCAACTGAGTTAGATGGATCTCAGTCTCCATAAGCAACTGAGTTAGATGGATCTCGGTCTCCATAAGCAACCGAGTTAGGTGGGTCTCGGTCTCCATAAGCAACCAAGTTAGGACGGGTTTCACCTCTAAACCTAGGCACACATAAGTCCTATCACCACAAAAAAAAAAACAACCTCAGGTACCAACAAGACCTACCCTACATTCAATCCTTTCAGTCACCCATAGGACCTACCTTACATTCAACCATTTCAGGCACCCATAAGACCTCCCTTACATTCATTCACTTTAGGCTCCTCATAAGACCTAGCACCATCCTTAGGCTCGTCATAAGACCTAGAATCATCCCTTTAGGCTCGTAGTAAGACCTAGCACCACTCCCTAGTTTACCTGCTTCCATTAAAAACATTGCATCATTTTCACCATTTATAGGTAGTCAACGCCTAGAATAGCTTGACATCATTTCATCACTTTAGGTAGTCAACGCCTTAGAATAGCTTGACATCATTTTCATCACTTTAGGTAGTCAACGCCTTAGAATAGCTTGACATCATTTTCATCACTTTAGGTAGTCAGCGCCATAGAATAGCTCGACAACATATCATCATTTCAGGTAGCTGGCGCTTTGAATAGTTCAACAACATCCCTTCTCCTTTATTAGGTAGTCAGCGCCTTCGAATAGCTCGACACAACCCACTAGATTTCAAACGGCATACGAGGTCTTTTAGGATCCCAAAATTTTGGGGTATCACTCAAGCATCAACTAGTCTTTTCATCTTCATTACAAAGCCTAGTTGACGGGGGGCGATCTGTTATACCCAAAATTTCAACCCCCCCAGAGTAGTCTCAAAGGCATACGTGTTACAAAGGGCAAAATGGTCAAAGTGCACCAATACAGGATTTTCCAGGGACATTCTTGGGATTTTCTATTTTCATATGACTTGTTCATCATCTCCAAGCATTTCCAAATATCATAGTCATTATGAAAGGTATTTCATGATTTTCTGATAATGCTTATTAATAAGCTAGTCTCTTTAATAATTAACACATGAAATAGCCTCAAAATAGAAATAAAAAGGTTTTCAAAATTAAAATAAAATTGTCACATGGTTAGCATGACTACATACAGTCATAAACTTGAAATTATTTTATTTGGAACCTTATCCCAAAATTTAAAAGAGAAATTCAATCATTTTTGCAATTTTCTCTCTCCTCTGGAAAATACCGAAATCAAAATAAAATGTCATCAAATTTTAACACAAGATAGAGGATGATTCTTAGAGAATAATGCCGTTGGAATTTTGTTATGTCGACTTTCCAATCGTAAGTTATGAATTATGGGAGATTCCAGATTGTAAGATTTTTATCTAATCGGTTTTTTATTAAATAACCTGATTCCAACTCTCAAAATTCCTAAAAATCATCTTTTATCTTTGGTTAAAATTTCGGAATTTTTATCAACATGTAGCACATTTTAAAAAATCAGATTCTCTTAGAGCACAAAATCAAGGTTTTAGATAAAAATCTTGTTCTATCAACTTGGCCATGCTCTTTCTAAAAAGGCCTTCCAAAAAATGACCTAGGGGAGAGGAGATCATCCCCATAGTCAGAAAACACAGCCGTCTACTTGCCTCCCACGTTTTCAACACTCCCAACACCGAAACTCTATCGAAATCATCTCAAAATCACCAAAACACATTCTTTCTTCTCCCATTGAACTTCCAAGCATCAAAACACCACAAATATAGAACCAAAACGTGCTTAACAACACAAGGAAGAAGAGGTCAGAAGCTCGGGTCAAAGTCGAACCGGATCGGCCACCAACGAAGCTTTTAGAGATTCCCGACGTGAAGGAACACCAAATTTTCGAAATCAAAACAGGGTAAATACCAAATTCTCTAACCCTTCTGGTATAAATACACTTCTGGTTGAAATTGCTAACCGAATTGATTTTTCCTTGCTTCTGAATTAAGGTTTGTTTGTGTTTCTGCCTTCTAACTTGTTCGTTAAGTTTCGCACTAAATTCGATTTCAAATTGAAAACTTTCAATCACTAACGTCTTGTACATCTTTCAGGCTACACACCCATAAAATTTGAGCCAAAACACCTTCGGGAACAGCCTCAACGCCGCCGTCCGAGGGCGGTCCGCACCCACGGACGTCATGTCCGGGGTCCCGTACTCCCTGTCCGTAAGCCCGGACGCCCCCGGACGGTGGCGGGATATTTTTATTTTCAAAAGTTAGGGTTTATAAAACATGTCCGGGCCCACGGACGTCCTGTCCGTGGCCCCGGACTTTTCAAAATCCTGTTTCTGTTTAAATTTGACTTTTCTGTGCATTTAGGTTAACTTGGGTCCGTGGGTTTGGACATTAGGTCCGTGGTCACGGACGAAATTAAAATTTGACCTAATTCTGCCTCCGAAACCCTAGTTTAGGTAGTTTTAATTTCACTTTAATTTTATGTCAAAAAAATGAAAAATTACAAAAAAATCAGAAGCGCGTACTTAGGTTAAAACGACTCGTAATAAGCCGTAATTAAACTAAGTAGAGGAAAAACGACTTCTGGGGTAATGAAAGTAATTGAACCCTAATTAAGTCGAATATCAAGCCCCCGAACCTGAACTCTCCTTCCTAATTTGATCTAGGTTAAAATTAGGTGGCGACTCATTATAGGTTCCAGTGAGCTAGCTTAGGTTTTAATAATTATTGTTATATGACATAGTTATTAATCTTAGGTTATAAGTGGACCTAAACCCGATTAGATCCTAATTAGCTTAATCCACATAGGATAGGGGTTTAAAATCAAGGCTCACACCCTTCACCGTCGGTGGTTGCTTGTTTAATCTCCTTCCGGGTCCCAATTCACAAGTCCTAAAACATTCATTCAGTTTTAGGTTATTAGTTACTTAACTCATCCCAACTTACTTAACCTACTTACCCACCATTGTTCACCATTTAATGTTCACCAAGTCCTTACAATTTTAACTTAGACTTTTAAGTGCTTCATTTCTCATTGTCTCTTATACTTATTCACCCACTTAATTGTCATTAATTCCCACCAAACATGTCCTTAATAACTTTATAATATCACTACTTATCAATCCCCATCATTACCTAAAATTTTCCAAGCTTATACACCATTTTTAGAGTGGTCCGGGACCTTGTCCTCAACCTAAGTCCCGGACCTATACCTGGTTTAAACTCTCGGCTGTTTTAATGTGGTGGTTCGGGACTTTGTGTGGGACTTAAGTCCTGGACCAATGCAAGCTAAAATCCTCGGGGGTAAATCAAGGGGTGGTCCGGAACTTCTTACAAAACTTAAGTCCCGGACCCTATGGTTGAAGCAACTCTCGGCATGAATTTTAGGTTGGTCCGGGACTTTACCCTGGACTTAAGTCCCGGACCAGCTACAGATTTTTGCCCTTTTTATTTTCTAAGTGCATTTGCACTTGCTCTCTTCATCCATAAATCACCCAAACTTTATACATGATCTTAGGCATGTTCTAATACCAAAATAACCTCCTAAACTTGTCCAATTCCTTCTCTAACCTTATAACCCAATTTCTCACATAATCTCTTAACACTTGTAATATTTCCCTTACACTTCCAACATGTAAACTTTGTCTAAAACTTCAACTAACCAAAGTGTTCCTTCCACCAATATAACTACTCCTCAAGCATCATCATGCACAACCCATTTGCTTTATTCACACTTCTCTTAGCTATATATAATCTAGCACATGCTTACCTCCTCACAAGTCATTATATCTTATTTTTCCTTCAAACTTTGTACAAACTTACTAGCTTCCTTCACTATGGTTTTGGTGCTTAAATTAATCATTGGATCCTCTAGCCCCTCTTAGACATCTACATCTCTTTTACTCAACTTACTCACCATTCTCATGATCTTACACTCTTATACATTCCTAGTCAATTTGCTCGACAATCGACGACATTCTACCTCAATCTTCACTCCCATCACCTAAGTCCAATCATTACCATCTAAACTAAAACCTTATTGTTCCACCACTAGTATCCTCTTCACTTACACAAGCTTCCCAAAATTCTCATTGTTATATCCCTAGTTCATACCTAAATCATCTTAAGCATTATACACCTTCTCCTTCAAATTTATGCACAAGTCTCACCATTCCTCTTACCATGACTTTGGTGTGTTCAATACACCCTTTTAAACTCTAATTTCCTCATAGACAACTCTAGGTCATTCTAAACCTCAAGAACTACTTAGTTAACTCATTTCCACTCAAATTCCTCTTAATGATCCCTAGTAAATCCTAGGGCATATTAACTCACCACCACCACTTAAACACTTTGTTTTCTACTCAAATTTCGCCATAGCTTCCCTAGTATATTATCATGCCCATAAGCATTGTTTTCTCACCCAAATCAACTCATTCCCAACAAACTCAATATAATGCAATAATCTAAATTGCATAGCACTAAGGCTCTTAAATGACATGGCTCTTAGGCCCTTAAATGACTTAAACAAAACACTGAATTTCCCACATATAAAAGCTTTCAACCTGCAAATACACCCATCAATCTCATAGTAGTTATAATGCTCTTAAAATCCATCTTCAACTTATATCACTAAATCATTCCCATTGGCTCCTTAGTCACAAGTTCACAAGCTTTTTTAAATTCCTTTTTCCTAAATTATATAACTCATTACTTAATGCAAGCTTTAAGCTACATTAGTACTCACCTAAAACTCATCCCTTCAAACTTAAACCACCATTAGGTAAGCAATTTACCTTGTTTTTCTCAAGTTTCTCTCAAGTTTCTCCTTAGGCTTCTTCCTTGGGAATCTCGGCCACCATTCTAATTTCCTTTGCCAATGTTCTAATCAATATTAAATGACTCACATGAGTGCTAAACAATACACTAACCTTAAGGAATGAAAACCTAGGTTCAAAATGTGTTTTAAGGTATAAAAGTGGATGATTACCTTGAAGTCTCAAAGTAGACTTGGGCATGAATCAAGAGGGACCTCGACTAGTCCTTGGTGATCAAAACAAGCTATTTCAAGGTGTGAAACAAAACCCTCATAAGATAGAATTTTCGGACATGTAGAAAAATGAAGGGAAGTTGATTTTTCTTCCACTTTCATTACATTGGATGAATGGAGAACCAAAAGAGCTCTTCAAACTTGACTTTCCTTCATCAATGGAGTTTTTCCATGGCTCCAAACTTGAGCTTTGAAGGATGTGAAAAGATAGAAAGGTAGGTCTTGGTCTAACTAAGAATAATCTATGCTCATTTTTGATTTGGAGCTAAAATGAGTAAGTTATGGACATTTGAAGATGGAGCAAGGATGGGGCTGCTTGGGACGGCTTGGAACAGAGAATAAGAAGAGGAACTCGTTGGTGAAGAAGAGAAATGAAGAAGAGAGGAGAGAGGTAGGCTAATAAAGGATATTTTGCTTTATAAAAGCAAATAGTAACTTTCTTTACTTTATCTCATCTTATTTTCTTATTTGATGAAGTCTATGGTGACTCATCCCCTTAAAACCGTCCCCCCCTTACTAATTAACATACATAAGGCCTTGTTGGCCATTTAACTAATTAAGGTTGACTTAAGTCAAAACTAGCACTATTTGAGCACTATTCACTAATTAGTGCACACATTCGGGAAATTTTTGGTTTCCCATTGATTTAGGGCTTCCTAATGTGATAATAATAGTACACATGTTGATTAAGGTGTAATCATGGGCATTTAGCCACTCAAAGCTCATTTCTAAGACAATTCCTCAAAAAGGTGCTTTAAGGAGTCTTAAAGCACATTTGTGTTTAAGCTTGTTTTTGAGCTTGGTTTTCTTTGCTAATTGATTTAACATGTCCATTAGCATGTTAATAAGGTCTTATAATGATATTTGGGTGCTAATCAAAGTCACTCCAAGCTTAGAGCACATTTTTGCCTAAATTGCTCTTAAGGCATTTTCTTATGTTTTCCTTGGTTTAAATTGTCTACCAATCTTTCTAAGGCATATTTTAGCCTTACTACATCATAAATTGATGTTTACTTAGAATACTTAGGTTTGGGGTATTTCATGTTCCCTCTTCCTCTTCTTGTTTTCACACCACACAAAGGAATCTAGATTGCTAGCTACAATCATATTCCATTACACACATAACAAACCAATCAATTCATTTTCCTCACAAAACTAGTATTTAGGAGCTAGTTTTTAAGGCTTAACTTAGACATTACCTTAGAGTGTCCAAATGGATAGCTTGGCAATAAATTGATGGAATTTCCAACACTCCACAAGAGCATGGAAGAATTGGCTGAAATGGGGGAAAATCCAACGTTGGGAATTTTTCCAAATTTGCAAGAAAAAGCTAGAAATGGATGGAACTCTTGTATTATTTTTACCTTAAGGCATCAAAGAGATGATGGAGAGTCAAAAGCACCCCTTCAAGCTTCAAAAGGCCAGACTGCCATGGAAGTGAAGATGGAGGTTTCAAGCTTTTGTTGGGTGGAAAACGAAGCCCTTGCCGAGAGGAAGCTAGCGGTACAATTTTTATGTGATTTGGTGGAGAAATGAGCAAGTTGGTGAAGAAAGAAGATGGAGCTGTGTGCTCTCCTATGAAATCGCCATTTTATAGAGGAGAAGAAGTAGCTCAGTTGGAGGTGGAAATAATCGTGAAAGAAGAGGAAAAAAGTGAGAGAGTAGTATAAAATCCCTTTTTACTATTCCCCCTTTTTTACTTTACTTATTCTTTTCTTCCTTTCTTTATTTAACTAGCTATTATTAGAGAGGGGAAGGCTGCCAAGCCCATTAAAACCGGCCCCACTATATACATATATGCTGGAGCGTTTTTCGGTTTTTGACAGAAAAAGCTCGTTATTTTACCCGGTCTAGCACTATTCACTATCCGGGCCCGTTTTTCGGATTTTTCTCGTTTCTTTATTTTTTTTGGTTATTAAGATTCCATTAATACTTAATTATAGTTATTTAATCAACTATAATTTTTACGGGTCCGTTTGACCACTCAAAGTCACGTTTTCGGGTTTTCTCGAAAACGTGCTTTAAACTCCGTTAGCGTTTTAATCCATTATTTGGATCCGTTTTCTTCGGGAATCATTCCCACATACTAATTAGGCCTAACTAAGCCTTAGGAATCCATCTCGGACCCTTACGAGATCATATATCTCTTATACCTTTAATGCGCGTTTTAGCGTTTTTCGTGTTTTACGCATTTTCTCTTTTCTTTTGGTTTTATTCTCTTTACCAATACTCTCTAGGCACATTAGGCCTTAAAAATTCATATTAGAATACTTAATCACCATTACCAGGTCCGGGGTTTTAAAATCTACCCCCCTTAAGGAACTTGCCCTCAAAGTTGGTGAGTCTAATCTCGTTACTCTCAAGGGCATACTATGCCAAGGTTATATTACACGTATAACCTTACAGACTCGACAGGTCTGTCTCCATACACACTACACATATCACACACATATCACAACACGTATAGCAATAAAAATAACTCCGAATACTCTTTTGTATTGTCTCCATGGAATCGGTCCGAAACAAGAAGGCACTACAGTCCTCGAATCCATATTGAGTAATACACTGCCGATCCCTCAGGTACCGGTCACGTTGGACACTTACGCTCTCTGGTCCACGGCCGTTTCATGACAAATGGGCACTTACTCTCTCTGGCCCATGGTCCCTTCGGTTCTGATCAAAACGTTTCACACATACATATCCTCAGGCACTCTGGTGACTCACTCAACACAGGACCGTCTCAGGGTACTCTCCTCGTCCCGCTGCCTTTGGACAAATCACACCTTGCCACCGCCCCAACCGGTCACTTAGGACCGCCGCACGTACGGTGCAAAGGTTTCAAAACTAATACACGCCCACCGTTCTACCGGTCACCAAGACTTAAGGCCGCAGCCATCGGCGGGTGATAGCGGTTTAAAAACCACTTTCATTTCCATCTTCTTACTTGAAGAAAATTCTTTTTCAAATTTTTGTTTGAGAATTCTTTTTTTAAAACATCACACAACTCCAAATCCAATTTATGGTAGCTGCCTCTTTTCTTAGCGTGATTACTTGTGACCACTTATAGGGAGCTTCAAGAATCATCCAACCCTGATGTGATCAGCATCAGTGTTGAGCTATCCTTCCACCCCAATTTGTGTTTGGTTTCCCTTGATCGCTAGCAGATCAAGTTCTACCTCTCACGCCAATTTCAAACAATCAGATAGTCAAACATTTTCGTTTTCTATCTTTTACTCTTTCTAGTCATATTAATAAAACAATCCATTTTAATTTATCTCTTAGTCATGGAACTAAATTCATCCATAATTCTCAATTTATTTCACTTCCTTTACCTAGGTACTCAGTACTCACGGCGTCATTAGTCAAATTATTACTCAATTTAAAACACACAGCATCCAACTCCAAAGGATGGAACTCACTCCATCAATCATTCTCAAATACAATTACCTAGGGAAACTCACTTCCAACTAGTTTATACATCGGTTTCATACCGATTCATACTCATAATATCTTATGTCTAATCTCAATAGACATATACTAAAGGGATTCTCATTCCCCAGGAGTTTCTCTACTCCTCTTTTCATAATTATTATATACACATTACTCGCATCTCTCATGCACAATAACCATAATTACACAATGAATGGGTACATATGTTTATGTAACATAAGTTCCAATCATCAAAAAAATTCCCTTTGTGCTATGCACATAGTTTTACACACTTATACATAAAACATACTCTAAGTGGTTTCTCGCCCTACCCCCCTTAAAAGGGGTTACGCCCGCGTAATCGACCATATGTTACCTATGAACATTGGTTCACTAATTCGGTATCATGAAGTGTTTTAACTTCACTACGGTTAATTTACTCATAACCGGTTTTGGTTCTAGCCTCTAAGGCTTCAAGGTGTTTATGATAAGCCATTTACTCGCATTTGCCAGGTATTCTTAACCTTTGAATTACGGGCCACTAGCTTCTGTTGCGTGACTGATAACTCGAGTCTTACTTGTTGATAACTAGAGCTTAACTCGCCCTTTTGGTATTCTCAAAGTATTACTTACTCCCTTTAATCCCTTTTTGTCTTGGGAATAAGGGTTTCTCAATCGTCATGTGGTATCTCTTACCGTATGCGAATTCGATGAGTTGTAGATTTACCCTCCAGTTCTGTGGAAACCTACTTCATATAGTGCTGTATACCTTCGTGGTATCTCTTACTTTTTCCGACTTATTGTCGGTTGAGGTCAAGATACTACTTAGTATGTAGTGCTCCCTCGATAAATTTTATGTTTGTTTACTTGTTTCTGTACAAGAACTCTTCATTCGTACCACTCTGCATTTACCATCTATCGGTCCTGGGACCTGTGGGTTACGACCCACATTCTTGGTGCATCCTTGGCCAATGGCCACACGGTTATTTCACTAGATTCTCGCTCAACAGGTTTCATTGGCATTGCTCAATTCCTAGCTCTCCCACTCGATCATTACAACACAAGTGCAATGCCAAAACACTCAGTCATACAGAGTGCAGAAGCGTAAACCCTTGGCAGTAAATTTCTCATGAGATAGGAATGAACATGTCTCCTTTACTATCTTTTCTCATCAGCTTCATATCACTATCCGATTACACTCTTACAATGGTCGCTCACTGCGTACCATGCTCTTATTCATTAACAATATTCGCTTATATGGCATCCGCTACTACTTTAGCTTCCGCTCATATACACCCGCCATTTATACTATGGCTTGCCATTCATTTGGCTCAATAGAATACACTACTCTTTTAAATCTCCCTGCGCTTCTTGAGCATCTTTCATTCTATGGTTCTCATTATACACGTCTGTGTTTTGCATCCCAACCTATTACTCTTTCGGTTTACACTACTGCCATCAAAGCCTTTCTACATACTATCTCTGTTCGATTTACTCCTTGGCAATAAACACATGCTCAAGTTTCATTATGCCGCTCTAGCGGCTTCACATTACATTCTCAGGTGGTAGCCTTTCTCTGGAGGATTCACGCAATTGCCGCTCCCTAGGCCCCATAATAACAGGTGGAATCCCCACTCTAAGGTAGTGGTACGTTCTCCACAATTCCTCTTATGCCTTTATGCATAACGTTTGGATCTACGAATTATGGTTAGTTTTCTGGCTTACAAGCCACATTGCCTTGCCACGCTCTATGCGGGCTGCTTAAACAGGTTTCTGCTTCTCCGTACACCATTAAATGGTTTGGAGGTACTACCGGGTTTTTGAGATGGTTGTTTCATCATGCTTCCGTATCTGGAAGGCCCTTTTGTATCTCAATACTAGTCTATGCCCCTTTGGCAATTTAGGGTGTTCCCTTTTTATGTGGGATCCCTTCGGGTTCTGCTCGAGTGTTCGCTTGCACTTGTTTTCTCAACACGTTATCTCATTCAACTACTGTTGATTCTGGCACCCTTCACGGATTGCTTGTGGGTGTTACTGAGTTGCTCCATTACATCTGGCTTGAACTCTTGGATATGTTCAGTTTCTTACTCCGCCTTGCGGTCATATACTTGACTATCCCGTTTGGGGTTGTAACGTCTCCCATTCTTGGGTAGACCATTGATTCTTTCCTTTACCTTCTTGGTCAGGCCGTTATTCTCTCTGGTGAGGTATACTATGGGAATTCTATCCCGTTTATCAAACATTAATATGTTCATTTTAGACTTTCGTCGTATTGCTTAGGCTGGTATTCCTTCCATTTATTATGTATTTCCTAAGACATATCCAATGTCTATACTTAATACTCTGTGCTTCTTGCACTCTCAACTCTTTAGTCATCCTCTTGGAATCGGTTCTTGACTCCTTTCGCTTTGTAAGCTTCTCTGTGTTCTTCGGTCATTCGAGGTGTCCAACTGTCGTGGTCTGGTTTGGCTCTTTCGTCTGTAGTATGGAGTGAGCTACTTCCCGTGTTCCGTACTCTACTTGTATACATACATGGAGTATCTTATTGATACGTTACCACTTACCCGACTAACTCATAACTGGTCTGTCAGGCCCGTAAGCTCCTTCAGAGTGCGGTCGTCCCATGTCTCGTTTAGTACACTGTAGTGTCAGTCACACGCCTAGGTGAAATATTCTGTTGCCAACTCCTCTTATATCTTCCTATGATAACTTACCGTGGTTCTTTTGGTTTGGTTTTGAAATTTGGGGGGTTTTTGGAAAATTTAATGGTTTGAAAGAAAGTTTGAGCTTTGAAAATAAAATCTTTACGACATTTTCCTTGCCGGTTGGCTTCTTACAAGTCTAGCTTCTCACCGCTGGTGTGCTCTCAAATACAGTGGTCAGGCCGTTGCATTTCCTTTCCGCTTCGTTACATTTACCTTCTAGCCGTTTGCTCTGTTGCTCTCAATACAGTCTCAGTCAGGCCGGTGGTTTTCCAATATTTTCATTTCAAATATCTTAGCTTAGGGCTTGCATATTGCATCCATTTACTGGCTTGCATTGCCTTGACATTCTTTAGTCTTGTCTCTGCTTGTCATTGTCCTCTCTTTATACTTAGTACTGTCTTGTCACTACAAGCTCTTCTAGCGCAGTTTCCGTTTTCACTGCACTTGCCGTGGCAATTGCTCGGTACTTTTTTAGATTAACTCATACGGCGGTATTGTTCTCACATTGTATTTTGAAATAACCCCAAACCTAGTTATGTTTTAAACACCTAAATAGGGTGTAACAAGACTAAAAAGAGTCTTAGAAACCTTACTAAACAAATTTAAACAAAAGGAAACACAAATGTGCTTTAAAGTCAATAAGAGCTAAAATGTGCTCTAAGCTTGGGATAAACTTGAGTAAGACCTAATGAGCTTACCAAGACTTCATTTATATACTAATGAACATATTAAACCAATTACCAAAGAAAACCAAGCTTGAAAACAAGTTAAAACACAAAATGTGCTTTAAGAAGTCTTAAAGCACGTTTTTGAAAAATTGTCTTGTAAATGAGTTTTGAATGGCTAAATGTCCATCATTACTCTTAAATATATATGTGTACTATATAGTATCACATTTGGGTGGCTATATTAGTGGGAAATCAAAAATTTCACTTCTATGTGCCTTGTATAGGTGAATAGTACTTTTTATAAGCTAGTTTATAACATATGTTGTATTAAGTAATTAAATTGACAAACAAAGACTATATTACCCTCATTATACTTAGGGGCCGGTTTTCTAAGGCTTGGTGACTCACCACTCTCTTATTAATGTATTAAGTAAGATAAGATAAGTAAATAAGCTACTTTTTACCTTTTAACACATAAATATCTCTTAAAGCAAATTCTATCTTCATTCTCTCATTTCCTTCCTTGCTCACACGGTTTCCCACTCATCTCCTCCCTTCTTCATTGTTCTCTCACCAGTAAAACCACTATCACCATTAGACACAAGCTTTGACCACTTGTTAAACCTAGCTCACTTGTCCAAATCAAAAACAAATACCACCAATCTCTTCCTCTCATCAAGCTCTTCATTCCTACCTTCTCAAAACTCCAAGAGCTCCATTTCGGTGCCAAGGTGTTCCACCATTGAAGGAGCTTGAGCTTATATTTTGACATATTATTACTCTCCTTGCTTCTAGGTAAGGAATCTCAAACAAAAATTTTCCTCCTTGTTTTTGTCATGTCCGAAAATACACATTGATATAGCTCTTGTGTGACTTTGTTCTAGCTTCATTTCAACTCTTCATGGACTAGGTGGAGTCCTCTCTTGTTGTATATCCAAACTCTCTTCAAAGAACAAGGTAAAACAACTACATTAATTTTTGAAACAATGTCAAATTAGGGTTTACAATGAGATGAAGCCTATAGCTTGAATACTCATTATGGAGTTTGTATATTGTTTAGAACTTGTCAAGGAATCAAGTACTCTATTGGTTTTCTAAAGGAAACAAGAAAGAAGTTATCTTGCAAAAGAGGTAAATCTACTAACCTAATGCTATTTTAATGCCTTAGGAGAAATGAGCTTATAATGCTTATTAAAACTATCTAAAGAGCCAATGGGGAATGACTTAGTAAAGTGTTCTTAAGAGACTAGTAAAGGGCATATGTGTGTTGAGTGTATTTGCAGGTTAAAGGCATATATATTGTGGAAATTCAGTGTTTATGATTTAAGCACTTTAAGGGCCTAAGAGCCATGCATTTTAAGGGCCTAAGTGCCATGCAATTTAAATTATGCACTATATTGTGATGTAGTGTAAAATTGGTGAAATTGTGTATGAGAGTGTTCTTGGTGATTTTGGATGTTCTTGTGTGTTTAAAGGAGAAGTAAAGTGTTTAGGCAAGGTAATGTTCTAGGGGAACCCATGTCAAAATCTAGGTAGGAAGTAAGAAGTTCTAAGTGTTTACATAAGGTTTGGTGAGTTAGAAAGTGTAGGAAATGAATAAGGAGTTCAAGATGTTTTAAAGGAATTATGATGAACTAGGAAGTTCTAGAGTGTAATAGGACTTAGGCATGATCTTGAGATTTTAGTATGTACCAAAGTCATTTTGGACTTAGGTAAAGACTTAGGCAAACTTTGGTAAACTAAGGAGAATGTATGAACTTGAAAGGATTTGAAGTAATGTTATAAGGAGATAGTTGTGAGAGATGATGCTTGGGAGATGATGTTAAAACAAGGAGAAAGCATTTTGGGATAGTAGTTACCATAGGTGAGAAACACCATCTAGGAACCTAGTATAAAATAACATAAGTGTTAAGGAATTTTTACAAGGAAATAAGTAAATGTTTAAGGAATTAGAAAATGAGTTTCATGGATGTTGTATGTGGATGTAAGGTTACCAAATGTTGTTAGGAAGCATTAAGAGGCCTTAGGAGAAGTTTGGTGAAGAATTGGAAAGTTTGGGTAAGTTTAGAAGGCGACCGACCCAGGGGCCGACCCAGTTTTTGGGTCGGTCGAGCCTCTGTTAGATGTTAGGAAAATGTTCGGTGATGGTCCGACCCAAAAGGGTGGGTCGGACATGGGTCGGTCGGGTCAAGTTTCAAAGGAAGGAAAATGTTCGCACATGGACCGACCCAGAAGGGGTCGGACGTGGGTCGGACGGGCATGATTATAAGGAGGAAAAGGGTTCTGTAATGGACCGACCCAGAAGGTTGGGTCGGACATGGGTCGGTCAAGGTAAAGTTTTTCAGACCCGAAAACCACTGGGAGGGTCCGACCCAGTTGTGGGTCGGACGGTGGGTCGGTCGGACCAAAACTTGTAAAAAAAAAAAACAGAAATGAATGTGACTTATGTAGTTAACCCTAGGGTGTATAATGAAGGTAACCTAGGGTAAGATAGGCATTAAAACATGTCATACAATCATGTTAAATACTTAGTAAGTTTGGAGTTAAATAAATAATTAACCGACATTACTAATGTGTTTAGGATTCTCTCAAGGTGGAAATCAAACGAGGCAAGGACCAAGGTATGGTTTTCTTGCAGTCTGTTGCCTACCGGTTTACACCGGCTTGTGTGTTGTTTGTTTTCTGTGTGTTTATGACTTTGTAAGATTAAACCATGTAAAGAGTTTACAGTTGTTAAATATTATTATGTTGTTAATTATGACTCTCTCTTCCCATGTGAGTGTCTAACAAGACTTGACCTATTATTGTGAATTGTTGTTGTGCTCAATGTTGAACTACTAACATGGGCTAACGGGGGAAGTGAGGAGTCCGGTCTGTTCCGGCCACGCGTGTGAGTATGGGAGTCGATGTCATAACCGGTTCGATTCTCTCTGTATGTTATGGTTAAGTTTCCAATTTGGTTTCTAACCTTCCCTTTAGCTTAACCAAGGCTATTTTACTGACTCACGTCGGGCCACAGGGGCATACTATGTGTTTTGTTTCGGTGTGCTTGGATCACTATATCCGGGGCACCTTGTGTTAAGTTAACCGTTCAATCTAACCGGACGGTAACGAGTTATGTAACGAGCTAAGTATGAGCGTGGCAACATTCTCGAAGCTCTCAATGGGGACTAACTGTGTTGGTTCTCTTCCTAAAAGGATTTGTATGTGTGATGTGTGTTATGATGTGTACAATACCCTTGTTATGTTATATATGTGTGTGTGTTTAAAATAAATATCATGTCATCTGACAATTGGTTGCGCGTATCCCGGTAGTCGATGGGCTGCGCGTTAGCCATACCAGCAAAGGTGCTGACCCCCTCGGGGGCTCCATATTTTTATTGCAGGATGAGGATCGAAGAGGCAGAGTGGCTCTAGGTCCTAGAGAGTAGTTTACTTTTGAAGTACTTTTGGATGTTGCCCGGGTTGCGCCTGTGCACCCGTGGCGTATTATATACTTGTTGGTGACGGTTTACAGTGAAGTATACAGTGAAGGATTTATGTAAATACTCGGTATTATATTGTTATATATATGGTTGTTAGTTCTATGCTCGGGAGTCTGATCATCAGACCGGTACATTGTATTTATTCAGCCTTGTTACCACGTGGGTGGTTGACGGCATTGTAGCACCAATCGTTTAGTTACGTTTAGTTGTTTATTTTCCGCTGCGATTCCAAGTATAGTTATGTGCGTAGTAGGGGTGTTACAAAAAGTGGTATCAGAGCGAAGTATCGCTCTGATGACTAGAATACCGAGCTTAGGGATATACCGAGTTAGGAAACCTAACTACAGTTACCTAAGTGAACAGATTTGGAAAGGTTAACCACTAACTAAGTGTGGAGATATATTATCGGGAAGCGTTACAATCGTTGGACCGATAAGTGTGCAAGCATAATGCTAATGAGATGTTCATATAAATTCAGATGGCAGGTAGACCACGAGGAGAGGCCGCGGGCGCGGTACTGGAGGTATGGGTGACCAGGGTGATGATACTACGGCACAGACCATGGCTGAGGCAGTTGCAGCCGCCGTAGCTCAGCTGGTACCCGACCTAGTGCTGCTATACAGCAAGGGCGACAGCCTGGAGTTCAGCCACCACCACCGCCAGAGAGACCAATTGGGTCAAGGCGTTGGCTGATCTGAGGCCGCCTTCATTCAGTGGGGAGACCGATCCCCGTAAGCTCGAGGCATACATCTCCGAGATGGAGACCGCCTTCGAAACCCTAGCACCACCTGAGCAGTCAAGGTACGACTTGCTGCTTACTACCTGAAAGGCTCGGCACAAAACTGGTGGAAGCTTGTGCGCGAGGGTAGAGTTGTTGATCCGATTCCAGTGGAGGGAGTACACGGCTCTTCTGCGAGCCAAATACTACCCTATACATGTGCAAGAGGCCAAGCGCCTGGAGTTGGACAACCTGAGGCAAGGGGATAAGATGACGGTAGATGAGTACTACTCAGCCTTCATCGGACTAATCCACCTGCTACCGGATCTGGGTTACTCAGACCGGATCCTTGTGAACCGTTTCTACAACGGACTGAACTATCGCCTACGCTACGGCATGGGGCCTACTGGATATACCACTTTGCAGGTAAAGGAATTACAGTGTAACGTGAATAAGTGTGTACAATGTGATGTGAATTTATTTGGCGGGGCATAACTGACACCCTAAATATAGGAGTGCTATCATGCCGCTGCTATTGTGGAGATCACCGTCCGCCTGAGGGACGAGGAGAGTGCGCTCAAGCGCAAGGCTCAGAACGAGGGCCAAGGCACGCAAGGGCAGTGGGGAGGGAAGAAGAAGAAATCATACCCCCAGTCCCAGAAAGGACAGCAACAGGGTGGCAAGGGCCAGACCCAGACCACTACTGCTGATGAGCCTCTGCAGCTCACCTATGCGTATGCGGCCAAGCCCCTACGTTCTTACCCACCTAAGGGTAATTGTCTAAACCTGTGTGATGAGTTAGAGTATATGTTAATAAGTTGTGAAACAAGTATTAATGGTGTATTGTGATAGCAGCTAGCACGGGCTCTGGACCGGAGCGCCACTATTACTGCAAGTGGTGCAACGGCGACCACCCGGCAAGGACTGCAAGGGTAATGATGTTCAGTGCCGGTACTGTAAGAAGATGGGTCACCGCGACCATGAGTGCTGGCAGAACCCGAACAGTAGGAACTTCAGGCCCAAGGGGCAATGGAAGGGTAAGGCCACTGCGACCACCGATGGCCAGAAGACGGCGAACCAGCCACCCCCAGATCAGAGGTACACGGAGTCCCAGAAGGGGAAGGGGTCGGGGTCCAACAAGGCCACCCTGAATGTGGTGGACCGGTCTGAGGCGCCAGGGCCCTCTTCTAGACCAGGTACCGCCTAAGTTGTTGAATGTAATAAGTGTCTGCATACCGCATTTCATGCATGTGTGTGAGTGAGTTTAAATGAACGACCATGTGAGTAAATAATAAAGTATAGTGTGAGATTTACCTAACTAGAGTACTCTAAACTTAAAGGAACTTTCAATATATGTTATCCAATCCCACCCACACCGAACCCTGAAGAAACCACCATCAACATCACCGACTTTCCATTGGAGCAATGTCAGGTCATCCAGCCAGGTATGATACTTCTAAATGGATACCTGACACCGGAGGCACAGATCCATATCATCAAACGATGCGACGAACTTGGAGCAAAACCAGGAGGGTTTTACACACCCGAATACCCGAACGGAGCAAGGATGCAATTGAAGATGATGTGCATGGGTAAGGACTGGAACCCTTACACCAAGTCATATCAAGAAGTTCGAGCTGAAGATGGAGCAACAGTATCAAGTATACCAGAGGAGTTCCACGCGGTCGTTAACCACGCCGTGGGAATTGCTCAGCAAGTTGAAACGGAATCAATTCCAAGTGTAAAAGCAGATTTATGCATTGTAAACTTCTACCAGAAAGGTGGACGGTTGGGTATGCACCAAGACAAGGACGAGTCACCCGAGTCTCTAAGTAAGGGAGTACCCGTGGTGTCTTGGTCCATTGGTGACACCGCAGTGTGTGTATGGCGAGCAGAAGCGTGCTGACCTCGCAAAGAAGCTATTGCTAAAATCGGGAGATGTATTAATCATGGGTGGGCAATCAAGGATGCTATACCATGGCATCAGGAAGATCAAACTGAATACCGCACCGTCGGCAGTGATCAATGCCACACACATGAAACCCGGACGTTGAATTGACTTCAGACAGTTTTAAGCCTTGTATAATTATGTGACAAACCAGTATGTATTAAGGATGTTGTAAGTGTGGATCATGGCGACAGTATAAGCCAATAAATGTTGTAAAAAGGAGTGTGTTAATGAATAAAGTGGAGTTGTTTGAAGCATATAAACCGTGTTGTTACCCAATACTTATTAGTTTGCCAATGAATTAGGCTGTGCACTCGGAACGGGAGGTATACTGAGTGTCTGCAATAAGGCAGAAGCCGGCAAGAGCGGCACAATCCTCACCGGTACCTTTCCAGTGAATGGCGTGGATGCATCGATCTTGTTCGACTCTGGAGCCTCACATACATTCATTTCGCTATCATTTGCGAAGAGGCTGGGGTTAGATGGTGAAGAGATGCCAGACTTCGTGGTTACTCTCCCGTCGAAAGAGCGGATCAGATGTACCCGCTACTACCGAGGTGCTTGTTCGAATCAGGGTGAAGAGTTTCCGATCGACTTGATAGAGTTCGACGGACTAGGCTTTGATGTGATTGTCGGGATGAACTGGTTGGAGCGGCACAAGGGCAGAATCCTGTGTGCCGAGCATCGACTGCTTCTTCGGAGTCCATCTGGGGTTACCATATCTTACCGCCAGAGGCCCAGGGAGCCTTCGACTCAGATCATCACCGCCATGGCTATGTACGTGAGTTACGACGAGGGAGTGATGTATACCTCTGCTATGTCCAGGACATAGAGAGAGACCCTGAGTTTAGCCCAGATGTGCCGGTAGTGTCGGAGTTTCCTGATGTATTTCCTAAGGAACTGCCGGGCATGCCGCCAGCACGAGAGGTTGAGTTTGAGATCGACTTAGTTCCGGGCACCGGACCCATTGCGAAAGCACCTTACCGTATGGCTCCAGCAGAAATGACAGAGCTCAAGGAGCAGCTGAGAGACCTACTCGACAAGGGCTTTATCCGCCCTAGTGTGTCACCATGGGGAGCGCCGGTCCTCTTCGTGAAGAAGAAGGACGGTAGCCTCCGCCTATGTATTGATTATCGGGAGCTGAATGCTGTACGGTGAAGAACCGTTACCCCTTACCACGCATCGACGATCTATTTGATCAGCTTAGGGGAGCATCAGTATTCTCCAAGATAGACCTACGTTCCGGATATCACCAGATTGCCATCCGTGACAGTGACATCGAAAAGACAGCTTTCAGAACTAGGTATGGGCACTATGAGTTCACCGTTATGCCGTTTGGCTTATCAAATGCACCAGCAAAGTTCATGGACTTAATGAACCGTTTGTTCCAAGATCAGTTGGACAAATCAGTGGTAGTCTTCATCGATGACATACTTGTGTATTCGAAATCGAGAGGTGAGCATGAAAGCCACCTGAGAGATGTATTGCAACATTGAGAAGAATCAGTTGTATGCTAAATTTTCTAAGTGTGAATTTTGGTTGAACCAAGTATCATTCCTTGGACACGTGATATCTGAGGCCGGGATCGCTGTTGATCCGGCAAAGATAGATGCAGTGCGCACCTGGCCTAGGCCGAAGACAGTTACCGATATCAGGAGCTTCCTCGGTCTGGCAGGTTACTATAGGAGATTTGTGAAGGACTTCTCCAGTGTCTCGAAGCCGATGACTTCCTTGATGAAGAAGGATGCACCATTCGAGTGGACAGTCGACTGTGAGAGGGCTTTCGCGAGTCTCAAGGATGCTCTGACATCTGCACCGGTTCTGACATTACCAGACGGTCCAGATGGTTTCGAGGTCTATTGCGACGCATCAGGCAGGGGTATGGGTTGTGTGTTGATGCAACACGGGAAGGTCGTGGCTTACGCCTCCCGACAGCTGAAGAAGCATGAGGAGAACTACCCTACCCACGACTTAGAGTTGGGGGCCATTGTCTTCGCACTGAAGATATGGCGACATCATTTGTATGGGGTAAGTGTGACGATTTATTCTGACCACAAGAGTTTAAAGTACTTGTTCACTCAGAAGGAGTTGAACATGAGGCAAAGAAGGTGGGTTGAATTCCTGAATGATTATGACATCAATTTACAGTACAAGGAGGGTAAGGCAAATGTGGTAGCTGACGTTGAGTCGCCGAGCACACTCTCTCCATTCGCTAGTCTCTCATACTGGCTTGGTTGAAGAGGTGCGGACGTGCTCGATGACGGATCAGTATATGATGGAGATCAGACAGGAAGCTTACTGATGGCACATTCGAGGGTCAGAAGTATGACTTCAGACTCCACGATGATGATGATTAGGCTAATGGCAGATTGTGTATACCCAGGAGTAGCGCTGAGCTGAAGGAGCGCATACTGAGTGAATCCCACTGTTACTACTTCGATTCACCCGGAGCTTCAAAGATGTATAAAGGTCTGAAAAGATACTTCTGGGGGGCTGGAATGAAAAAGGATGTAAATGACTATGTGTTGAGGGTGTCTCACTTGTCAGAAGGTCAAGTTTGAGCACCGACGGCCTGGTGGTATGGTGCAGCCAATGCCAGTGCCGGAGTGGAAGTTCCATGACATATCTATGGACTTCGTAGTGGGGCTTCCGCCTACAAGGGGAGGTCTGAATATGATTTGGGTGGTAGTTGACCGACTGACCAAGGTGTCTCGATTCATTCCGATGAAGGACACCTGAAAGTGGCAGATTGGCAGAATTATTCGATAAGAGATTGTTAGACTCATGGTACCAAAGACGATAGTATCTGACAGAGATACCAGATTCTTATCCAGATATTGGAAGTCTACACGAGAGGCACTTGGTACCGAACTAAAATTGAGCACGGCGTTTCACCCACAGACCGATGGTCAGAGTGAGCGCACCATACAGACACTTGAGGATATGCTACGTGCATGTGCACTTGACTTTCAGACCAGCTGGATTGATAAGTTACATCTGATCGAATTTAGCTACAACAACAGTTATCATGCATCGATCAAGATGTCTCCCTTCCAGGCATTGTACGGTAGACCATGCCGCACGCCATTATGCTGGGATGAGTCGTGAGACGGTCATTATAGGACCAGAGTATCTTGAGCAAGTTCAGGCAGAAGTTCGCCAGATCAGGGATAATATGAAGCTCAGGATAGACAGAAGTCGTACGCAGATGTGCGCCGACGTGACTTGGAGTTCGCCGTGGGCGATCAGGTTTTTTGAGAGTATCCCCTATGAAGGGAGTGTTTCGTTTTGGTCAGAAGGGCAATTGAGCCCGAAAATGTAGGTCCTTATGTTGTGACGGAGCGGATCGGCCGGTAGCTTATAGACTTGATTTACCCGCCGAGCTGGGCAAGGTACATGATGTATTTCATGTGTCCCAGTTGAAGAAGTATATGTCTCATCCGTCTCATGTGCTTCAGCCTGAAAGGCTAACTTTAGAGCCGACCATGCGCTCAGTGGAGACTCCGGTACGGATTCTGGACACTAAGACGAGACACTCGCCATAAGTCTGTGAGACTGGTGAAGGTTCTCTGGTCTAACCAGGACGTTGAGGAGGCCACTTGGGAGCTGGAAGATAAGATGAAGGCGAAGTACCCGTCGTTGTTTACTTCTTAGTATTTGTATGTATAGGTACGGGGCGTACCCCTATTTAAGGGGGGTAGAGCCGTTTCGGTTATGTATATAACATGTATTTGAATACATTGTCTGTGTTGTATTGTCATGTTGTATTATCATGTTGTTAATGTTGCAGACCGCTGAGTCTGAATGATGCTGTGATGTTTTGTTGTTTGGACCACGTGTCCGATATGATGTAAGATGTTGTTAATGTTGTTAATGTGATATAGAAGTGTTGTTAATATGTGTTCTCATGTTCTAATGTTTAAAGTTAAGTGGAAGTATGAACTTTGGGGACAAAGTTCTTTTAAGGGGGGTAGATTGAAATACCCCAAACCTAGTTATGTTGTTCAAGCACCTAAATAGGGTGTAACAAGACTAAAAAGAGTCTTAGAAACCTTACTAAACAAATTTAAACAAAAGGAAACACAAATGTGCTTTAAAGTCAATAAGAGCTAAAATGTGCTCTAAGCTTGGGATAAACTTGAGTAAGGCCTAATGAGCTTACCAAGACCTCATTTATACACTAATGAACATATTAAACCAATTACCAAAGAAACCAAGCTTGAAAACAAGTTAAAACACAAAATGTGCTTTAAGAAGTCTTAAAGCACGTTTTTGAAAATTGTCTTGTAAATGAGTTTTGAATGGCTAAATGTCCATCATTACTCTTAAATATATATGTGTACTATATAGTATCACATTTGGGTGGCTATATTAGTGGGAAATCAAAAATTTCACTTCTATGTGCCTTGTATAGGTGAATAGTACTTTTATAATCTAGTTTGTAACATATGTTGCATTAAGTAATTAAATTGACAAACAAAGACTATATTACCCTCATTATACTTAGGGGGCCGGTTTTCTAAGGCTTGGTGACTCACCACTCTCTTATTAATGTATTAAGTAAGTATAGATAAGTAAATAAGCTACTTTTTACCTTTTAACACATAAATATCTCTTAAAAGCAAATTCTATCTTCATTCTCTCATTTCCCTTCCTTGCTCACACGGTTTCCCACTCATCTCCTCCCTTCTTCATTGTTCTCTCACGGTAATACCACTATCACCATTAGAGCTCCACCTTTGACCACTTGCTAAACCTAGCTCACTTGTCCAAATCAAAAACAAATACCACCAATCTCTTCCTCTCATCAAGCTCTTCATTCCTACCTTCTCAAAACTCCAAGAGCTCCATTTCGGTGCCAAGGTGTTCCACCATTGAAGGAGCTTGAGCTTGTATTTTGACATATTATTACTCTCCTTGGTTTCTAGGTAAGGAATCTCAAATAAAAACTTCCTTTCCTCCTTGTTTTTGTCTTGTCCGAAAATACACATTGATATAGCTTCTTATGTGACTTTGTTCTAGCTTCATTCCAACTCTTCATGGACTAAGTGGAGTCCTCTCTTGTTGTATATCCAAACTCTCTTCAAAGAACAAGGTAAAACAACTACATTAATGTTTTTGAAACAATGTCAAATTAGGGTTTACAATGAGATGAAGCCTATAGCTTGAATACTCATTATGGAGTTTGTATATTGTTTAGAACTTGTCAAGGAATCAAGTACTCTATTGGTTTTCTAAAGGAAACAAGAAAGAAGTTATCTTGCAAAAGAGGTAAATCTACTAACCTAATGCTATTTTAATGCCTTAGGAGAAATGAGCTTATAAATGCTTATTAAAAACTACCTAAAGAGCAAATGGTGAATGACTTAGTAAAGTGTTCTCAAGAGACTAGTAAAGGGCATATGTGTGTTGAGTGTATTTGCAGGTTAAAGGCATATATGTTGTGGAAATTCAGTGTTTATGATTTAAGCACTTTAAGGGCCTAAGAGCCATGCATTTTAAGGGCCTAAGTGCCATGCAATTTATATTGTGCACTATATTGTAATGTGGTGTAAATTTGGTGAAATTGTGTATGAGAGTGTTATTGGTGATTTTAGATGTTCTTGTGTGTTTAAAGGAGAAGGTAAAGTGTTTAGGCTTAGTAATGTTCTAGGGGAATCCATGTCAAAATTTAGGTAGGAAGTAAGAAGTTCTAAGTGTTTACATAAGGTTTGGTGAGCTAGAAAGTGTAGGAAATGAATAAGGAGTTCAAGATGTTGTAAAGGAATTTTGATGAACTAGGATGTGTTCTAGAGTGTAATAGGACTTAGGCATGATCTTGAGATTTTAGTATGTACCAAAGTCATTTTGGACTTAGGTAAAGACTTAGGCAAACTTTGGTAAACTAAGGAGAATGTATGAACTTGGAAAAGGATTTGAAGTAATGTTATAAGGAGATAGTTGTGAGAGATGATGCTTGGGAGATGATGTTAAAACAAGGAGAAAGCATTTTGGGATAGTAGTTACCATAGGTGAGAAACACCATCTAGGAACCTAGTATAAGATAACATAAGTGTTAAGGAATTTTACAAGGAAATAAGTAAATGGTTTAAGGAATTAGAAAATGAGTTTCATGGATGTTGTATGTGGATGTAAGGTTACCAAATGTTGTTAGGAAGCATTAAGAGGCCTTAGGAGAAGTTTGGTGAAGAATTGGAAAGTTTGGGTAAGTTTAGAAGGCGACCGACCCAGGGGCCGACCCAGTTTTTGGGTCGGTCGAGCCTCTGTTAGATGTTAGGAAAGTGTTCGGTAATGGTCCGACCCAAAAGGGTGGGTCGGACATGGGTCGGTCGGTCAAGTTTCAAAGGAAGGAAAATGTTCGCACATGGACCGACCCAGAATGGTGGGTCGGACGTGGGTCGGACGGGCATGATTATAAGGAGGCAAAAGGGTTTCTGTAATGGACCGACCCAGAAGGTTGGGTCGGACATGGGTCGGTCAAGGTAAAGTTTTTCAGACCCGAAACCACTGGGAGGGTCCGACCCAGTTGTGGGTCGGACGGTGGGTCGGTCGGACCAAAACTTGTAAAAAAAAAAAACAGAAATGAATGTGACTTATGTAGTTAACCCTAGGGTTTAATGAAGGTAACCTAGGGTAAGATAGGCATTAAAACATGTCATACAATCATGTTAAATACTTAGTAAGTTTGGAGTTAAATAAATAATTAACCGACATTACTAATGTGTTTAGGATTCTCTCAAGGTGGAAATCAAATGAGGCAAGGACGAAGGTATGGTTTTCTTGCAGTCTGTTGCCTACCGGTTTACACCGGCTTGTGTGTTGTTTGTTTTCTGTGTGTTTATGACTTTGTAAGATTAAACCATGTAAAGAGTTTACAGTTGTTAAATGTTATTATGTTGTTAATTATGACTCTCTCTTCCCATATGAGTGTCTAACAAGACTTGACCTATTATTGTGAATTGTTGTTGTGCTCAATGTTGAACTACTAACATGGGCTAACGGGGGAAGTGAGGAGTCCGGTCTGTTCCGGCCACGCGTGTGAGTATGGGAGTCGATGTCATAACCGGTTCGATTCTCTCTGTATGTTATGGTTAAGTTTCCAATTTGGTTTCTAACCTTCCCTTTAGCTTAACCAAGGCTATTTTACTGACTCACGTCGGGCCACAGGGGCATACTATGTGTTTTGTTTCGGTGTGCTTGGATCACTATATCCGGGGCACCTTGTGTTAAGTTAACCGTTCAATCTAACCGGACGGTAACGAGTTATGTAACGAGCTAAGTATGAGCGTGGCAACATTCTCGAAGCTCTCAATGGGGACTAACTGTGTTGGTTCTCTTCCAAAAAGGAATTGTATGTTTGTGATGTGTGTTATGTTGTGTTCAATACCTGTGTTATGTTATATACGTATATGTTGTGTGTTTTAAAATAAATATCATGTCATCATGACAATTGGTTGCGCGTATCCCGGTAGCCGATGGGCTGCGCGTTAGCCATACCAGCAAAGGTGCTGACCCCCTCGGGGGCTCCATATTTTTATTGCAGGATGAGGATCGAAGAGGCAGAGTGGCTCTAGGTCCTAGAGAGTAGTTTACTTTTGAAGTACTTTTGGATGTTGCCCGGGTTGCGCCTGTGCACCCGTGGCGTATTATATACTTGTTGGTGACGGTTTACAGTGAAGTATACAGTGAAGGATTTATGTAAATACTCGGTATTATATTGTTATATATATGGTTGTTAGTTCTATGCTCGGGAGTCTGATCATCAGACCGGTACATTTGTATTTATTCAGCCTTGTTAACCACGTGGGTGGTTGACGGCATTGTAGCACCAATCGTTTAGTTATCGTTTAGTTGTTTATTTTCCGCTGCGATTCCAAGTCTAGTTATGTGCGTAGTAGGGGTGTTACAGGTTAATTAGTTAATGGTAAATAACCGTTAACTTCTGGCGAGTCGACGCATCTTTTTGCTTGTGCCGGATACAAAACATCTAGCATCGTGCCCAGCCTGACTCCATTAACTTCGCATATGTGCCGTGCGTAAGGAATCCGGCTTCATATCCGGCAATACTTAGTTTCTGACATAGAATTGATCTCCTTGCATAGAAAACACACAAAACATAAGACTGAACATATAAAATCATGTTAAATATAAAATAACGTAAATACTACCTATTCTAACCTTAATTTAACTAATATTATTACAAATCTAGCTTATAAAATAAGATAAGTCTACGGCTTATCAAGGCCCTACACTTACCTTTTGCTAGTCCTCGAGCAAAATTAAATCAGGAAAGAGTATCTACTTGTGCACAAAACAGGTACTCATAATAATGACAACTAGAGTTCTTTCTTGACTACTTGACTCTGATTCATAAGCATCACTTAATATTTCTCATTCCATCACGAATATACCAGTGGGTATAAGACAAAATCAATCAATCCCGGAAACAGATCAAAGACTCATGGGTTATTTTGCATAAGGGTTATTGTATCTCTCCTTTTTCCGGTTTCCAACATTCAGCTCTATTTTTCAAGAGTTTCTGAATGTGGCCAAGACTCTCATCAACGGTTTCTTTTCAATTCAGCCCTATTTTTCAAGGGTTTCTGAATCTAACCATGATTTGTTTCATTAAAGAACGGGGAATTTAGGAGAAAAATAAAAGGAAAAACTCTCCGTTATTGCTTTTATTTTGAGGCAATCTTGCAACCTCATAATGCTTCATTTTTTATAAGAAGATTTTTTTCTTGCTTTTCTTCTTCTTTTTCTTTTTTTTCTTGAAGCTTTTTTCATACATCACCCCTATCTAAGATATTCACCCACAAGAGTTGAACTATTTCGAAAAGAAAGGAAATCTATTACCCAAAAGTAGATCAAGGACAAAATTAGAAGTAAGGTCATATACTCATGTTAACAAAAAGAATCATGAAGTAAAAATCGACAACTCGAAGTCATTAGAAAGCTTACCTCTTGAGAGAACAAGCAATTATTCATTCCTAATCTCATATCAATCAAAAACATGCAAAAGTTTTAGTAAAACATTGATAAAACTCACAACTTATGAATATTCTAAAAAAACATACTTTTTTTTTATTTTTTAAAGGGGGGGGGGGATCCCTGCCCTACACTTGGCAAGAACAATGTCCCCAGTGTTCAAAATGAAAGGACCTTTTTTTTTCAAGATACTAAAGTAGAAGAATAACTGACCAATAAATCAATAAACAATTAAATAACATAAAACAATAAAAGAAAAAATGTTAAAGGGAAAAGAGAGGGGCAACCCTGTTGGAAGAATATGAATGCGCGAGGAGGAACCGCCCTACACTTATCCTTTTAGGCTACTTGGCATTATCCAAGATCTTTGACAGGATAGTGACCGAATTCGCATGCTCCCTTGGATTAGTTTACGTTTGGGACGGGAGTTGACCTTGTTGTCGTGGTTACGTCAGAAATTGCTATAATTGCAACTGCAACGATTTGTGCTCCTTGCGAATGGTCGAGATCTCGTTGTGAGCGTCCTGGGTCTTGTTCATCAGGGCTGACATCATGTCACAAGTTTTGCCATTTCAGCCTCTAATGATGATGCAGGGTGGGATGGTCGGTATTGTCTCGGGCCTCCCTGGTAGCCGGCTTGACTTTGGAAGTTTTGAGGGGGTTGGTTCCCCTGATGCCATGGCTGCTTGTACCCTTGGTTACTCACATAGTTGACTTCCTCAGCATTCTGAAAGTTTGGCATGTCAGGGCCTTGAGCGTGTGGTCGTGCACTAACCGCGTTCACTTACTGAGGAAGATAATTCATTGCTATTTGCTCCACCACCTTCTGTAGAGCACTAACCTTCATGGAAGTTTGAGCATTGCTCTCCAACAACTGCTCATGACTTTGTATCAATTTTTCAATTTTGGCGTCTCCCTCGGCCACTTGATACAAACCAGCGGTACCACCCCTAGTTCCACCTGTGGCCCAATCTTTTATCTCTCCACAAAGAGATTCAATTCCACTAAGGAATTGATCTCCAGGCTTCTTCAATATGTCTGCACCAAGGGAGGATAAGATCATCGTCTTGCATTGGTTGACCAATCCTTTGTAAAACAGCTGAGATAGTTGTTCCTTGGTGAGGCCGTGGTGTGGACATGTGCGCAGCAACCCCTTGAATCTGTCCCAAGTCGCACAGATGTTCTCCGAGCTAGGCTGTCCGAAGTTGTATATCTCGGCGATCATCTCCAGGGTGCGACTTGGAGGCAAGAACTTGTCATAAAACTTGGTTGCCATGTCCTCCCAAGTGGTGATGGTACTGGGGGTCAGACTATGATTCCACTTGCTAGCGTTTCCCGTAAGACTATGGGGAAAGAGGGAAAGTCTGGCATATTGGAGGATGTTATTTGTGGAGGTTAGGCTGTTTGTGTGTTGCAAGAATTTGGTGACGTGGAGAAAGGCATTGTCCGGGTTCGACCCGTCAAACATACCCAACTCCTTGATGCATCTGATTTGATGATATGGCTTTAGTTTTTGCCACTCATCGTATTCGTTCTGTGCAAGGAGAGGGAGGTCGATTGCTGGCTTTTGGCCTTGATTGGAAGGCCGGTTTATGTTTCGGACGGTTGGTGCTGCCATTAGTGTGTTGTGTAGGTTTCTTCGTTGACGAATGGAACGAAGAAGGGTTCTCTCGATCTCTGGGTCAAGGTTTGTTAAATCTTCAGGAAGACTTGTTGACCGGAGTAGCATTCACCTTTTAATGATTTAGGAGGAGCAAAATACAAAGTTATAATATTTCGTATTAAATAAATAATATAACAATTACTTAATTCAAATTACGAAAGTAAAAAAAGAACAAAATTTGGGCATGCCGGATAGGGTGCCGGGTGTGTGGCGCCCGGCAGTGGACTTCCTCCACTTATGCCGGGTTGAATTTACCCGGTGAAGAGGGCAAAAATATGACGAGACAGAAGAACCAAGGCGACCCAGACCCCAGGTCCCGACTCAGACCCCAGGCTTCTTCAAGACCCTGTTCAGGCTCCAACTTGGGCGCCAGGCACCAGATTCGGGCCCTGTCCGACCCTTGCTTTGGAAGCAAGATCTCATAACCGGGCGCTACATCCCGCACCTCACGCTCTGTGACCGGGCATTCGGTGACCGGGATGAAGAGGGGAAAACATGGTCAAGTACCAAAAGGTGTGAAGAGGCTGAGGTAGCACCGAAAGCCCACACCAAGAAGAGGGAATAAAGAAAGAGCGTGTAGCGACCGGTCGGCCACGACTGGTCGCAAAGTATGGAGCAAGTGTAAGGGAACGACCGGTCGCCTGTGACCGGTCGCCGAAACTGTGAAATAAGCCAAGATAGTGACCGGTCGTCTCCGACCAGTCAGGTAACTAAGAAATAGAAGTAGATGGCGACCGGGCGCCTGTGCCCGGTCGGATAGCTAAGGAACTGAAGATGTAGAAATCAGGATAAGATATTTATAGTGACAGCCTGGTAAGATATGACAGGTTGGCAAGCCTAGGAACCCTAGAAAAGGTCTATAAATAGAAATAAAGGAGCTCATTTGAAGGGGGCACAACATGAGAGGAGAGATAAAACTCTAGAATAGCTCTCTTGCATTGTAACCATAAGGAAAAGAATAAAGAAATTGTCTAGAAGTGGATGTAGGCCGAATTATTGGCTGAACCACTATAATCCTCGGTGTTCTATTCGTTTGTGAGATGTGAGGGACAAATTATACAATTTCATCTGGCGCCGTCTGTGGGAAACGAACAGCAACAAGCAACCACGAATCAATCAAGCCACGGTTTCAGTTCACGGTTTCAGTTCATGATTTTGTTTGTCAATTCAGAGTAACGAAGGATACAATCAATTCGAAGTAGCGGAATCTACGAGGGAATACTGCAAGGAGTGGAAAAGAGATTCGTGGAAAGGTGGGTCGAAAACAATCGAAGCGTCAGAACAGATGTACGAATGAAAATAAGAAAGTCTCGAATCAGATCGAATCAATCTCTGCGCATTTAACACCCGATTCGCATCGTCTCCTCGAGAGAGCAAGCCGCCTAGAACTTGAAGAGTAAGCAAGGTAAGAATTCCTCGATCGGCATCGGCAGTCCCCAACAGCAGAGAATAAGTGTCCAATTCTTCTGTCAATCGGCGTAATACCGGCCTCAATCGGGCACCAATATTCGATTAGGTCTGAAGCTGTCGATGTTACGAGTTATTCTCCAGCTGATTATGAAATTAAGTGCCTTAAATCCGATTCCAACGACGATTTAGACTTCGGCTTTGGCTCAACCCGAGGTGGATGAAGATTTCCGATCGATTGGAATATGAAGAATCAAGGGAGATCGAAGCGCAATATCCCTAAGAACTCTCTGCCTCCTTTACGAACATTACATCTTGAATATTCTTTGCTTAAATCTTTAAGTCATATCTTGCTAATGTTTCCATTAAATTCTCAAATCAAGTTCCAGCGGAAGTATAAAGGAAGCAATAAGCGAGAAGCAAGGAGGAATTTCTGGAGTCAAGTAGATCGAAGTTTCAAAAGCTCGTGGAAATCCAAGAGAAAGAGTCCGGAGCTACCTCGAATACGGTGTTATTCTTGTTCGATTTCAAAGACCGAGCGAAGGCTCCAACCGTGACTCCCGGGCAGGATCCTATTTCAAGAACGGCCGCCGTCCACATATAAAGCGGTCAAAGTACGGATGATTTCGGGGGCAAGGATTCGAGGCGGTCTCGGTGGCAGAACTTTGATCGAGCGCCTTTGTGTTAAATCCAAGCAATGTTACTAAAGAAAGAGACTCGATCGCAACCTAAGGATCACCAACCAAGATGTCTTCAGCAGCAAGAGTCATCTGCGAAGGGAGCACCATTATAATCCAGTGACCGGGAGGCATTTTCCAAGTAGCCAACGATCGGGAGGCATTTTCCAAGAGGATGATGGAAATCGAGTTCGATCAACGATGACTGCCTTGTGCCCAAGCGATTCGGGGGACGCTTCTCGAAAGACCGGGTGCGGGATGATACTACATCGGACTCAGTATTGCGACCGGACGCAACCAGGATGGCATTCCCCGACGTTCTCTTTGCTGGACAGTTTCTATCAAAGCGGCACTTAATTTGTAAAAAGCTAAGAGTCCAAATCATCCTGTTGATCCAGGCGCAGCCTCGACCGGGCGTATCTTCTTTAGGCCAGGTGCAGCCTTGACCAGCAGTTCCTCCCTTGCCAGGCGCGGCATCAATTGATCGGGCATTTCTCACGATTGAGTCCAAGGCTAGACAGCACGACCGGGCGATGCTCAAAGTGACTGGGCGGTGTTCCCTATCGAACGACCTGGAGACAAACCCAGAAGCGACCGGGAGATGGTTGCTCAACGACCGGGAGCTTGCCGTGACCGGGCACAATTGCCTTCAGTTCAACGACCGGGCGTACCCCCTCTTCAACAAGATGAATGCAGTCCTAGAAAGCAAGATTAACCAGACAGCCGATGACAGAAATGGAAGAGGAAGCGTCCAAAGTCAACTACTAAGATAAGTCCTTCAACCTTGAAACACTAGCTTCATGTCTGTGATTCGCTAAGCATGATTGTCTCTTCTCATGACTTGCGCTTTCGGGTTTTCAAACATGCGGTTGCTTTCTGTTTACCCAAAATTTCACCTTTATCACTAATTTAAGAATTCGGTCGAATGTTTGTGTATATATATGTATATATATGTGCGATTGCATTCGTACTACTATCCCTCTAATTTTATCCTGAAATCAAAGACAATTGAGTGTGAAATTATGAATGCTTGAGCACCTTTCTAGGTTATTATCTGATTGTTATTGCCCTGCCCTATATTGGCTATGACAACTGGCACAAGGTCTGTTATGCAAAAAAGATCGCATCTCGTCTCAGGCATTTGTTGTGACGGAGCTGTAAAGCGAAAACGAAATTTAGAGTTTACAGGAAGCTGATTACAAAATGTCTAATTCTATTTGCAATCTCCTCCTTCCTTCGGACCTTAAGGACCTTGATCATGTTAACTTAGCCATCAACTCTGCTATTTAGACTTCAAGATTGTTTCTGTTTCATTAAAGCTATACAGTTTTATACAAACTTTAGAGTTTACGTTATCAAAGGGTAGCTGCCCCTATTATCTCAAGATACGCTTCCCTACAGTTTTGTGTTACTATCGGCAATGCTAGAATAAGCATGTCAAATGCATGGCCTGAGACTGAATCTCTAGTTTATATTGTTGATATGGTCACCTCTGATATATCCAAGCTATTGACTCTCTATTTATAAGGTGCACCCCTGTGCTCATTTCCAAATATCACTCAGGGCATTAAAAGTTGCATTGCTCTTATCTGTTTGTCGGCATTGTTTCATGACTCCTAAATTAGCTATCATACTACTGCACTACAAAAGTTACACATTTTAGCCTCCATTTAGCATGAGTGAATCTGACTGAACATAGTTTCAATAAATCTGGTTGTTGATGCTGTACTTGGAATTGGTTATAGTCCGATCAAAACTGTCCCATCTGGCATAACTGCTTCAATGAATAGACTTTTTCAACAGTTGACAGATTTCCAGATTTCCAAATTTTGCCCATTTCCACACGTGTTTTGCTGCGCAAGTTAAAACATGCATTTTCACTCAGTTCCTAAGAAGCACTGCTGGTTGAACCCGTATCTGTTACTCATTTCTTGAGCTGTTACAAACCTTGCTTTGAAATTCCCTTTATGACATGATTAAGATTTTTTAACTGTTTTTGAAACTAGACCATAAATTACTACTAGGCTAACGATATAGAATTGCTGCACACCATATTTACTTCTAAATTGTACCGCTCAAAAAATTGAGCGTTTAAACAGTTCTTCACTTCCGGATTATGGTCATTCTTGATTTTCTTCTGCTAATCTTTTTTGCTATAAACAAGGTATACTGTTAAAACCGTCATTAAGCAAATAATTATTGGTTTATGTTGCCATTTGTATAATTAACTAGTCTCCGTAGTTTTTTGGTTAGTAAGGTATGTTTCAACCTGCAGTTGCTATGGCTCCAACTATTTATCTTCAAACATAAGTTTATCTGCTATGATTAACAGAGCACGTTAATAAGGCATGATTAAAGAAAGCTTTGATTGAATCATTCAGCCTCTTGAAATAAACACTGAACATCTGCTTGTAGCAGTCTGTGAATGAAATAAAACATCATTTTAAAAGATGCCATCGATTTGTCATGCTGGCCTTGTTTTTGAAACTTTGCTAAAAGCTGCAATTTAAAGCTGCTCAAAAACCTCCAGAATTGCATGAGAATATTTGCTCGATTCTTTTCCTAAAATCCTTACGAGAATGTATTTAGCTTCAGATTATTCCTAGACAGCCTTGCAAGAGACTAATATGTAAACTCTACCATGTTATGATCTGGTAGAAATTGTACAATACAGGGCAGTTATCTGTTTCCAATAACTGCACTATCTTTACGGCATAAACATCTCTGATTTCATATTTATTAAGTCATGTTTATAGGTGAACTGTGCATACTATTACAGTTATTAAATGTTCAACACTGAATTGTTACATTCTGGGCATTCTGGATTTACTAATACTGCTATTCTACTAGCAAACTCTAAATCCTTCAAACCATTACCCTTTTTTTTGGGGTTAACCTTTTGGTGACTATTGTTATTAGATAATGAAAATACAGTCCAGAGTGATTAATATAAATCTTATCTACAACAGCTGCCTTTTCCTAGTTTTGACAAAATGCAAAATTCCAATGCTACAGTCTCAATTACTTATGCTAGGTTGATTTTGTGCACAAGCCATTCTGGTTAATTAAATTAAACAGCAATAATGCTGTACCCTTTTTGTGCTAATATTCTCTGTTCCCAACTACGGTCAGTTTTGATCAGGCAATTAGTAACTGTTTTACACTACCAGACGTGCATTTAAACGAACTATGTTAAATTAGCATCTGTTTCCTAGCCAAAGGCTAATGATTCCCTGACTTTAGCTTTTGCCCATCTTAGATTGTGCTTAGTTATGATAGTACTATGAGATTGTAATATGTAAACATTGCTCATTACTCCTAAATTCTGTATGGGCTGCAGCTGTTAATGCACTATACTTCTGTCAACTCAAATTAAGCTGCTGAAACTGCTTGTTTAAAGGTTATTGATACTGCAGATTAATTTCATAGTTTATATACCACATCATAAAAAAAATCTGCTTGAGATGATATGGTTCCTTTGCTGTTTCGGTTCCTGTTGTCAAAAGTGTTTCCTTACTTGGAATTGCCCGGCATGTAGAAAAGTGATGCCATGCTTTGGTATTTGGAAATTACAGCGGCCACTTCACAAAATTTTGATAGTTTTTCTAGAGTAACTTCTCCGCTTGTGTGCTGTTACATAAATGCTTCCGTATTTATCTGATTAAGTCAACTTTTGCTCTCCAAAACATACTCTTATTTTACTTCTGTTTTGACTAAATGGAAATACCACTTATGGCATGGTCCATGGTTAACAGCCTGTATTTTTGCCCAAACCTAATGAGAACTTTTAACCAGTGTATGCTTCTGTTTATAAGACAAAGCCTTGATGGAATCTGATCTGCCTAAATTTGATTTTGTGAGTTTGGGGGTCGTGAACAATACAAACTGGGTGCAGCTTTTAATTGCTTCTGGTATGTTATAATCTCTCTTGTGATAACTTTAATCCCTCTTGCTTCTAAAATATGTTGTTCCAGCATTGTTAAACTATTTCAGCCGGTCTTCATTTCCGAAACCTTGTGATTATGACAGGATGTCTTATAACTGCTTACTTTCAGATACACATAGCGTAATCTTGAATTGTTCTTTATTTAAAACTGTCTTGATAACTTGTAGTGTATCCAAGCACTTTGCAATATGTGACTATGCTCTCCGCACTATTTTATTGAAAACAATGAATTGAATGCCATATAGATAGATTATTGGGCAAACTTACACGTGTTCACACACTTTTAATAAGTATCTCTTGCATACCTCGATTATTGTATAAACCATTTTTTGGAATACTTTGCTTCTGATTCATTGACAAAAACTGATTAGGTTAATAATTGTTTAAATTTGTTTTACTGATTTAATTCAAGGTTTTTTACACTGCATAAATACACTGATTATTCTTCTTCTTGATGTTTCTCTCTTTGGTGTTCAAGTAGTTTTTAAGTTGGCAATTATAAACTACTATTTTGTACTCCCGTTTCTGCATCTGAGCCTGCATTTCTTTCTCATATTCGGTGCAAAAATCACCTCCGAAGGCAAAACCTACCGATAATGACCTAAGGTATAAAGTAAGAATCTGCTTATGCGATAAAAAATCCTCCTTTGTCGATATCTTCCTGCTGTGCTTATTACAAATTTCCAACCTATATGTTTTGGCTGATTACTCAAACTTTCCATACAATCATCAAATTGTTCATAGCATTTCAAGAGCTATTTTCAGAAACCATATAGTATCAGTTTTTGCGATTCCTTTCTAAGGGTAGGCGGTTAATACTCTGTCGTAGGTCCAATTGCATATAAGGTTGTTGAAGAACCAATTCATTATCTCGACAAGATTGTTGACCTTGGTCATTACTTTGTATATTTCCGTTTTGACCTTTGATAACACTGTGATTATCACTTATGACCGAAAATATGAAACGTCACCATCACTTCAATTCCCTACCAGCTGTTTTAAATACATAGAATAATAAATGCATATTCTGTTTACTTGCACTGTTTCATTACTCACTATATGAACTACTTCTCAGATATTTTGTTTCTGTTTCATTTATACATGATCTACTTCTTCCCTTACTACTAGTTTATTCTCTTTCGAGACTGCTTAAAAATGCATTAGTGATCAGTTTGCAATATCTCGTGAGTCCTTTGAAATTCGGTTCTACAACTCCGGCTTTCATTTTTTCCATTTTTACTAGTTTCCTTTACCATGCTATGCCTTGACCTTTGGTCAAGCAACTTGGTTTCTAACAATTTTGGTTTAAAAAGAATCTACCATCTAAGAAAGTCCAAAGCGAGGGACTACAACCTGAGACTATGGACGGTTTTGGAATGCTTGCTCTATACAAATCAGAGACCAAGAGAAATGCAAGATATCAAAGAAGGCTGTGAGGACATTTCAAAGAGCTGCAGATAACAAAGGCGGTACCGCAAAGAGAACAGAGGCGCCACAAGAGAGGTGCCCGAAATGCAAGCTTGATTTCAATAACAAATCCTTTCTACCCAAGGATTCAAGGTACGGTTCTAAAACTAAATCAAGCTCATGACGATCATGAAAAGTAAAGAATCGTTAGAGGGTGAGCTAGAGGTTCGTAAGTTGCCTTTTCGTCTGAATTGATGGTATAGTTATGCTGGCTTAAATTACTTATCGATAGTTTTACCCTTGCTTTATGCTCTGATTCTACCAATAATTTACGCTGTTACTGATGAAGATAAACAAGAACAGTCTGAAACAGATTTTAATCAGTTTTCCTCTCTTGCTGTATGTTTTAGCAGCTGAAGCGCATGAACTGTTAAAACTGTTGCAATTCCTTCATTTGCCAACAGATTCACTAGAATAGAAAACATTGATGTCATACTTTCCATGCTCTGTAATCGCTTCAAAATATCAGTTGTCATACCATGCTATGTTTGACAGTTTTGAACAGCGACAAAATTGTGAGGCGGTCTGCGTTCTTTAACATTATTCCATACTGAATTCTATACACAATATAAGCAGATTCACCTGTATTCACCAAATTCTTTGAACAGATTGTTTATATTCATCCTGCTTATATCTGCTGGCCAAACTTCAATTATAAACCATCATATGCTAGTTAAAATCTTAAGGTAATGCCTGATGATGTGCAGTTCTTTCTTGCTTTTAAATAAACTGCTACTGTCAAACACATTGTGGCTTTCTCGGATAAACATTATGTTGTCATTTCCGTAAAAAATTTACTCTTACTAAGGATTTACTCATCTGTACAGTAAGCTATTTGGTATTTGCCCCTATTTTTTCTGTTTAAACTTGAATATTGCTCAAACTACTCGAGGTCAAAGATGTTAAGAGTGGTACCTTTGCAATTTAGTAGATTTTTTGCTCCATCATATGTAAGTGTTATTGCTGTTGCATAGTTGCAGCAATTTCTTATTTTTTAAGGTAGCAGTTCTCTCCAACCAAGAATAATGGTGTCTTCCTGACAGATACTATCTTGTTGTTTCAACTATTATGCTGCTATCACCACTTGTTGGATGGACTCATGGTTTAACTACTTTGTTTGCCTCTGTTTGACATATGAAAATCCGACAATATCAGGATTTAATAAATCCAATATGTTTCTGTATTAACAGTAAGGGAATGGTGTCATACCAAGACCGTTAATTGCTTCCGACGTCATTCATAACCAGCAAGTTTATTTGATTAGTATGCTCATAATTGCAAGTTCATTTGATATCCTCATTTATTGCTACCCGCTCAAAAGTACTAATGAACTTTTGAGGAAACCACAGGTACTTTTATCAGGGGACTGATCACCCCCTGAGGTATTAAGGAAAGTATGAAAAAGAAGGCCATAGAGCTACCTTGGGTTGAGACTTATGCCCGGCAAAGTCACCAAGAAATCTACAAACAACTGTGACAGCAAAAATTCAAAGGTATTATCAAAATCCATGGCGCTTTCACAGGCCCTCTGGTCATCTCATCAGAGACGAAAATCCATGGCGCTTTCACAGGCCCTCTGGTCCATGGCGCTTTCTTAGGCCCTCTGGAAAAAAGTAACACCTTGGGTTGAAATGAAACCCGGCCATAAAGTAACACCTTGGGTTGAAATGAAATCCGGCCAAAAAGTAACACCTTGGGTTGAAATGAAACCTGACCATAAAGTAACACCTTGGGTTGAAATGAAACCTGGCCATAGAGCCACCTTGGGTTGAAATGAAACCCGGCCGTAGAGCCACCTTGGGTTGAAATGAAACCCGGCCATAGAGCCACCAAAAAACCCCATCTCTGGATCCATCAGGAGCTCTGGTCGCCTGTAATGGGTGAATTATTAGGTGTGGGACGCCACACCGTACCATGATCCAATACCTTCTAAAGGAAACACTTTAGAAGGGTATGATCATAAGTACCATCCTTTGGCTTCCACAAGCAAAGTTGGGAAATATATATTAAAAGGAAGTACCATTCTTTGGCTAACATAAGCAAAGATGGGAAAATATATTATCTCTCTTCTCCCTTTCAGGAAATCATCGTCCTTTGGCTAGAACGAGCAAGGATTGGATCATTATATTATCTTACCCTTCAAAAGGGAATGGTTGGTCTTCTGCATGAAGACCTTATTATGGACTTCCGGACTTCTGGCATTCCTACATATTATATCAGAACATCAGGGGATGCATCCATCAAGACATGTTATCTTGAAGATTTATGTCCCAAAATTTCCAATTTGTCAGATTCAGCAGAAAAGACACTTGTGGGACTTTTGATTGTACCAAATTGTACCAACTTTTTGTAAGTTCATTTTCCTTTGTAAAAACTAAAGAAAAAGAACTTGTGGGACTAGGAGATAGGAGAAGGGAGAGGTAGAAGGCGTGCAATTTTTTATCTTCTTTTTTGTAAGTTCCACTTTTTAATGTTCCAAAAAGTAGAACTTGTGGGACTGATGAAGAGGGCAAAAATATGACGAGACAGAAGAACCAAGGCGACCCAGACCCCAGGTCCTGACTCAGACCCCAGGCTTCTTCAAGACCCTGTCCAGGCTCCAACTTGGGCGCCAGGCACCAGATTCGGGCCCTGTCCGACCCTTGCTTTAGAAGCAAGATCTCATAACCGGGCGCTACATCCCGCACCTCACGCTCTGTGACCGGGCATTCGGTGACCGGGATGAAGAGGGGAAAACATGGTCAAGTACCAAAAGGTGTGAAGAGGCTGAGGTAGCACCGAAATCCCACACCAAGAAGAGGGAATAAAGAAAGAGCGTGTAGCGAGCGGTCGGCCATGACTGGTCGCAAAGTATGGAGCAAGTGTAAGGGAACGACCGGTCGCCTGTGACCGGTCGCCGAAACTGTGAAATAAGCCAAGATAGTGACCGGTCGTCTCCGACCAGTCAGGTAACTAAGAAAAAGAAGTAGATGGCGACCGGGCGCCTGTGCCCGGTCGGATAGCTAAGGAACGGAAGATGTACAAATCAGGATAAGATATTTATAGTGACAGCCTGGTAAGATATGACAGGTTGGCAAGCCTAGGAACCCTAGAAAAGGTCTATAAATAGAAATAAAGGAGCTCATTTGAAGGGGGCACAACATGAGAGGAGAGAGAAAACTCTAGAATAGCTCTCTTGCATTGTAACCATAAGGAAAGGAATAAAGAAATTGTCTAGAAGTGGATGTAGGCCGAATTATTGGCTGAACCACTATAATCCTCGGTGTTCTATTCGTTTGTGAGATGTGAGGGACAAATTATACAATTTCACCCGGCATATTACCCGGCGCATTCAACTAAAAAAAGGAAAATAGATAAAAAGAGAAAAGGAAGTTAACAATAAAGAGCAAAGGGAAGGGATATTTACAAATAAATCAAGGATTTGAAGAAAGAAAAATGCAAAAATAAAAGTTGAGATTGAATGCCGGATGAATCCCGTCCGGCTTAGGACTTCCTCCGTGATGCCGGACGTGTTCTACCCGGCCTGTTGCATGGCATACTCAACTTAGCGAACAAAAACAAAAAGAATTAAAGGGAAAATGTTGAATGTGCCGGGTACTGGATATCCGGCCTGGCACCCGGCATATTCAACCGAACTTAAAATATGTACAAATTTAAATCAATAAATCAAAGAATCAAAGAATAACAAATAAAGAATAGGGCGTATTACCGAATTTAGGACTTGGACTAATTCCAAGTCCCCGACAACGGCGCCAATTTGCTAACAGGAATATTGTAGGGAACACTATGTACAAAAATGAATAAAATAATAAACTAATCCTACAACTCTACTACGGGTAGCAAATAATTCCCGGTTGGAGTATAGTGTAAATATATTACGACCGAGACTATCGAACCCAAGGGACTTATAGAAAACTTGTCCTAATCCGGTAATAACCTATTCTAAAACAAGGGGGGAAAGTAAGTGTATAAGTACAAATTAAGAAAAACAACCTAAAACCTAATCTAAAATGGTATTTACAATGATCCGCCCCATATTCAAATGGTAAACGTCATTAAAACACAAATGATCATCAAGGAAAAGAATAAATTTTGAATTAGTTAACTCTTGAGACTGCCGGATATTATGCCGGACAAGGTGCGCACGGCAAAGACAAGAACCTTGAATGTGCCGGACGTCTTGAACCCGGCACGCCATCCGGCATTCTCAAAATGTCAAATTACTTTTCCAGTTCGAAGCTGAACTAAGCACTCCCTAATCATTATCGAAAACTAACAATATCTAGGTAATTAACGAACCGAGAAGGGGAGAATAACATGGTTAATTCTAAGTCTTAAGTTTCATCTTCTAAATTGTAAAAGACAAATGGAAAGACCACTTGGAATTCCTCAACCTTTCTGCCCTAAAAAAGTCAGAGATTGAAGTAAATGGAAGAAGAAGCAACTTCACTCCACTTGCAAGAAACACAAAATTCCATGTTGAACCTTATATCTTTTACTGAATAAACATAGTGTGTTTACAAAGAGAACCACTTCAAATCATTACCCACAAAGGAGTCTGATGCATCCTCTACTTTAAATGGAAGAAGAACAATCAAGGGGGGAAGGAGAATGGTCTTAGCCTTAACCCGATGACAATTCCTTCTTCTCTTTGTAAATGATGCAAGATCTTCCTCCAGCAGCACTTCGGGACATTTTTGAGGATTTTCTGAGTGTGCAAGTATATATAAGATGATGCCCAAAAATGCCACATTTGGTCTCCTTTTATAGGCACCAAAAACACTTGTGCCGGATTTCTTGCAGGGTCTGTTTGATCCGGCATGTCTATTAAAAACGTGCGCGGACTGTAACGGTCGAAACCGCCAGGGCGCGAAAAAGTCACTTGTGCCGGACAGGAATGCCCGGCACCATACCCGGCACTGGTCAATTAGTTAACGGTAAATAACCGTTAATGTAACACCCTAACCGGTAATCACACAATTAACTTCTAACCCGTCTCCATTACCAACACACAAGCAGCGGATATTCCAAACACAACCGGGGGTGAAACAATGCCGTTAGTCTCCCACGTGACTAGCAAGGCCAATCCAAACTCAATTACAATAATCAAAATACAATATCGGCCTGATGGGTCTTATACCGAGTACGCTATACAAATTATACTTCCATTACTTAATCAAATCTAAACGAAATACAATTCCAATCCATATTATACAATACAACTTCAGTTACATTCTATACCCAGTATCTACTTTTATTCCCAAACTCATTGACCATGTATCGGTCTTACAATCCCACGATACAAACAGATACAACTTATCAAACGACTACCCATGCTTAATAACAACCCCGTCCTACTCTCGAACGGTGATCCGCTTCATTGTACCTGGAAAATAAAAACGATGCCCCTAGGGGCTCAGCAAAATTGCTGCATATGATTTCCGCATACCCCGCGTACTAGCGAGGGTACGCCGACTATTTGGTCAAGAGCATGCGATTCATTTTATTTCAAACAGCATGCAAGGCATCAATACATTATATATGTACTCTAACACAATCAAGGTTCAATGAAGAACACAAGCACTAACACACACATCAGGATGTTAGTTTAATCTGTTATATACTTAGGCTATGAGGGTTTCTACCTCACTATGCCTTATTCAATTTCTCATTGTCTTACCCACTCTCTTGGGTACCCTTACTCACAATCTCAACAAGGTTTACAGTACTCAACTCAATTCTCAAGTCTCTCAAGTCAACACTCACTTCTAAATACTCACATACTCAAAGCAATACTCAAGTTCTCGATTCAATTCTCAATACTCAAGGCATCTTTTAAGTCTTAGCCACGACCTCCGAACAGGGTCATACACAAGACCCACCACCGGGCTTACAAATACAAAAGGAGCTATGCACTTAGCTCCTCAAGTTCACAAATGTCCAGTTCTCTACCGGACTACTCAAATTCCCAAAACTCCTCTCTCGGAGTCATTTCACAATCACAAGGATCAGCCTAGAGGTATATCTCTCGATAACATCTATTGGTTGAGGGAATTCTCAATGTCTAGTATTCTAAGATTTAAGGTTTTACCCAACTTATGGAATACTCTCATGTTCGTGACATTGTTCATTTTAGTCGGTTCCTCTCATTGGGGTTCGACTATATTTCTAAGGGGTTTGGTGGTCCCTCATCTTACTTTTCTTTACTCAAGGTTCATAATTCAAACAATTATTGATCCTCTAGATAGAGGTTACTGATATGCTTCCACCATTATTTATTGTGTGGATTAAATCAATTCGGTTCTCTAACCGTTATCGGGAGGTTGCTAGTCCCGTATACTTTCTCATGTTCTAGTGTGTTCATAGGGTTAAGTTACCGTGTATAGGTTCGATAGTTTTAGTGTGTTTCCACCTTTTGGTTAGTTTGCAACTTGACTCTTTCTACGAGTCTCTACTCAAACAAGACTCAACTATGAGTCAAACTACCATACACAATCACATTCAAGCAATTCATTCACAATCCACATTTCATGAATTATACAAACTTTAATTCAAAATACAATCCAACCAACAACAATACAATACAGGCACTAATATGTGCAAACAGTCTGATTCGTGCATTTATCTTGTTAGGTGATCACACAATCAAACAAGCACACAAATCGGGGTAACCAAGTTAGGATACAGAGCATGAGGAAATCATACCTTTCACCGTTGACCTTGAACTCACCGACTCCCTTCGGTGTTCGACTATTCGAATCCTATCATATACATAGAGTTGGGTGGTTAATTATCTATAATTAACCTTACTTATTACTTTTCAAAAGTTTCCTGGTTTATACTTACTAACTCGTTGTTATCCAAATACATTTACTTAAGTCTCTTACTTAAAATTATTTCCTAAGCTTGTTTATAGCCTTAATGACCTTTAACCTTCATTAATCATGTCTTAATTATCTTATACCATCATTACCCATCCAGCCCCTACCTCAAAGTGGCTTAAAAACACTTTCTGTGATGAATTTGGGGTGGTCCGGGTTTGTGTCCAGGTTTACAAACCCGGACCAATATGTTTGGTCAGTCTCGGGTGTGATTTAGGGGTGGTCCGGGTTTGTGTACTTGTTTACAAACCCGGACCACATGGTCTGAATACTTACGGGTGTAAAATGGGGTGGTTCGGGTTTGTGTACTTGTTTACAAACCCGGACCACATGGTCTGTACTTCATTCTGCCGTGTTTTGATGCTGGTTCGGGTTTGTGTACCGGTTTACAAACCCGGACCAGTTGCAGTTTTGTAAAATAAGTGTGTTTTTGAACTTGTTTCAACTCCAAATTTCTACCAATCTCTTCCCCAATATTCCTACATATAATCTAGCATGTTTTGACATTGATTAAGCACTTTACACTACCCTAATCCAACCTATATCACTATCTGTCAACTTACAGATTTTTACTACTAAATTTTCCTTCCTGTTGCAGTTTTCTTCTTCAACCAATGTAACATATTTTTCCCTTCTTCTTCCCACTAGCTAAATGACTATCAAACTAGCATAACTTAGTTAAACACTTCCCATTACACCATTTCTAGTTTCACTCAACTACACTTCATCATCATGTTACAAACCAAAGTGAAAAATCTCATTTTTCCCTCTCTGAAATCCTCTCTGTTCTTTCTTTTCTAACAACACTCAAGTCTCCAAATTCCTAACCAAATTTTGACAGAGTTTCCCTACAATTCTAAGTGTTCTCACCACATAATTTTTTTTTTGCACACTCAAGACAGTTCATGACCTGTTCAATATATGCATTATTTCCACACAACTCCTAACATTTACTGCACACCTCACATTCACACTTAGCATTTTATTTACTTGTTTTCAAAAGCCTCAAACTACAAATACAATCCACATTATTCTACCCATTCCTTTTCTACTGTTACGGTGGTTTTAAACCATTGCTAAAGCAATATACTTATACATACACAAACATTAAAACTGTACAGAGACATTTCATTACCTTGAGTTCTTGTTTCTTTTTCCTTTCTCTCCTTCTCCTTTACAGCTCCTCTTTCTTTCTTTGTTTTCGTGGTTTATTTAGGCCAAGCTACACCATGTAACAAGGCATACACACACACACAGAAACTAGTAAATTTCTAACGTAGGTTTTTAAACCCTAACTTATGAGAAACCATTTCAAACTCTTAGGAAGTCTTACCTTGAGCTTCTAATGGAGTTTTTGGGCAGAAAAGTGACAAGCCTTCAGCTCTCATAGTGGAATGCCAAAATCGGCTGACAATGGAATAGTGTTGTTTCACGTGAGTTTTGGATTTTGCAAGGAAAAACTGGAAAAGAGAAAAGCTTTGGTTCCTTTCTTACCTTAGAACATGAGGAGGATGATGGAGCTTCAAATGGTGCTCCTTAGACTCCAAAACAATTATACCCTCAAAAATGAAGTTGGAGGTTTTTGATTTTTGAAAGGTGTAGAATGATCTCCAAAGCGACACGAATTCAACAGTATAATTTTTGTAGCATTTGGAGGTGATTTAGGCTTTCAAATATGGGATGCAAGTGAGCTGTTGTGAAGAGATTTACAAATCGCCATGACTGGAGCAACAGAGGAAGAAGAGGAGTGTTGGGCAGAGAAAAAACGTGAGAGTATTGGGAGGTAGAAGAGAGAGTCAGAGAGAGGTAAGTAGTTACTTTTTGCTTTATTTCATTTGTCTTTTGTGTATTAGGATAGTAAAGAGGGAGTGTGGGCTACACTCACAAAACGTGCCCAGTAACAAAATAAGGGAACTGGCCACAATATTACAAGGGAGGGGTCAATTTCTGTTTTATTACATTTACACCCCATAACATCTCAATTTTTACACTATTCACCCCGGGACCCGTTTTCCGGAATTTTCCATTTAATTAATTTTATTGGTTCTAGTCCTTCATTAATGTTTAAAAATGACTATTTTGTTAACCAAAATTATTACGAGTCTATTTGACCCGATTAAAGTCGCGTTTTCCCGGTTTCCTCGAAAAACGCACTTTGTGGTTCGTTTGTGTTTTTAATCCATTTTATGGATCCGTTTTCTTCAGGAATTGTTCCCATATATTATTTAGGCCTTATTAAGCCTTTAAAATCCATCAAATACCCTTTTCAAGGTTGTTTTCCTCCTAGGGTCACTTAACACTCAATTCAGCGTTTTTCGTTTTTTAAGCGCTTTTCTTGTTTCTTTTGGATTTATTCTTTTTACGGAAATTCATTAGGCACTAATAGGCCCTCAATATCGTATTAGAGTAATTTAATCACCCTAATTAAGTTTGGGGTATTTCAATCTACCCCCCTTAAAGACTTATCCCACAAAGTTAGTGAGTCTAAGATTGTTAGTCACCAAGGTACTCAATACTAAGGTTATAACTCTCTATAACCTGTCAGATTCCAATGACTAACTCAATGCATACCACACATCCAAACAGCATGTCAAGAATGCATAGCAACCAAAAATATCCGTTATCCAACCTCTCAATGGGGGTCCATCCGTAGACAATTAGGCATTAAGTCCTCCCCCTTATCGAGTGATCCCTCAGGTACCGGTCACGTTTGAACACTTACGCTCTCTGGTTCACGGCCGTCATGACATTGAGCACTTACTCTTTCTGGCTCTACAGTCCTTTGGTACTGATCAAATTCATTTGCACCTCTAGAGAATCCTCAGGCTCCAAAGTGGGTACTCTTCCCTGACCGGACAACACATATCCGGCGGCCCTTGGACAAATACAAAACACACACTACAAACATCCTATAGGTCACTTAGTACCCTTGCTCGTCCGTTGTAATGGTTTCGAAACTATTCATCACTTCCACCGACTCACAACCAGCTTCACCTCCATGGTTCAACTGGATACCCGTGCCTAGCCATGAAAGATCCACTAGCGCCCGTGGGAGTGGTTTTAAAACCATTCCTTATTCTCAAGTTTGAAGAAAATCGTTTGCCAAAGTCATTTTGGAAATGCATTTTGAAAACTCAATGCATCTCCAAGTTCCAATTATGTTAGTTTCACCTATTACTAGTGTGATTACTTGTGGCCACTTATACGGAGCTTCAAGAGTCATTCAACCCCAATGTGATCAGCATTGGTGTTGAACTATCCATCCACCCCACTTTGGTGTTCAGTTTCCCTTGATCGCTAGCAAACCAAGTTCCACCTCCCACCCCAATTCACACAATCAAATAGTCAAACATTAATTTCATTTTCTATCTTTTTATCTTTCTAATCATAATCATACAAGCATACATTTACCAATTTCTAGAATCCGTTAACTCATTTACTACTCGTCTCATCAATTTTTACTCAACCTATCTTCAACTACTATACCCAAGAATTTTAAAAGTTAGTTTTCCACTTAGTTCTTCTATCCTCAAATCATTCACAAGTCAAATCAATTTCTATCCTCAAATTATTCACAAATACCATCAAATCAAGTTACCTAGGGGACTCACTTCCCACTAGGTTCAACATCGGTTTCATACCGATTTATACTCATCAAACTCCTCAAACATACTCATTTCCCAAATCATTACCAATCGGGGTTCTCATTCCCCTGGAGTTTCTCTACTCCTTTCCACTTCAATTCTCACAATCCACCACAATTACATTATGAATGGATACATATGTTTATGTAACATAAGTACCAATCATCACAACAAATTCTCTTGCGCTATGCGCATTGTAGTTTACGCACTATCACGTAAAACATACATTTCACGGTTTTCGCCCTACCCCCCTTAAAAAGGGATTACGCCCACGTAATCTTCAATGTGTCAATATTGGACATAGGCCGAAGGCATTCAGCCATCATGGAGTGGTTTAACTTCCACGCGGTATGTTATATGATGTATTTTGGTCAAAAGGGTCTTAACCAATTTACTGGTTAGTCCCTGCACCAAGAATTCTCATCGGAGTTTGTTTAACTCTTAACCGAGTTCGGTTCTAGCGTAAGAAGGCTTCGAGGCATTGATAATTATCCACTCATTCATAAGGTGTATTAAACCTTAGAATTTGGGCCCACTAGCTTCTGCTGCGCGTCCCTGATAACTTAGGGTTTATTTACCCTTCTCGTTATCCTTAATGTGTTATACATCACCCTTTTATCACTTTTTATCTTAGGAATAAGGTTCATCAATCATGCGTGGTATTCGTTTACCCTGCGTGAACTCAATGAGTTACAAGTTTTCTATCTAGCTCTCTGGAATCAATGTACATACTGTTCGTACTCCCATGATTATTCACTAGGTTCCCTTGACTTATTGTCGGTTGAGGTTGAGCCGCTACTTAGTTGTAGTGCTTCCTCTATTGTCAGTAGCTTCTGAATTATGACCTTGCATTTTCTATGCTTCGGTCCTTATGACTTTCATAAGTTTCTGCTACTCTTACCACAATTGTCATCTTCCCCAAATTCCTAGCTATCCCACTCGATCATTACTGCACAAGTGCAATACCAAAACACTCAGTCCTACAGAGTGCAGAGGCGTAAACACTTGGCAGTAAATATCTTATGAGATTGCAATAGGAATGAACAATATTTCCTTGTTGCCCGGTCTGTCTACCATCTTTATTCCTCAACTCCATCTCATTGTATGATTTATTCGCATGTATTGGTCACTTGCTGCGCACCATGTTCGTATTTATTTACAACTTGGTTCCCATGGTATCCGCTATTCATTAGCTTATGCTCATGTTCTACAACCATCTAGGCAATGGTTCGCCATTTTCTTGGCTGATTATAGAGTATGACATTCCTTCATATTCTGAGCTCCTCGAGCGTTATTGGTTTTATGGTTCAGGTTATACCTATACAGCATTTCTTCTTTACTGGTTACTCTTCGGTTTCCAATAATTGCTATGATAGCATATTTCCACTTTGCTTGGCAATATCTGTATGCTCAAGCATCAGTACATTAGTAGTTCCGAAAGAGATGTATTACCAGATATTCACTGATGGTATTCCCTTCTTGGAATCTATGTGTTCACCGCTCTTGCGGTCTCACATTAACGAGGGGTATCTTGGCTCGTTAGTTATTAAACTATTTACCGGTATCGTTCTTGGCAACTCTTCCTATGATTCATAATGGTTTTGCAACCGTTGAATTTGTATTGTAGTAGGTTCATGTCATACTAGCCACGTTGCCTAGAGTTCTGCTCATTATAGGCGGCTCACATATAGTCGCATTACTCCTTATGCCGTCAAATGGCTTGGAGGTATTACTGGGCTCCATGGTAAGGTCATCGCATCACACTTCCATTTATTGGAGACTCTTCAAGTATTTCGGTATTGATCGGTACCGTTTATTAGTTCAGGGTATCCCCTGGTAGGTAGGATCCCTTCGGTGTTCTAACCGAGTGTTCGTTGTAATTCTTGTGCTCTTATCACGACACTTAGTTCGGCACCCTTCAAAGATTTCTCCTGGGTGTTATCATGTTATGCCATTACCCTTGGCTAACATTTGAGTATGTTTAGTCTTCTCCGCATTGCGGTTCTGGATTTCAAGTTGTCCCGTTTAGGGTTATACGTCTCCCGTTCTTAGGGTAGACTACAATACTTTTCTTATGGTTTTAACCGGTTTGGTATTTCCTTCGGTGGTGAACAGTATCCTCCGGTACCTTAGATGATCACTCTGGTATTTCACTTTGTTCCATGAACATTGGTGTGTTCAAGTTATGCGTTGCCTTAGAGTTTTTAGATCGGGTATCCATTCTGGCTATTTCATGCTTTTGTTTCAAGTTCTGGAGACATCTCCAATGTCTTTAGTCAATTACTAGTACTTCTCGCACTTCCTAACTCTAAATCGTCCTCTTGGAGTAAGTTCTTGACTCTTTTAGCTTCGTGAGCTTACCTGGGTTCTTCGATCATTCGAGGTATCCCACTGTTTTGGTTTAAATTTACCTTATGGTCCGTAGAACGGAGCTGACTACTTCCCGTGTTTCGTACACTACATGTATACATACGTGGGGTACCTTATTGGTACGTTACCCCTTACCTGACTAACTCACAAAGGGTCTGTCAGGCCCGCAAGCTCCTTCGGAGTGCGGCCGTCCCACATCCCGTATTTGGGTACACTCGTAGTGCTCGTCACACGCCTAGGTGAAGTATTCTATTGTCAACTCCTCTTGTATCATTCTATGATACTCACCGTGATTCTTCTGGTTTGGTTTTAAAAATATGAGGTTTAAAAAGAAAAGTCGTGGGTTTGAAAGAAAAATCTTATGTTTGAAATAAAATCCTGGGTTTTGAAAGAAATTCTCATGGCATTGCCATGTTCGAGGTCTTGACCAAGTCTAGCTTCTCGCTAACTGGTATGTTCGTTACTATAATGGTTGGGTCATTAGGCTTTTCCGAGGTTGATTCTTCAAGTTCTTAGGATTGGCGATCCTATGATTGCTTCCATCTTCACGATGTTTCTTTTAGTAAGTGCCTGCTGGTTGTCAAAAAGTCTCCCAATTTGCCTTGTTGTTGCTGCACTTGCCTTGGCAAGTGCGCGGGTACGTCGGTTTTCAGGTTAACTTATACCGTTTACGGTATTGTTTTCATCCATGTTTGGTGTTTTTATTGGATCTTCCTTTGATCTTAGTGATCAATCTCCTGAGTACTTCACAGTGCTCTTGACAAAGTTTTTGTTAATTCGGGTGCTTTCTCGATTCTTGAGGTACTCCGTGTACATTGTTTCGTTGCTCGTTCCCACGCCTTTACGGTGGTTACCGAGGTTTGTTTAATCCTTAGGAACTATGTTGTAGTCCTGTTGGTGTATGTTTAATTTAAGTACTTCTGCCTCTTGACGTTATAGGTTTGGAGTTTATCCGACCTTGACTAATTCCTTAGTCGGTTGTATGTTGTTAACGGTATTGTCAACGTTTGCAGTCCGCAGACTCTCTTGTCTCGGTTTTGTTACTCTGCCTTTTTGCTTCATTGCGTAGTTATGCTTCCCTTCTTGTCGGCTGCGCATGGTTCTCGCGACTGCGAAGCATGTCGCCCCATGGTGCCGCAAATTTTATTATCCTCTAGTTAGGATCTTTAATCTACTGCCGTTCAGTACGGTTATTGTCGTTGAAATGGGAACCGTCTTTGGGATTTCCAGTCTTGGAGCCTACTGTATGACTGGTTCTTTCTCTTTACAAAGTTTATTCAACAACTGCCTGATCGGGTTTTCCCGAGTATGAGAGGTCTTTCCATCTCTCTGGCGTTCTATCCCCAACTTTAAAATGGGGGTTGCGGAGGGCGGGATTGGTTATGTAGGTATCCAGCTCACACTGGAAGTTCCTATCTAGCATACCTCACACGCTAACACTCAACCCTTAGCCCTAAGCCTCTAATTCCTAACTCGGTATTTTCCTAAACTTGGTATTTAGACCATCAGAGCGATACTTCGCTCTGATACCACTTTTTGTAACACCCCGACCGGTAATCGCACAATTAACTTCTAACTCGTCTCCATTACCAACACACAAGCAGCGGAAATTCCAAACACAACCGGGGGTGAAACAATGCCGTTAGTCACCCACGTGACTAATAAGGCCAATCCAAACTCAATTACAATAATCAAAATACAATATCGGTTTGATGGGTCTTATACCGAGTACGCTATACAAATCATACTTCCATTACATAATCAAATCTAAACCAAATACAATTCCAATCCATATTATACAATACAACTTCAGTTAAATTCTATACCGAGTATCTACTTTTGTTCCCAACTCATTGACCATGTGACGGTCTTACAATCCCACGATACAAACCGATACAACTTATCAAACAACTACCCATGCTTAGTAACAACCCCGTCCTACTCTCAAACGGTGATCCGCTTCATTGTTCCTGGAAAATAAAAACGATGCCCCTAGGGACTCAGCAAAATTGCTGCATATGACTTCCGCATACCCCCGTACTAGCGAGGGTACACCGACTATTTGGTCGAGAGCATGCGATTCATTTTATTTCAAACAGCATGCAAGGCATCAATACATTATATATGTACTCTAACACAATCAAGGTTCAATGAAGAACACAAGCACTAACACACACATCAGGAGGTTAATTTAATCTGTTATATACTTAGGCTTTGAGGGTTTCTACCTCACTATGCCTTATTCAATTTCTCATTGTCTTACCCACTCTCTTGGGTACCCTTACTCACAATCTCAACAAGGTTTACAATACTCAACTCAATTCTCAAGTCCCTCATGTCAACACTCACTTCTCAATATTCACATACTCAAAGCAATACTCAAATACTCAAGTTCTCAATTCAAATCTCAATACTCAAGGCATCTTTTAAGTCTTAGCCACGACCTCCGGGCAGGGTCATACACAAGACCCACCACCGGGCTTACAAATACAAAATGAGCTATGCACTTAGCTCCTCAAGTTCACAAATGTCCAGTTCTCTACCAGACTACTCAAATTCCCAAAACTCCTCTCTTAGAGTCATTTCACAATCACAAGGATCAGCCTAGAGGTATCTCTCTCGATAACATCTATTGCCTGAGGGAATTCTCAATGTCTACTATTCTAAGATTTAAGGTTTTACCCAACTTATGGAATACTCTCATGTTCGTGACATTGTTCATTTTAGCCGGTTCCTCTCATTGGGGTTCGACTATATTTCTAAGGGGTTTGGTGGTCCCTCATCTTACTTTGCTTTACTCAAGGTTCATAATTCAAACAATTATCGATCCTCTAGATAGAGGTTACTCATATGCTTCCACCATTATTTATTGTGTGGTTTAAATCAATTCGGTTCTCTAACCGTTATCGGGAGGTGGCTAGTCCCGTATACTTTCTCAAGTTCTAGTGTGTTCATAGGGTTAAGTTACCGTGTATAGGTTTGATAGTTGTAGTGTGTTTCCACCTTTTGGTTAGTTCGCAACTTGACTCTTTCTACGAGTCTCTACTCAAACAAGACTCAACTATGAGTCACACTACCATACACAATCACATTCAAGAAATTCATTCACAATCCACATTTCATGAATTATACAAACTTTAATTCAAAATACAATCCAACCAACAACAATACAATACAGGCACTAATATGTGCAAACAGTCCAATTCGTGCATTTATCTTGTTAGGGGGTATTGAAATCCCCAATCTTGGTATGTTGTTTAAATGTTTAAATATGGTATCTAAAGGCTAAAAAGTGCCTTAGGAACATCAGTGCGTAGTTTAAACCATAGTTTAAACACAATAAAACACTAAGACACGGTTCGAGCAAAAACATGCTCTAAGCTTGGAGTGAACTTGGTTAGGACCCAAAGAGCCTACCAAGAATTGATAATATTTAATTATGATTTTATAAGGCTAATTAAGTCCTTAGGAAACCTTGGTGGACAATGAAACCAAACAAAACACAAATAAATACCTTAAGGTCATTATGAGCTAAAATGTGCTCTAAGCTTGGGATAAATTTGTATAAGACCTAATGGTCATACCCATACCTTATAAATATGTTAATGAACATATTAAATCAATTACCAAAGAAAACCGAGCTTGAAAACAAGTTAAAACACAAAGAGTGCTTTAAGGAGTCTTAAAGCACGTTTTTGAAAAATTGTCTTGTAAATGAGTTTTGAATGGCTAAATGTCCATCATTACCCTTTAATTACATGTGTACTATATAGTATCACATTTGGGTTGCTATATCAATGGGAAATCAAAAATTCACTTCTATGTGCCTTGTTTTGTGAATAGGATTTTTATAAGCTAGTTTGTAACATATGTTATCATAAGTAATTAAGTTGACAAATAAAGACTAAAGTACCCTTCTAACTAAATGGGGACCGGTTTTTTAAGGTGTGAGTCACCAACTTGTAAAAGAAATCAAATAAGTAAAATAAAGCTTAAAGTAAAGTACTATTTTACTTTATACATAAATATCTTAACAAAAGCAAACTTACCTCTTCATTCTCTCTTTCCTTCTTGCATTCCCACGGTTCCAACTCCATCTTCTCCCTCTCTTTCACGTTGCTACAGCAACAGCAACACCACCATTGTTCTCCATCTTTAAATGCTTGTATCTCCTAGCTCACTTGGCCAAATGAAATTCTAAGACCACATTCTTCTAGTTGGAGCAAGCTCTACCTTCTATCTTTTCAAATCTTCAAAAGCCTCATTTCGGTGCCAAGGAGATTCACCATGGATGGAGCTTGAGCTCACCTTTTCACATATTATTGTTCTCCTTTTCTTCAAGGTAAGGAAACTCAAAGAAAAGATGTTTCCTTTATGTTTTATGATGTCCGAAAATTCACCTCACCAAGGTGTATTTACCTTGCTTGTTTTAGCTTCATTTGAATCTTCCAAGGGCTTGGTGGAGTCCTCTCTTGATATGTATCCAAGCTCTCTTTTCCATTCCAAGGTAAAACAATCATTTTAATACCTTAAGATAATATATGCAAACCTAGGGTTTACAATGAGATAAAGCATAAAGCTTGTATACTCATTTTAATGATTGTATATTGTATTAGTTGACAAGGTATCAAATACCTTACCGGTTTTGTAAGGAAACGAGATAGAAGTTTGGGTGGAAAAGAGGTAAATATGCTATCTCTATGTGGTTTAATGCCTTAGGAGAAATGAGCTTATAATGCTTGTTAAAACTACTTAAGGAGCTAATGGTAAAGGACTTAGTGAAAAGTTCTCAAGGAGACTGGTAAAAGAACATATGTAATGTTGAGTGTATTTTCAGGTCAAAGGCATTATCTATGTGGGAAATTCAGTGTTTAAGGTTTATGCGATTTAAGGGCCAAAGAGCCATGTTATTTAAGGGCCTAAGTGCCAAGCAATTCAAATTATGCACTATATTGTTATGTGGTGTAATTTTTGGTGAAGATTGTGTGTGATGGTGTTCTTTATGGATTTAGGTGTTTCTAAATGTTGAATGGGGAAAACTATGTGCTTTGGTGTAACAAAATGCTAGGAGAACCCATGGCAAAACTTGTATAAGGCATAAGAAGTTCAATGTGTTTTAAAGGGATTTTGATGAACTAGGAAGTGTTCTAGGATGTAATAAGGATTAGGCATTATCTTGGGATTTTGGTATGTACCAAAGTCATTTTTGACTTAGGTAAAGACTTAGGCAAACTTTGGTAAATTAGGAGAAATGTAAGCTTGGAAAAGGAATTCTAAGGGTGACATAAGGAGTTTTGGTTGGTAAGAAATGTTGTTTGGATGATGTGTTTGTGGAGGATATGTCTTGGTATAATGGTTGGACTAGCATGAAACACCACTTAGAAACCTAAGGAGAAGATACTAAAAGTTTTGGAGGCTTTGGAGAAAGTTATCTAAGTGTTTAAAGGCTTGAGAATTGAGAATTATGCCTTGTCCGAACTTCCGTCCGGACATGGAAGTTCGGACAGGCTCTGTTGGACAAGGAAAATTCCACTCTCGAACTGTGTCGAACTTGGGAAGTCCGGACACAAGTTCGGACGTCACTATTTCAATCTAGGAATTTCTCTCGAACTGTGTCCGAACTTGGGAAGTCCGGACACAAGTTCGGACGTGTGTATGGGTTGCAGTCTAAGGCCACGGCTTGCGTCCAAACTTGGAGGTTCGGACACAAGTTCGGACAGGCCACTATATGGACCAAAAATGATGTTTTAAATTGGGAAATGATGCCTAAAAATGGTAATTACCTAGTTGTAACACCCCTACCGTTAATACAATACTTACCGTCCAATCTCCTTACATACCAGATACACGCAGCGGATATATTCTTACATACATTGGGTGATACAATGCCGTTAGTCACCCACGTGACTAACAAGGCCACTACTTCTACTTACAGCATCGGTCTGATGGACCGGAATATCCGAGTACTACACTTATCATACCTACTCCAATTACCGAATCAAATACTACAACATCCCATTCATTACAATACTTCAAGTTCAATACCATACAATCTACATACCGAGTTACTAAGGTCCTTATACAAGTGTAATACCTCTTCCAAATTCACACATACTCTCTAAGAGTCTACTCACTACCCATTTCTCACAACTACTTACTTCTAATTACAAGGGTGTGCCGCCGGTCTCTCACCTTGGCCACGTCCGCTTCGGGTACCTGCACACTAAAAAATGTCCCCCGAAGGGGTCAGCTTTCGCCGAGCATGATAACCGCATACCCCGCGTACTAGTGAGGGTACGCCGACCACTTGGTCGTATACATGCGGTTCATTTTCATACAACATACATGCATACATGCTTTACACAATACTAATACTTACACAAGCAACATACATACATTCATTTCGTACAAGGAATACATCATCATCAATACACTTACCTTCTTCCGAAACACATACGCATACATACACAATACAATTCTTGTTAGCTTCATTGGTCCACCCGGGTTAATCGGGTGGAGATTACTCTTTTACTCGTTACTACTCATACATACGCATACATACTCATACTCATACTTACTCATACTCATACTACTTGTTACTTTCTCTTACTCAAGTTAAGTCGTCGGGACCTCCGGCCCTGGGGACTACACCGTCCCACCTCCGGGATTTACTTGGTCACTAATCCGGATGCTACCCATTTAAGGGATTTGGGCCGGACCAGTTAAGAACAGGAATCAGCCAACCTCTTGTGTCACCTCATCCTCACGCGTGGCCGAAGCTATATCGGACTTGTACTCATTCCAATTTACTCACTTAAGTTAGGAGTTAGATAGTTAGGAATTAGCACAAGTCAATTCAAGCCACATACAAATACCCAATATACATCATACGAAATACAATACAATACAAAGTACACTACAAGATCATACACACATCTCATCCATTCATTTCATGAATTATACAAACTATTGTTCAAGACAAATATCAAGAACAATAAACAAGCACAAGTAAGTGCAATATAGTCCGATTCGTGCATTTATCTTATTAGGTGATCAAATAAGCACACAAATCGGGGTAACCAGATTAGGATACAGGGCATGAAGAAATCATACCTTTCACCGTTGTACTTGTATCCCAACGTTCCTCCGGTGTTCACAAATCAAATCCTATGATATACATACAATCGAATAATTAATCTAACTATCATTAATTTAATTCGATTATCCTTACGCTCCCTAACTCATACTTACTAAGTCTTTACATTCCTATACCTACATTTTATTTACTTACTTTTATCTACTTACAATGGTTTACTTGCTTACATATACATGTACATATGTATAGGTGGGTATACATACATATATATATATATATATATACTAGTTACATTCATTTAGTTTAGTTTTTTTTTTTGTAAGTTATGGGTCGACCGACCCACCGACCGACCCAACCCTGGGTCGGTCCATTCCAGTAAGTTTCGTTCTCTGAAATTTCTCCCGACCGACCCAGAACTATTCCGACCGACCCATACACCTCTGGGTCGGTCCATTGCCAGAAAGTTTCGGGTCTGTTGTCCAAGCTCCGACCGACCCACCGACCGACCCACCTCTGGGTCGGTCGAAGTGCGACTTCGACAACAGAAAATTCGAGTCCGACCGACCCACGTCCGACCCACGGCTCCTGGGTCGGTCCATTCCCGAAGGTTTATTTTCGTTACCTAAGCTCCGACCGACCCACGGTCCGACCCGGCTCTGGGTCGGTCGGTAGCAGAAAGCTGCTACAGACTTTGTTTTTCAATTCTTTTCTTACCCATTCCTTCCCCAATCTTCCTACATGTAATCCCACATGATATAATGCCATTTAGGCTTCCTAAAATACCTTATTTCATCCACCAAATCCATTACTAAATCCATGAGACAATTTACACAATTTCCTCACTTCCTTTCAACACCTACAACAGTTTTTCATTCTCTAATGCTACAGATTTTTCTACAACTCCTACCATTCAATATTTCCTCCACCAATGTTACTCCTAGCATCCCAAATACATTTCCAAGTCATTACATTACCTACACCCAAGTCCAACACTCTTCTTACCAATTCTTGCACACTAATCTTTCCTATCTTCTCCAATGCATTTGATACATTTTGCTACAGATTTTGCACTTATTACTTCTCATACTACTACTACCATACCATGGTCATTAAACATCTCTACTATCCAATACATACTTGGTTTCCCATTCACCAAGTCATCAATACATATACATATCCTATCCAAAATTTTGCCATAGTTCCTCTACATTTCTTACTTATCCATACACACATTTCTCACCAAGTTCATACCTATTCTAGCCACACCCTTACAAGGGTCTACCAGCAATCAATACAATATGCATTCACCAATACTTCTTCAAATACCAATACTAATACTCATACCCAATCATTTGGCTCCAAGGCCTACAATTCACTTACTAATTTCACAAATACTCAAACTTACTCTCAAATACTCAAAACTTCATAAACTTCAATACTAATACATTAGTTTGGTTTCTTTTATTCGTTTACCCATTCCATTACTCTAATGCACAAAATTAACATTAGTAAAGAGCTCTTACCTTGAGCTTTATTCCTTCTTTCTTCTTCATTTCTCTTCTTTCTCTCTTTCTTGCCCAAATCGGCCATTGGGGAATGGAGTTGCCAAACTCCATTCCCACCACCCAAAGCACATAAAACAAGTGCAATTAAATACTAACCTTAATTAATGCTAATTCATTAATGTTAAACACAATTTCTAGGGTTTACCTTTTGAAGCTTTTAGGAGGGGTTTTAGCCCTTGGTTCAAGAAGGTGAATCCACCACCATTGCAAGGTTGATATTACTCAAAAGAGAGAGAGAAAAGGCATTACAATGGGCAAAATCGGTTTGAAGAAGAAAGAGAACAAGAGTTTTTCATGTAGATTTTACCTTGTTGGAAAGAGGAGACTCCAAGCTCCATAATGGTGTGCTTTTCTCTTCAAATGGGGAAAACCCATGGAGATGAAACTCATCCTTTTCGAATTTTGAAAAGAGGGAAATGTAGAGGAGATGAGGGGAGTTCAATATGTAATTATTTTTGATTTGGAGCTTACATGAGGTGGAGCATGGAGGAAGGAGGAAGCCATTAGCTTCTTGAGCTCTCAAAATCGCAGCCCCAAGGGAGAGAAGAGGGAGTACGGTGAGAGAGGAGGAAAGAGAGAGAGATGAGTGAATTGAGAGTGAGGTGAGAGGGAGGGAAATAAAGTAATGTTTACTTTATTGCTTTTTGCTTTTGGCTCTCTTATTTAATTAGCTAGTTACATGTGTGTGTGTGAGGGGTTATTTAGCTAGTAAAAACCGGCCCCCATAAGTATACTAGCTGGAGCGTTTTTCGTCTTTTACAGAAAACGCTCGTTATTTTACCCGGTTTAGGTACGTTCACTAACCGGGCCCGTTTTCCGGAATTCCGTTTAATTATTTTTATTGACTATTAAGCTTCCATAATGCTTAATAATCATTATTTAATGATTTATAATTTTTACGGGTCTGTTTGACCACTTAAAGTCACGTTTTCGGGTTTCTCGAGAAACGTGCTCTAAAGCTCTATTAGCGTTTTAATTCATTATTTGGATCCGTTTTCTTCGGGAGTTGTTCCCATATTATTTAGGTCTTATTAAACCTTAGAATCCATGTAATACGCTAACGAGGTCTCGTACCTCCTATGGTTATTTAACGCTTATTTAGCGTTTTTCGCTTTTAAGCGTTTCTTTATTTCTTTTGGATTTATTTTTCCTTACCAATATTAATTAGGTACCATTAGGCCCTTAAATACGTATTAGATTAATTTTAATCCTTATATTTAAGTTCGGGGTATTTCAATCTACCCCCCTTAAGAACTTTGTCCTCAAAGTTGTTCGAGGTTATGGGATTACTATACTTACTCATTCATACTTGTCTAATACCGTCATACATTCTTCCTCCTTACTAATTCCTAATTCCATTACTCAAGGTTCTCCTACCCTATCATACCAATGTACCATACTTACTCCAATCCACATTACCATCAGCCGTCCGGTTCCTCTTACAAGATTCATACATACATATAGTGCAAAGCTATCCCCAAAGCAATGCAATACACATTACAATCCCGCAGGCACCAGGTCGTCTCGACACAGGACTCCTCTATGTCCTGCTGCCCTTGGAATATACAACATGCTACACTACTATACTCTCCGGTATAAGCTTCTAACAATTACTTACTCTCCAGTCTAAAAAATTCTTTTACAACTACTAATTAGAAATCTTTCTAAAGCATACAACTCCAAGTTCCAATTTATTCATTACTTCTATCCTAAGTGTGATTCTTGTGACCACTTAGGGGAGCTTCGAATCATTCGACCCTGATGTGATCAGCACAGTGTCGAACTATCTCTCCACCCCAATTTGTGTTCGGTTTCCCTTGATCTGATCAGGATCAAGTTCGACTTCCCACGTCAGTTTCAAACAAGCAATTAATTCAATTATTTTCATGTTTTATCTTTTTACTCTTCCTAGTCATTCATACATCTCCAAAGGATGGAATTCGATCCATCAATCATCTGAATCTATTTCCCAAATGCTTTACTTCCAGGTCAATACCTAAGTGCTCATTCATCACCTTCACTACTTCCATCCATTACTCCCATTGTTTCAATATTCTAACTAGGAATTGCCATACTCGTAGAATTTAGTTGTTCTCAATTTTCTTCCAATAACTTACTTACAATACACTACTCTAGAATTCATCTCATTACTCCATTCCATTTCGTACTACTTCTTCAAGGGTTACAATACTTGTGGAGTTCCGTCCACTACTCGTTACTCTTCTTTACTAATACCCTTACACTGGGTTACACGATGGGTATATTCGCCCTATGGTATTTGCATATCTAATGCTTATTACCATAATTCATTATGAGTGAATACGTATGTTTGTTTAACATTAGTACCAATCGTTAATTCGATTCTCATTTGCGCTATGCACATTATGTTTATGTGTTTTATTCATAAAACTTTCATTAAGCGGTTTTCGCTCTACCCCCCTTAAAAGGGATTACGCCCACGTAATCTACATATGTTATTATTATTAAACATTGGTTTAATCAATTTGGGCAATCTGAAGCGTTTAGCTTCACTACGGTACACTATACAATATGCTCTGGTCAAAGGGTCTTAACCATACCAATGGTTTAGTCTTTGCACCAAGAATTCCTATGAGTTTATTTAACTCATAATTAGTTTGGTTCTACTAGCCTAGGCTTCAAGGCATTAATAGCCCTTCTACTACTCACTAGGTACATTATCTCCTAGCTAGGGCCCACTAGCTTCTGCTGCGCGACCCTGATAACTTGGGTTATTCACCCTTCTTGTTATCCTTAATGTGCTATACATAACCTTTTATCCGTCTATTATGGGAATAAGGTTTACTAAACAATTCGGTATTCTTTTACCGTGTTCGAACTCGATGAGTTTTAGATTGTAACCAGCTTCCTGGTGATCTATTATACATACTATCGTACTTTCACGATTATTCGCTAAGTTCCTCCGACTTATTGTCGGGTGAGGTTAAGTTACTACTTAGTTGTAGTGCTTCCTCTTTTCAATGTTCTGATTACACCAGTTCTTCTGGTTCAGTACAAGTGTCTTTACTTGTATGACCTTATTTATGCGTCGGTCCTAGTGACTTGTTACGTCTCCTTTCACCCTTTTATTCCAATGGAATTCACATTTGTGATTGTTAGTGTTTTCACACTCTTCGTGTTTCTTTGGCTTTAGGCCGCACGGTTTGTTGCTAAGCTTCCTTAGCTGGCTCATGCCATAGTTGTTGGTGGAAAGGAGGGTCTACTACGGTTTACATTCTCCATATCCTAGCTACCCATTAGATCATTAACTGCACAAGTGCAATACCAAAACACTCAGTCATACAGAGTGCAGAGGCGTAAACGCTTGACAGTAAGTCACTTATGTGATAGAAAAGAATATTTCGCCTGTCTTCCATACTTATACTCCGTGTCGTTATCTAACTACTTCCTCATAGCGGTCGCTTGTTGCGCACCGTATTCTTACTCATTGTACAACATTGTTCTTACTGTTTCTGTTATTGTGATAGTTTTCTCTTTACTCATTGCCATTGTCATTGGCACCATTTCCTTATGGTGTAAGTACACTAGGAGTTTCCTAGTTCATATGTATGATGATTGTTGTTGCATACCGTAATGGTATTATCTTCCCATTGTGGAGATGCCTTATCTCAACTCGGGTTTCATGTGTAGGTTAGCTTACCTCACATTATTTGCTCATTTACGATACCATTTTACCAAGTGTCTTGGCTGACAAAGGGTGAAGTAATTTATCGGGTTACAAGCTCTCTTGAGCGTTGATCCTTCATGGTGTGCAATGTGCACTCACATTGATTGTTTTGACAATGATTGTCCTCTCTAAGCTGAGCATTGGTTACAGGCTCTAGCTGTGCAGTTTTATCCTTGTATGTACGTCACCGGGACATCCCAAGAAACTTCCAGGGTTTTCTGGTCCCGTTCTCCAACTGAAGGGTATTTTATCGCTGACAAGTGAAGGTTCTTGTTGAGGGGTATGCTTCCACTCATAAGTCTCGTGACGAGGTTTACCATGTTGGTGTTTATACAGTGGTTCACACATGCTTAGGTGCATATGGAGTATACTTACTCCTTCGAGTCTTTATGCTCTTTAAGCGTTATGCTTTTACAGTCCACAACCTCTTGTAGGCGTAGTGGTTTGGAAAATCTCATTTTCTTATTCGATTGTCTTTTGGCAATATCTATATGCGTAGGATTTTCTGTTATAATAGATGGAAGCCTTTCTAAGGGTTCACATCTTCACCATATTGGTGGTCTTTAGCTAACGAGGGGTACCTTCCCTTGGGTTTCTCGTAGTGTCCAAGTGTGGACTAGGCCAATGTTGGCATTATCATGATTCTTATGCCTCTGTGCTACCATTGCTACAGAAGGCATGAAGGTAATTAAAAGCTTGTCAACTGTATACTAGACTGATGCTCTAGTGACAGTGACATTGAGTTGGCCATTACTCCAAGCCACTCAGGATGTTGGGTTTGAACTGATGGTCCAGTTGTTGATTTCTTGTCGTATGAGACAATATCTCCTGCAAGTCTTGTTATCAAATTGTGTGGGTTATGCAACGTTAAGGTTTACCTAACATAGTTGTTTGATGGCTTTTAAGCCGTATTGCTGCGAGCTATGCTCTTTGCAAGCTGCTTCTTCACATTTCCACTTCTTCTATACCCCATAGGTTGGGGGTATTACTGGGCTCCATGGTAAGTCGTGACATCACGCTTCCGTTCATAGGAGGTTCTTTAGGCAACTTGGTGTTAATCAGTGCCTCTTAGTATTTTAGGGCATTTCCTGTTAAGTGAAATCCCTTCGGTGTCTTAACCGAGTGTCCGTTCTAGCTTCTGTGCTCTCATCGTGTCGCTATTGTTCGCCTGTCGTAATCCAGACACCCTTCGAGGATTGTTCCTGGGTGTTGTTGGTTATGCCGTTACATCCGGCTAATGTTTATACATATGTGTCTACTATACCGCCTTGTGGTATTGTATTTGAGCTATCCCTTTAGGGTTATCATGTCTCCCATTCTTGGGTAGACGTTTATTCTTGCCTAGCGCTTGCGACTAGGTTTAATATTCCCTTCAATGATGGGTTTTACTTTATGGTAATCTGGTGATTGCTCTCGGGAGTCTTGTCCCGTTTGTCGAGCATTGTGGTGTTCACGTTTAGGTAGTTGCCTTGCTGTGTTTAGGCTGGGTATACTTCCCAGCTGCCATGTATTTTTGATGTCCTGAGACATATCCAATGTTTACACTTACTGCACGCGTTCTTTTTGCACTTCCTAATTCTTATTCCTCATCTTCATGGATTCTTGAGTTCCTTTATACTTGGTCTGAGGGTCCAGCTGTCCTGGGTTGAACTTACTGATGGTCCGTAGAACGGGGTTGACTACTTCCCGTGCGTCGTACACTACATGTATACATACGTGGGGTACCATGTTGATACGTCACCACTTACCCAACTATGTCAGGCCCGCAAGCTCCTTCGGAGGCGGTTGTCCCACATCCCGTAACGGGTATACTCGTAGTGTTCGTCACACGCCTAGGTGAAGTATTCTGTTGCCAACTCCTCTTGTATCATCCCATGATACTCACCATAATGTTGTTGGTCTGGTTTTAAATTCCAAGGTTTTAAAAGAGGGTTGTGGTTTTGAAAAGAAAATTTTGGGTTTTAAACAATGGTCCAGTGTTAAAAGAATCTCTCATGGCATAGCCATGTTTGAGGTCTTGACCAAGTCTAGCCTCCCGCTGACTGGCATGCTCTAAGTACAGTGGTCGGCCGTTAGGCCTTTCCAAGGTTCCATTCCTTCAGTTTTAGGATGTTTGATCCTGTGGTTGTTTCGTTACTGTTACCGTACATTACTATGTACTTGTGACGTATTTAGTCTTCCTTTACATATCTCTGTCTTTCTGCACTTGCCTTGGCAAGTGCGCGTATCGGTGGTTTTTGGATAATCCTATACCAATCTGGTATGGTTTTCTGCTTGTATTTAGTAGTCTTGTTGACCTTTCCCTTGATCTTGTTGATCTGCAATTGGTATACTCTCCTTTAGGTAGCTTCTTAATGATCTTGACGTGATTGTTGATAATCGGATGTTTCTCCAATCCTTGGAGACTCCCATTCTATTTGGTTTTGCGTCGTTCCTTGTGGCTCGTTCCCACCATTTGGTGGTGGTTACTGACCTACCTTGTTTTAGGCACTACTCTTGTAGTCCTATCGGATTATATCCCGTGGATGTTCTTGTAGCTGTGTAAACTAGCTGGCCAGGTGTTGTACCCTCTTCAGCGTTGTGGTTTCTGGAGTTAACCGTTCCTGACTATGTCCTTATCAGCTGGTATACCGTTGGTGGTAATATTCAAGTATTACTATCCCGTAGACTTGTGTCTCGGGTTCTGTTATTACTCCCTTTTTCTATTTTATTGCACAGTTAGTGCTTCTTTCCTGCTGCGGTTGTCTAGCTTGGTCTCGCGACTGCTAAGCACGTCGCCCCATGCTGTTTAAGTTGCAGCCTCCTCGTGGTTGGAGTGCTCGTTCAACCGTTGTTGAGTGCGGGTATTGTGGTTTAACCGGGGTCCATCTCCGGGTTCCATTTCTTGGAATCTACTATATGTCGGTTCTCGTTTACTGTGTGATTGCTTCACCACTGCCAGATCGGGTTTTTCCCGAGTATGAGAAGGCTTTTCTTCTCTCTGGCGTCTTTTCCCAAGTTATACAATCGGGTTAGTGGAGGGCGGGTCTGGTATTGTAGGTATCCGGTACCCACCGGTAGTTCCTAACTAGCATATCTCTAATGCTAACACTCAGCCCTTAGCCCTAAGCTTCTAATTCCTAACTCGGTATTCCTAAACTCGGTATTTCCAGTCATCAGAGCGATACTTCGCTCTGATACCACTCTCTGATACCACAAACACCCCCCATACAATACTTACCGTCCAATCTCCTTACATACCAGATACACGCAGCGGATATATTCTTACATACATTGGGTGATACAATGCCGTTAGTCACCCACGTGACTAACAAGGCCACTACTTCTACTTACAGCATCGGTCTGATGGACCGGAATATCCGAGTACTACACACTCATCATACCTACTCCAATTACCGAATCAAATACTACAACATCCCATTCATTACAATACTTCAAGTTCAATACCATACAATCTACATACCGAGTTACTAAGGTCCTTATACAAGTGTAATACCTCTTCCAAATTCACACATACTCTCTAAGAGTCTACTCACTACCCATTTCTCACAACTACTTACTTCTAATTACAAGGGTGTGCCGCCGGTCTCTCACCTTGGCCACGTCCGCTTCGGGTGCCTGCACACTAAAAAATGTCCCCCGAAGGGGTCAGCTTTCGCCGAGCATGATAACCGCATACCCCGCGTACTAGTGAGGGTACGCCGACCACTTGGTCGTATACATGCGGTTCATTTTCATACAACATACATGCATACATGCTCTTATACACAATACAATAATACTTACACAAGCATTCATACATACACTTCATTTCGTACAAGGAATACAATGCAATCATCCAATACATACTTACCTTCTTCCGAACACACATACTCATTACATACACAAGGTACAGTTCTTGTTAGCTTCGTTGGTCCACCCGGGTTAATCGGGTGGAGATTACTCTTGTACTCGTTACTCCATACATACGCATACTCATACTCATACTCGTACTCATACTCAACATACTTGTTTACTTCTCTTACTCATGTTAAGTCGTCGGGACCTCCGGCCCGGGGAACTACTCGGTCCCACCACCGGGATTTACTTGGTTCACTAATCCAGGATGCTACCCATTTAAGGGATTTGGGCCATGGACCAGCTTAAGAACCAGGAATCGGATCCAACCTCTTGTGTCACCTCATCCTCACGCGTGGCCGAAGCTATATCGGACTTGTACTCATTCCAATTTACTCACTTAAGTTAGGAGTTAGATAGTTAGGAATTAGCACAAGTCAATATTCAAGCCACATTTACAAATACAATGCCCAATATACATTCATACTAAATACAATACAATACATAAGTACCATACAAGATTCATTTACACCATATCATCATCCATTCATTTCATGAATTATACAAACTATTGTTCAAGAGAAATATACCAAGAACAATATACACAAACACAAGTAAGTGCAATATAGTCTGATTCGTGCGTTTATCTTATTAGGTGATCAAGTAAGCACACAAATCGGGGTAACCAGATTAGGATACAGGGCATGAAGAAATCATACCTTTCACCGTTGTACTTGTATCCCAACGTTCCTCCGGTGTTCACAAATCAAATCCTATGATATACATACAATCGAATAATTAATCTAACTATCATTAATTTAATTCGATTATCCTTACGCTCCCTAACTCATACTTACTAAGTCTTTACATTCCTATACCTACATTTTATTTACTTACTTTTATCTACTTACAATGGTTTACTTGCTTACATATACATGTACATATGTATAGGTGGGTATACATACATATACATATATATATATATACTAGTTACATTCATTTAGTCTTAGTTTAGTTTTTTTTGTAAGTTATGGGTCGACCGACCCACCGACCGACCCAAGCCCTGGGTCGGTCCATTCCAGTAAGTTTCGTTCTCTGAAATTTCTCCCGACCGACCCAGAACTATTCCGACCGACCCATACACCTCTGGGTCGGTCCATTCCAGAAAGTTTCGGATCTGTTGTCCAAGCTCCGACCGACCCACCGACCGACCCACCTATGGGTCGGTCGAAGTCCGAGACTTCGACAACAGAAAATTTGAGTCCGACCGACCCACGACCGACTCACGGCTCCTGGGTCGGTCCATTCCCGAAGGATTTATTTTCGTTACCTAAGCTCCGACCGACCCACGGTCCGACCCGGCTCTGGGTCGGTCGGTAGCAGAAAGCTGCTACAGACTTTGTTTTTCAATTCTTTTCTTACCCATTCCTTCCCCAATCTTCCTACATGTAATCCCACATGATATAATACCATTTAGGCTTCCTAAATACCTTATTTCATCCACCAAATCCATTACTAAATCCATGAGACAATTTACACAATTTCCTCACTTCCTTTCAACACCTACAACAGTTTTCATTCTCTAATGCTACAGATTTTCTACAACTCCTACCATTCAATATTTCCTCCACCAATGTTACTCCTAGTATCCCAAATACATTTCCAAGTCATTACATTACCTACACCCAAGTCCAACACTCTTCTTACCAATTCTTGCACACTAATCTTTCCTATCTTCTCCAATGCATGTTGATACATTTTGCTACAGATTTTGCACTTATTACTTCTCATACTACTACTACCATACCATGGTCATTAAACATCTCTACTATCCTCAATACATACCTTGGTTCTCCCATTCACCAAGTCATCAATACATATACATATCCTATCAAAATTTTGCCATAGTTCCTCTACATTTCTTACTTATCCATACACACATTTTCTCACCAAGTTCATACCTATTCTAGCCACACCCTTACGAGGGTTCTACCAGCAATCAACACAATATGCATTCACCAATACTTCTTCAAATACCAATACTAATACTCATACCCAATCATTTGGCTCCAAGGCCTACAATTCACTTACTAATTTCACAAATACTCAAACTTACTCTCAAATACTCAAAACTTCATAAACTTCAATACTAATACATTAGTTTGGTTTCTTTTATTCGTTTACCCATTCCATTACTCTAATGCATCAAAATTAACATTAGTAAAGAGCTCTTACCTTGAGCTCTTAATTCCTTCTTTCTTCTTCATTTCTCCTTCTTCTCTCTTTCTTGCCCAAATCGGCCATATGGGGAATGGAGTTACCAAACTCCATTCCCACCACCCAAAGCACATAAAACAAGTGCAATTAAACTACTAATCCTTAAATTAATGCTAATTCATCCAAAGTGTTAAAACACAATTTCTAGGGTTTACCTTTTGAAGCTTTTAGGAGGGGTTTTAGCCATTGGTTCAAGAAGGTGAATCCACCACCATTGCAAGGTTGATATTAAGCTCAAAAGAGAGAGAGAAAATGGAGTGTTACAATGGGGAAAAAATCGGTTGTGAAGAAGAATGAAGAGAACAAGAGTTTTTCATGTAAATTTTTACCTTGTTGGAAAGAGGAGACTCCAAGCTCCATAATGGTGTGCTTTTCTCTTCAAATGGGGAAAACCCATGGAGATGAAACTCATCCTTTTCGAATTTTGAAAAGAGGGAAATGTAGAGGAGGATGAGGGGAGTTCGAATATGTAATTATTTTTGAGTTTGGAGCTTACATGGAGGTAGAGCATGAGGTTGAAGGAGGGAAGCCATTAGAGCTTCTTGAAGCTCTCCAAAATCGCAGCCCCAAGGGAGAAGAAGAGGGGAGTACGGTGAGAGAGAGGAGGAAAGAGAGAGAGATGAGTGAATGTGAGAGTGAGGTGAGAGGGAGGGAAATAAAGTAATGTTTACTTTATTGCTTTTTGCTTTTGGCTCTCTTATTTAATTATCTATTTACATGTGTGTGTGTGAGGGGTTATTTAGCTAGTAAAAACCGGCCCCCATAAAGTATACTAGCTGGAGCGTTTTTCGTCTTTTACAGGAAACGCTCGTTATTTTACCCGGTTTAGGTACCGTTCACTAACCGGGCCCATTTTCCGGAATTCCCTTGTTTAATTATTTTTATTGACTATTAAGCTTCCATAACTGCTTAATAATCATTATTTAATGATTTATAATTTTTACGGGTCTGTTTGACCACTTAAAGTCACGTTTTCGGGTTTTCTCGAGAAACGTGCTCTAAAGCTCTATTAGCGTTTTAATTCATTATTTGGATCCGTTTTCTTCGGGAGTTGTTCCCATACATTATTTAGGTCTTATTAAACCCTTAGAATCCATGTAATACGCTAATCGAGGTCTCGTACCTCCTATGGTTATTTAACGCTTATTTAGCGTTTTTCGCTTTTTAAGCGTTTCTTTATTTCTTCAGGATTTATTTTTCCTTACCAATATTAATTAGGTACCATTAGGCCCTTAAATACGTATTAGATTAATTTAAATCCTTATATTTAAGTTCGGGGTATTTCACTAGTAAAGATGGAATGAGGTTGATTAAGGCAAGTTAGGTGTGTTTTAATGGCAATTAAAAGGATGGAAGGTTATACCAAGTGTAAAAATAAAATAAGTTAAAATGTGGAGTTATGTCACTAAGTTAACGGGGAAAGGTTATAAGCATTAGACTTTAAACAACCATGTTACCCCGATGTTAATAAAAGTACATGCAATGTTATCAGTTGTTCGAGAATTGCTCGAGGAACATAAGTGGACATGATAACGTGGACTCCGGTGACAGGTATGGTTTTCTTGCAACCTGTGTCCTACCGGATTACACCGGCTTGTATGCCAATGTGCTTTTCTGTATGTTTGCCACGTTATAAGATAAAACATGTAATGAGTTTACAGTAATTCATTTATGTGGCGAATATGATTCCGATACCGTTTAACCTCAAATGTGTGTTAAACTTAACTAACCGACTCTAGGATCATATAAGAGATCGGTATTCGGATTTAACGACCCATACCATGGGATCGTTCTAACCACGGCTATGCGTGAGTTGGTTGTGTATTGTTGCTCTGTGCAAGTGTGTGAACCTCCCTTGGGTGATTAACTCGGTCATAATACCGTATGGTGTGTGGATGTGATAGGCTCCATAAGAGAGCTCTAACTATTAACTTATAATATGTATGTACTAATGGGGGGTGAGGAGTCCGGTCATGTTCCGGCCACGCGTGTGAGGATGGGGGTCGTGTCATTATAGATTCGACCCTCTGTGTATGTTATGGTTGTTTTCCCATTGGGTTTCCAATCTTCCCTTTAGCTTAACCAAAGCTATTTTACTGACTCACGTCGGGCCACAGGGGCATACTATATGGCTTGGGTGTGCTTAGGATTACTATAGCCGGCGCACCTTGGTGTTAAGTTAACCGTTCAAATTAACCGGACGGTAACAGGTTATGTAACGAGCTTATCATGAGTTTGGCAACAATCTCTAGGCTCTACAGTGAACTAATTATGTTTGGGTCGGTTCCTAAAGAGAACCGTACCCGTTGTGGATGGTGTTATTGTTGTACCGTAACTTTTATAACGGTGTGGTGTTATATGTTATTGAATATGTGGGAATGTTGGATCATGGATATGAATCCTTGTATATACCAGGAGGCGTTTAAGGATAACCCGTTTAATGGGCATGTGTCGTCTATCAAGGTAGTAGCTCCGTTAGAGGAGAACCACTCTAGGGTTAAAGGAAACTAGGTGTAGTAAGACCGAAATTGTTGTCGGCATTGATTGGTAAATACTCGGTACGGCTGGGATGTATATGTATAAAAATTGTTGGAAATGGAATGAGGGTGTATTGTATAGTTGCTCGGGAATCTGGTCCATCAGACCGATACAATGTAAAAATGTTAGCCTTGTTAGCCACGTGGGTGGTTAACGGCGTGTAACACCATTGGGTTAAGTAATGAGATGAGTATGTTTTCCGCTGCAGCTTGTGGTCAAGTGTGTTGTTGTTAGTTAGGGTGTTACACAATCAAACAAGCACACAAATCGGGGTAACCAAGTTAGGATACAGAGCATGAGGAAATCTTACCTTTCACCGTTGACCTTGAACTCACCGACTCCCTTCAGTGTTCGACTATTCGAATCCTATCATATACATAGAGTTGGGTGGTTCATTATCTATAATTAACCTTACTTATTACTTTTCTAAAGTTTCCCGGTTTATACTTACTAACTCGTTGTTATCCAAATACATTTACTTAAGTCTCTTACTTAAAATTATTTCCTAAGCTTGTTTGTAGCCTTAATGACCTTTAAACATCATTAATTATGTCTTAATTGTCTTATACCATCGTTACCCATCAAGCCCCTACCTCAAAGTGGCTTAAAAACACATTCTGTGAAGAATTTGGGGTGGTCCGGGTTTGTGTCACCAATATGTTTGGTCAGTCTTGGGTGTGATTTAGGGGTGGTCCGGGTTTGTGTACTTGTTTACAAACCCAGACCACATGGTCTGAATACTTACGGGTGTAAAAATGGGGTGGTCCAGGTTTGTGTACTTGTTTACAAACCCGGACCACATGGTCTGAATACTTACGGGTGTAAAAATGGGGTGGTCCAGGTTTGTGTACTTGTTTACAAACCCGGACCACATGGTCTGTACTACATTCTGCCGTGTTTTCATGTTGGTTCGGGTTTGTGTACCGGTTTACAAACCCGGACTAGTTGTAGTTTTGTAAAATAAGTGTGTTTTTGAACTTGTTTCAACTCCAAACTTCTACCAATCTCTTCCCCAATATTCCTACATATAATCTAGCATGTTTTCACATTGATTAAGCACTTTACACTACCCTAATCCAACCTATATCACTATCTGTCAACTTACAGATTTTTACTACTAAATTTTCCTTCCTATTGCAGTTTTCTTCTTCAACCAATGTAACAGATTTTTCCCTTCTTCTTCCCACTATCTAAATGACTCTCAAACTAGCATAACTTAGCTAAACACTTCTCATTACACCATTTCCAGTTTCACTCAACTACACTTCATCATCCTGTTACAAACCAATGTGAAAAATCTCATTTTTCACTCTCTGAAAATCCTCTCTGTTCTTTCTTTTCTAACAACACTCAAGTATCCAAATTCCTAACCAAATTTTGACAAAGTTTCCCTACAATTCTAAGTGTTCTCACCACATAATTTTTTTTTTTGCACACTCAAGACAGTTCACGACCTGTTCAATATATGCATTATTTCCATACAACTCCTAACATTTACTGCACACCTCACATTCACACTTAGCATTTTATTTACTTGTTTTCAAAAGCCTCAAACTACAAATACAATCCACATTATTGTACCCATTCCGTTCCTACTGTTACGGTGGTTTTAAACCATTGCTAAAGCAATATACTTATACATACACAAACATTAAAATTGTACAGCGACATTTCATTACCTTGAGTTCTTGTTTCTTTTTCCTTTCTCTCCTTCTCCTTTACAACTCCTCTTTCCATCTTTGTTTTCTTGGTTTATTTAGGCCTAGCTACACCATGTAACAAGGCATACACACACACAGAAACTAGTAAATTTCTAACGTAGGTTTTTAAACCCTAACTTATGAGAAACCATTTCAAACTCTTAGGAAGTCTTACCTTGAGCTTCTAATGGAGTTTTTGGGTAGAAAAGTGACAAGTCTTCAGCTCTCACAATGGAATGCCAAAATCGGCTGACAATGGAATAGTGTTGTTTCACGTGAGTTTTGGATTTTGTAAGGAAAAACTGGAAAAGAGAGAAGCTTTAGTTCCTTTCTTACCTTAGAACATGAGGAAGATGATGGAGCTTCAGATGGTGCTCCTTAGACTCCAAAATGATTATACCCTCAAAAATAAAGTTGGAGGTTTTTAATATTTGAAAGGTGTAGAACGATCTCCCAAGCGACACGAATTCAACGGTATAATTTTTGTAGCATTTGGAGGTGATTTAGGCTTTCTAATATGGGATGCAAGTGATCTATTGTGAGGAGATTTACAAATCGCCATGACTGGAGCAACAGAGGAAGAAGAGGAGTGCTGGGCAGAAAAAAACCTGAGAGTACTGGGAGGTAGGAGAGAGAGTCAGAGAGAGGTAACTACTACTTTTTGCTTTATTTCATTTGTCTTTTGTGTATTAGGATAGTTAAAGAGGGAGTGTGGGCTACACTCACAAAAAATGCCCATTAACAAAATAAGGGAACCGGCCACAATATTACAAGGGAGGGGACAATTTCTGTTTTATTACATTTACACCTCATAACTTCTCAATTTTTGCACTATTCACCCCCGGACCCGTTTTCCGGAATTTTCTCGTTTAATTAATTTTATTGGTTCTAGTCCTTAATTAATGTTTAACAATGACTATTTGGTTGACTAAAATTATTACGAGTATATTTGACCCGCTTAAAGTCGCGTTTACCTGGTTTCCTCGAAAAACGCACTTCATGGTTCGTTTGTGTTCTTAATCCATTTTGTGGATCCATTTTCTTCAGGAATTGTTCCCATATATTATTTATGCCTTATTAAGCCTTTAAAATCCATCCAATACCCTTTTCAAGGTTGTTTTCCTCCTAGGGTCACTTAACACTCAATTCAGCGTTTTTCGTTTTTAAAGCGCTTTTCTTGTTTCTTTTGGATTTATTCTTTTTACCGAAATTCATTAGGCACTAATAGGCCCTCAATATCGTATTAGAGTAATTTAATCACCCTAATTAAGTTTGGGGTATTTCAACCTACCCCCCTTAAAGAACTTTGCCCACAAAGTTAGTGAGTCTAAGATTGTTAGTCACCAAGGTACTCAATACTAAGGTTATAAGTCTCTATAACCTGTCAGATTCCAATGACTAACTCAATGCATACCACACATCCAAACACCATGTCAAGCATGCATAGCAACCAAAAATATCTGTTATCCAACCTCTCAATGGGGGTCCATCCGTAGACAATTATGCACTAAGTCCTTCCCCATATCGAGTGATCCCTCAGGTACCGGTCACGTTTGAACACTTACGCTCTCTGGTTCACGGCCGTCAGGACATTGAGAACTTACTCTTTCAGGCTCTACGGTCCATTGGTACTGATCAAATTCATTTGCACCTCTAGAGAATCCTCGGGCTCCAAAGTGGGTACTCTTCCCTGACCGGACTACACATATCCGGCGGCCCTTGGACAAATACAAAACACACACTACAAACGTCCTGCAGGTCACTTAGTACCCTTGCTCGTCCGTTGTAATGGTTTCAAAACTATACATCACTTCCACCGACTCACAACCAGCTTCACCACCACGGTTCAACCGGATACGCGTGCCTAGCCATGAAAGATCCACTAGCGCCCGTGGGAGTGGTTTTAAAACCATCCCTCATTCTCAAGTTTGAAGAAAATCGTTTGCCAAAATCATTTTGGAAATTCATTTTGAAAACTCAATGCATCTCCAAGTTCCAATTATGTTAGTTTCACCTATTAGTAGTGTGATTACTTGTGGCCACTTATACGGAGCTTCAAGAGTCATTCAACCCCAATGTGATCAGCATTGATGTTGAACTATCCATCCACCCCACTTTAGTGTTCGGTTTCCCATGATCGCTAGCAAACCAAGTTCCACCTCCCACCCTGTAACACCCCCCTAATCCTAAACCTGTAATGACGTCATAACTCGTAGCATAATAAATAGCAAATCGCAGCGGAAAAACAAAACTATCTACCTTGGTGTTACACGCCGTTACTCGCCCTTGTGAGTAACAAGGCATCCATCCAACAACCCTAACACTACACGCTGTGATGAACAGATACTGAGTACTCCTAATTATTACAAACCAAATCCAACTAATTGAGCAACTAACTGTATACAACAATCTTCTTAATACAATACAAAGTAAAACCAACGGTGTTTGCTGCAACACAACAGCTACCCCCGTGTCCCGCACTCCGGCTTGTGTCTTCTTCAATAACCTGGAATGTTTGGCCCATTGAAGGGCTCAGCAATCGAAATGCTGGTATGCTAAATGTGATACTAAGACATCTAGATTCCTTTAGTCGTTTTAGCCATCTTGATATTAGATTCATTACAGATAATCCGGTTTACAAGGATAACAGAAATACAGTAAACACTGAACAATCACAACACTATGCCCTGCAAACATTAGTGCATAATAATACACATCAACCAGTAATCAATAAACAAGGTAAGTTTACTTAACAACTGTTTTTGTTAGTAAATCATCTGACCCTTATCTTTTAAAGACAACCACTTAATTTTTCCAATTAATCTCACCTCAGGCGTCATGTCAAGACAACCTTAATAATCTTTGATAATGGACAGTATGTCCCCTGGGTCCCAATGGAACCGTTACCAGCTGACCTTATGGCCCTGGATAATAATATATACATTGACCGATCCGGTCGAACCTGTGCACCAACGGTAGTGCCCTCCGCCATCCCCGAATGTGGCTGATGGATTTCCTTTGAGTGATCACAATGCGCAACCAGAAAGTCGAAACAATCCGGATTCCTCTCTTTATAAGTTAGCCCTTTTTGTCAATGACATAATAACCAATACTTGGAATAAGACTATAACAATAGACCCTTGTTAGGTTCAATAGTACCTAAAGGTCAGTTAGTCTCTTTTTTTTCAGTTTAGATGTATAAACTTTTAGTCATAAGACGTTCGCGAATAAAACACAACGCAACAGTTTAAGCAGAACCATATACAATATCAATCACATAAAATCATAGATATCCTTCTTAAACATTTAATCATACAAAATGCCTGGACCTTAGGATAATCCTTAGGACATTCAGACCACACAATTAACATACCGTTCACCAAGTAACTGCTAGCTTGACAAACTCCTGTTCAGTAGTCCCTCCCCGTACGCTGTTATTTAAACATGCAATACCGGGTAATATTAATATAATTATTCATTATATATTACAGTACTGTTACTGTAATGTTTATATTCGTCGTACATCAACTTCGTATGTTATTTATTCTCCCCTATTATTTAAACAGTGGTTCTAGATAACCTAGCAGTTCATTATTTTATGTGAAGCCCACATGTGATAATGAATTATCATTTATACGGTATATCTTTACCTCTTTAAATACATACTCATAATTATTTCCATTTATCTTTTATATCATATCATTTAGTTATTTATGTTATAACCACCTTTATTTCATAAACTCTATATTATATTTCATAATATTCCATAATACATTATATTAACTAGTTTCACTTCCTTTTCTTATTAAATTACAAAACCATGCAACCTTATTAATTCGATATTTATATAATATACCCAACAACTTAATAAATTACTAAATAACCACATATAATTTTCCGGTAATCATAATTGATCCCTTTCACTTTTACAACCTACCAAATAACCATATGCTTTTATAATTTATTAAATACTCTTATCAATTTCGAAAATTATAAAACAATTATATTAACTTCTATAAATTGCCAAATAACCTCGTAACTTTTATAATCCACTAATTACCCACATTAACCTTTGTAAATATTAATTAACCACCTTACTTAAACAAATCACCAAATACTCTTATTATTTCGGTAATTACAAATTAATACCACCAATATTACCAACTGAGCCCATAAGCTCTTTGGTTTAATCATATAATTTCTATATTCATACTTTTAACCCCAAAACATTATATAAGTTACATATTAACTTATAAACTATAGTTTAAATATTTTATTTCTTTAAATAACCTAAGTAACCCATATCTTTCCTTGAATTACATATCCGCCCATATAAAATTCTATTCTTCATATATATTTCCATAAATTACATATTCACCCCAAAACTTTTATAAACTTAATATTTTATGTCATAAATCATTTTATCCCAATGTTTTTGGTCAACACTTTGACCAAGACTTAGTTTCATAATTAATACTCTAATATACCCATAAATTATATGTAATTCGGTTTCACTCCCAAACTTCTTAATAATTATAGTTCCAAAACTTTATAAATTGCTATTTAAACACTTAAACACTTATTTAAATTCACCAAAATTCATTATATTAATCCCTACCTTATATTATATTATAATTATATCAAACAACTCCTTTAGTTCTCGGTTTTTATTATTGGTACTCCAAACTTTTCAAAATTTGCATTTTAACCACACAACTTATTTAACTAGCCATTTAAATACTTGTAGCTATTTTTAATACTCCCAAAATTTATAATATATCTAATATACTTATATATTTCGAAAATCACTAGATAATACCTTTTATTCTCGGCCTTGATTTATTTTACCATAGAGTTTCCAAAACTTGTTTTAAACTTTATAATAAATACATATAAATGTATATGAGCCATATAACACTTCTAAAAATTATGCTAATGACTTAGAATGATTATAATCTCAAAATAGAACATTTAATACCTAGACAATTCGGTTTATATGTGTGTGTACCATATTTAATTTTTGTGACACAATTTTATACCTTAAGGTAATAACCTTACCTTATATGTTATAAATTATTTTCTTACCATTATAACCAATGATTTTCGGTCCTAATTAATTTAAAGGTTCCACAAAATTTTTATACCAAAGTTTGAAGTTTAAATCAAGCTTAAACTTAATAAACCTTACTTATATAAACTTACCCTTAAATCAAGACAATTCTTGTACTTGATTTTTCCTTGAATTTCCAAGCTCTCCAAATGCTATCTTGATGAATAATTTTCGGCTCCTTAAATATATTTAGGAGATCCATTTGTTAGACTTCTAACAAGAGTTTATAAATAATATTTGTAATAATTTTTTACAAGAGTTTACCTTAGGAATTTAACAAGGTATTTTTGATACACCTTGTGATGATTGAAGATCCAAGTTCCCTTCATGAAATAATGAAGAGAACATAGGTTTAGAAACTCTAAAATTCGGAACTAATTATAGACACCAAATGGTGGAAGATAGGGATCACCATATCTTACCGAAATTTCCAGATTGTACACTCTCTGCGGTTTTTGTCACCCAGAACTGAAATGACCACGAAAAAAATGATCCTTATATTTCTGGAAAGCTAATTCAAAGAGGAACAACTTTGGTGTTGAGAAGATTTTGAGAAAACTTACGGAAAATTCAGAATAACTCCCGAGATGAGACTTATTGAACAGATTTTCTGCTGTGAACCACTTCGCCTTCTTTTGTTCACCCAGAACGGAATACACCATGAAAATTAATGATCTTTATATGTATGGAAAGCTAATTCGAAGAGGAACAACTTTGATGTTGGGAAGTTTTCGAGATAACTTACTGAAAATTACAGAATTGCTCCCGAAGTCAGACCTCTTGAACAGATCTACTACTTGATTCTTGTTTTGTAGAATTAGCTAGGAATTTTGACATAAAATGGAGTTAGAACTTAAACCTCCATTGTTGGAGCTTGAAGCTAGGAAGGAAGAAGAAAAGAGAGGATAGGAACACTTACTCAATTCGGTGGAATGAAGGCAATTGAAGAATGAAGCCTACGTAGGAAGATAAGGAGGAAATGGAAAGGTATAATTATTTTGACAATAATTGCCAATTGTTTGGTCTTTCTTTTGCTTGATTATTTGACTCAATAATGTCTCTTGTCTTCTCCTTGATTGCCCACGTGAATGTAGCTGTTTGGGGACTGATTTCTTTGTCAATAAATGACATAGGAATGTGGCTATACTAGTAGGTATTTTAGAATGATTTTTATACAGCACTTAGACCTTTCTTTACCTTGTACAAATCGGATGTATATGTGCTAAATGACAACAGATTTTGCTTGATTGGAGACAAGGAATAAAGCTAGTTAGGTATGTAATATTATTGACCAATAAATGAGCAATCATCCTTCCTTTTCCCTTGTCAAAATCGGCTGCCATAGGATAAATGAGCCACTTGTTTTGCCTTGTTTAATTGACTAGTCAAAGGTAAGACTAGCTTTGTGATTATTTTCTTTATCTAAATATAAGCTAACATTTTTAGTTTTCTTGCAGGTCTTCACGTGAATGGGGGGTTCAAATTGATAGTATTTATTTGATACCTTATAATGTAATACATGCTGGATGAGTCACACTTGTATGAGACAATATTTGAACCAAAACTAGTCCAAAAATGACCTTAAATTTCGCCCACATGGGTGGTCAAATGGGACTGATTTTTCATTTGATTTTTGTTACACTATATTGTACTAAGATCATACTAATATGTGTAATAGGTTCCAGCATTGAATTGGTACATTTTTATTATGGTAGAAGGTGAAAGTTTTAAGGTAAAAATGTTGATTTTAGGTACCTTTTTGTCCTAAAAATCGCCCCCATTTATACTATGAATTTAGTACTGCCATCAATTGATTTAGATGTTCATTTTATCCACTTTTAAGTTTATCAACTCGTGGCTCCTCAAAAGCTTCAAGACAATTGCGTAAAACGCATTTTTGTGACACCCGAAGGTGCGTTTTTGTGCTCTAAGGATTTTTCTGGGAATTAATTAGTCGCTATGACTTCCAAGTGTTTATTGACATTATTTATAGTCAATGATAATATATTAAGGTGTTACATTAAATTATATGGGGTTATATAAACTTGTAACTCAATTTTCGGGCTAAAGGGGCACTCCCGAGATAAAAGGAGCGTTAAGAAATTTCCCCCGAGCTCTTTGTTTCTTTTTGAAGAAGTAGTTTGGGAATTATCTTTAGAATAATTAATAATAATTTTCGGAACTCTAAGAATAATTTTCATAGGGGTTCGTGCCACCTTGGCACTCCTCCTAGGCATTCCCGGGCCTTTATGGGACCCACATCGGGAACTTCCTAGAACTTTGTATTTTTACTCAGTTCTAACTGGGAACTTGTATTTTAAAGATCATAAAATGATCCTTGGTTAAATTCATATAATATTCATAGCCTATATAATTGTTTAACTTAAGGTCGGGCTTTTAACGCTCGTTTATGACCTTAAGGAATTTAGGTGCGTTTTCTAACGCCTGTGTGTTTATATACTCTTTTAGGATTTCGTAATCCCCCAAATATTATTCATAATTCTAAAAATAATATTTATTTACTTATATTTAATTATTTAAATGTTAGGGGTATTTCAGTCTACCCCCCTTAAAAAGACTTCGTCCCGAAGTCATAATTTATACTTGTTCATCCTATGGAATCAAGTTCCTCATATCTACTCCTGTCTACTTATCATTCTTGGGTGTCAATAATGTATTGACACTACTATATTCCATCACTACTCTGAGTGTATATAATTCCTATAGACAAATATTCTTTATTCGTGATAATAATATATCACTGCATAACTTAATAAAGTAAAACCATACATGTTCCAACTTCCTAGCTATCCCACTCGGTCATCACTGCACAAGTGCAATACCAAATCCTCAGTCCTACAGAGTGCAGAGGCGTAAACCCTTGGCAGTGAATCTTTGTGTGATTGTAGGAATTAATATAAATATACTGTAAAATAATTAAGTGCTTCATAAACATTCAAGTGTTACATAGAACACACAAATAATCATTCAAGTGTCATATAGGACATATCATTAATCACAAAATGTCACACCGGACATAACCATTTAATTAATTGCACACATGCGCAATAAACAAAACACAAATAATCATACACAAAACCAATATAGACTGCAGATATGCAAGTCGCATGTGGTGCTCTACCCCCCTTAAAAAGGGTTACGCCCACGTACCCACAAGTATACACAAAGACGAAAGAAAATTGTTGGATACTTGTCTCGCATGGAGTCTTCTAACTCCCATGTCGTCTGTTCAATGTCGTGAGTTTACCACAGAGCTTTGACCAATCTAATGGTCTTGTTCCTTGCCTCCCTAGTGTTGGAGTCTATAATGCGAACTGGGGTATCCTCATATCTAAATGTAGGATTTAGCTCGAGTATCTCGGCTCTAAAATACATGTAATTTGTAAACTAATGGGCCCACTTGCTCCGTAATCAGGTACGGTCCTACATACTTCGGGCTAGGCTTGCCCTTCTGCCCTAATCTAAAATTTCCATTCATAGGTGAAAATCTGAGGAAGACTCGATCGCCTATTGCGAACTCGAGGTCTCCCCTATGGATGTCAGCATATGACTTCTATCCGTTTACGAGGTCTATCCCTCAAGGATCTATGTATTCTTTGATATGTTCTCCGGTGCATTAGTATGCTTTATATTTGAAACCTGTATGTATGGGTGAAGGTGATCTACTATCTTGTAATTTGCAAATACTATTTTATGGCTTGTTTAAACTATTTGTGTATAACACACTTTCATTAACCGCCTCTCGTTGTAATCGTCGGCGCTCGTGTCTTTGTATTAATATTGGGGCCTACTTAAAATCCCTTTCTTTAGGTTATCATCTTGTTATTCCGGCATTTGAATTTACTGTCGCCGTACACGGCTTTCATTTTCACTGTACAGTATGAGCTACGGTTGAGCCGTGCATCTTATGTATATTACAGAAAGATTGCTTTATGTTTTTGGTTCACCTGTTAATGGTAGTATATACACGATTATTATCGTCTGTTCATCAGGTATACCACAGTAGGGTTCCTGTTAAGGTTTCTAACAAGGTGTTTTTCCCTCTCAATTAAACATGTTCTTGTGGTTGTAAATCGACTCTGGTGAGTATTAGTACAATGTTTGCTCTTTATATTCTACCATGTTTATAGGTAGGTTCTTATTTAATATATTGGGTTTTAATTTATAAAGAAAGACATGGAAGTCGATCTTTCCTTTCAGATGGCAATTTGGCCATAATTTAGAAGGTAGCTAGAGAATACTGTTATTTTAAGTAATTTTTCTTGATCTAATATTTGGTTTATTAACACGGTTCCTGGGATAATAATAGTTAGTATTTCCCTCATAATTGATTATTTTTTTCCTATATATGCGGAGTTGTTTTAGCTATTTAATCTCCTTAGGGTATCCTGGATAACTTAACTCTTAATTTAAACATTCTATTTCTCATATACCTATTAGGCAAATGTTATATTTGATTTAAGAATAAATACTTACGTATTACAGAAATATTTGTGACCACTTGTAAGGAGTCTCAGGAATCATTCAACTCTGACGGGGTCAGCATCAGTGTTGAACTATCCTTCCACACCATTTTGTGTTTGGTTTTCCCTTGATCTGACCAGGATCAAGTTCGACCTCCCACGTCAAATATCAAACAATGACATAATTGTCATTTTCAAATTTTATCTTATTAGACTTCGTGACGTGGTGAGTACTACTTTTTCTCCTAATCAATATACTACTATTCCAATAACTGTTATAACCTATACTTGAATCTAGGGTATTACCAAAATCCCCAGAACAATATTCCTCTGATCAAATCATCAAGCGGGGAAGCCAGTTTTTCCTCTTGGCACAAAAGTAAATTCTCATTAAAACATCTAGGCTCATTCTGTCTAATAACTATATCCATCAATCATTTCAACTCTTAAATCCATCATACAAGTAATAAATTCCATCATGGACTTGCATAGTTCAGAATACTCTCTTCATTTAAAGAGGCTTATCTAATATTTCATTTAAGGGCTTGATTATTGCCTATACTTGATTATCATTACTTGGAGCAAAGACAGCCATAGTTAGACTTCAAGAAAAGTTTTCATAACTCCATCTACAACTATAGTTCCATAAAGTATCATTTCCTCCACCTTAAAGCTCAGCTTTTTTCCTTATTCAATCTAAAATCCATAAATCTGGTGAACCATATGTTCAGCCTAGGTTAAGTATCTCTTAATATTAGTACCATCTTAAACTAAGGATTTCCAGTTTGAATCCTACTGTTTGGTAATAGGACAATCAAGGCTTATTGTTTGTTTCTATCTCTTAGAAACGTGGTTAATCCACTAGCTCAATGGCTTCTAAAAATAAGTCGGTTAGGTATGTCAAATAGAGGATTTAGAATCACAGGGTTTAGTATATAACATTAGGACAGTTTACGTATAAAACAATGGTTACAAACCTAGGACATGTTTCCCTACTTTTATATTTAATTTACACTCATTTTTGTGTATATATTGTTTCAAACTCTTATATAACTTACACTGTCTCTTTGCAAGTGTCAAGGAGAGTTATTCGTTACTATGTTCATACTAAAGTTTATATTACATATGTTTTAACCTTAGTTGGTTTACTGCGATCCTTTATTCGCATTCATAATTTGAGCTGTCATATTAGACATATGCTCATATAGAATCATAGGAATAGTATAGGACATGTGTCTTAAAATAGGGTAGGTATATTTAATGGTACTCAACCCTCTGAAATGTATTAATACCCTCAATGTTTTGGGTTAATAACCTCCAAATTATATCTATATCTGTAGCATTTGGTAGTGCTAATTAGGTAATTCTCTCCCACTTTAGAAAATATATATTCAAAGTTTATTCTCTCCCCTTTATTAATTAGGAGTCCAGCATTGTTATATATTGGTACTAGCTGAGACCCTTGGTATTTGCTCAGGTATCTCAAACCCGTGCTCATCCGTTATGGATGTTTAGTTATATATTTGAGACTCTGTTCCTCAATTGTCATATTTCAAGGTTTCTCACTATTTTCTCTCGAATTTTATAAGAGATTGTAAGATTTCCTAGACTCACACTGAGCGGTAAGCTCGGTGCCTGGGTATCCCATAAAATTTCAGTGTTTGCTCTTTACGTGAGCTCTTTTGACAGTTCCTCTAGTCTTAAGTATTTATATTAATTAATGTATTTCCGTTCGTGACATCTGCTCGTCATTTAGGCAGGTCATAATTTGTGGTTAAGTATTTCTTGAGTAGGATCATGCCGGGTCAAAGTACTTGGCATTATGCCTCGGGATATTCCCGACCTTCGCTCATAGGCTCAGGTGACCACGGTCTCTTAGGTAATGTAAAACAATGTTGAAGTATCCTATTATGTGAGAGATTACCTAATTTAGGTCCATCTAAAGTTGATACTTACTAGTCTCATATAAGTCTCATTGACTGATAATTATAAACACATATATATGCATCATGCATTTAGTTTAGGTTCTAGGCTTACCGGTTTCGCGCTAAGCGCTAGCTTCAGCGCCTGAAGTTCCCACTGAGTACAGGGCATTTCTTTCTGGAATTATCTCCTTTCCCTTCTGGATCTCGGATGAGGATGGCTGTCCTCCCGGTCCTGTAGTATAAGTATTAGTCTGCGGCGCTTGACCTCCTCCGGGTCCGCCCGTTTCCACAGCTGGTGTCCTCTACGAACCTCTAGCTCCTTTGTATACCCGACTCCCTGGGTTGGAAAAGCATTCGTAATCCCTGTGACCTTCCTTTTTGCAATGACGGCACTCCACCTTCCTTCTTGCGCAATCTACGCCTGGGTGATCTTTTCCACAACGTTTACAGTAATAGTGACGTCGGTTTGGCTTGTTGCCTCTAGGTGGTGCTGTTCTTAGTGGCTGAGCATCAATAGCTAGGCCGGTCAGACGAGAGGTCTGTCCCTTCGCCTTCTGACCATGGAAATCCTTCCGCCCCTTCTTCCTTTCATAGAATTTCTTCTGCTTCTTGCAGTAACCGCCAGAGGTGGCACCATCATCATTTCCTTCAGTATTCTTCCTTTTCTTTCTTCCTGTGTCGGAGTAGTCGACTCCTGGTATATAGTTCATCAAACTGGTGCACCGTGCGCAGTATTGGTCAACTGTTTGTCTCCCTTGGATTAAGGTCTTGATCTCCTGCCTTTTCCTCTGCTTTATGTGTTCGGGATAGTACTTCTCCCGCAACACTTCTACGAACTTCGTCCATTCATTCATGTGTGCTCTACAGTGGCCCTCAATAGTCTGCCACCAAATGTCAGCTGTGCCCTTCAGGTTGTATGCGGCGATGTCGACCTGTTGGTCTTCTGGAACTCCGACAGTCTTGAACGCCTTCTGGTGCTCTGCAATGAACTTCTCCAGTGCGGCGGGGTCTGGTTCCCCTGAGTAAGTTGGTACTTTTGCGCCTGCAACGCTCTTCAACTAGTTGGTTTCTCTGGGCCGCGGCGGTGGGGTATGGCTCCCGTAAATTGTACTCCTAGTTGCAGCGTGAAAGTTGCCATGGCTGCTGTTAGGTCTTGTACTGTTGGAACATCCGCCGGTGTCTCGCTACTGCGTCCACTGCTGTCTCCTCGTGGTCCTTCGCTCGTCGACATCTAAGATAGTATATTATTATTTCTACTCGGTTGCTACACCGTATCACATACACAATCAAACATCTAAGTAAGCTAACTACTAGTAATAAAATATCCCTAGGGTTTTTCTTTCTAGGTCACGAGTCCTCACAGACGTTTCCCGTAACCCAATATTCCTATGCTCATTGTCCTAGACTCAGTATCTTTCATCAGAGCGGTACTCCGCTCTGATACCACTTTTTGTAACACCCCTAATCCTAAACCTGTAATGACGTCATAACTCGTAGCATAATAATAGCAAATCGCAGCGGAAAAACAAAACTATCTACCTTGGTGTTACACGCCGTTACTCGCCCTTGTGAGTAACAAGGCATCCATCCAACAACCTTAACACTACACGCTGTGATGAACAGATACTGAGTACTCCTAATTATTACAAACCAAATCCAACTAATTGAGCAACTAACTGTATACAACAATCTTCTTAATACAATACAAAGTAAAACCAACGGTGTTTGCTGCAACACAACAGCTACCCCCGTGTCCCGCACTCCGGCTTGTGTCTTCTTCAATAACCTAGAATGTTTGGCCCATTGAAGGGCTCAGCAATCGAAATGCTGGTATGCTAAATGTGATCCTAAGTCATCTAGATTCCTTTAGTCGTTTTAGCCATCTTGATATTAGATTCATTACAGATAATCCGGTTTACAAGGATAACAGAAATACAGTAAACACTGAACAATCACAACACTATGCCCTGCAAACATTAGTGCATAATAATACACATCAACCAGTAATCAATAAACAAGGTAAGTTTACTTAACAACTGTTTTTGTTAGTAAATCATCTGACCCTTATCTTTTAAAGACAACCACTTAATTTTTCCAATTAATCTCACCTCAGGCGTCATGTCAACAACCTTAATAATCTTTGATAATGGACAGTATGTCCCTGGGTCCCAATGGAACCGTTACCAGCTGACCTTATGGCCCTGGATAATAATATATACATTGACCGATCCGGTCGAACCTGTGCACCAACGGTAGTGCCCTCCGCCATCCCCGAATGTGGCTGATGGATTTCCTTTGAGTGATCACAATGCGCAACCAGAAAGTCGAAACAATCCGGATTCCTCTCTTTATAAGTTAGCCCTTTTTGTCAATGACATAATAACCAATACTTGGAATAAGACTATAACAATAGACCCTTGTTAGGTTCAATAATACCTAAAGGTCAGTTAGTCTCTTTTTTTTCAGTTTAGATGTATAAACTTTTAGTCATAAGACGTTCGCGAATAAAACACAATGCAACAGTTTAAGCAGAACCATATACAATATCAATCACATAAAATCATAGATATCCTTCTTAAACATGTAATCATACAAAATGCCTGGACCTTAGGATAATCCTTAGGACATTCAGACCACACAATTAACATACCGTTCACCAAGTAACTGCTAGCTTGACAAACTCCTGTTCAGTAGTCCCTCCCCGTACGCTGTTATTTAAACATGCAATACCGGGTAATATTAATATAATTATTCATTATATATTACAGTACTGTTACTGTAATGTTTATATTCGTCGTACATCAACTTCGTATGTTATTTATTCTCCCCTATTATTAAACAGTGGTTCTAGATAACCTAGCAGTTCATTATTTTATGTGAAGCCCACATGTGATAATGAATTATCATTTATACGGTATATCTTTACCTCTTTAAATACATACTCATAATTATTTCCATTTATCTTTTATCATATCATTTAGTTATTTGTTATAACCACCTTTATTTCATAAACTCTATATTATATTTCATAATATTCCATAATACATTATATTAACTAGTTTCACTTCCTTTTCTTATTAAATTACAAAACCAACTTATTAATTCGATATTTATATAATATACCCAACAACTTAATAATTACTAAATAAACCACATATAATTTTCCAGTAATCATAATTGATCCCTTTCACTTTTACAACCTACCAATAACCATATGCTTTTATAATTTATTAAATACTCTTATCAATTTCGAAAATTATAAAACAATTATATTAACTTCTATAAATTGCCAAATAACCTCATAACTTTTATAATCCACTAATTACCCACATTAACCTTTGTAAATATTAATTAACCACCTTACTTAAACAAATCACCAAATACTCTTATTATTTCGGAAATTACAAACTAATACCACCAATATTACCAACTGAGCCCATAAGCTCTTTGGTTTAATCATATAATTTCTATATTCATACTTTTAACCCCAAAACTTTATATAAGTTACATATTAACTTATAAACTATAGTTTAAATATTTTATTTCTTTAAATAACCTAAGTAACCCATATCTTTCCTTGAATTACATATCCGCCCATATAAATTCTATTCTTCATATATATTTCCATAAATTACATATTCACCCCAAAACTTTTATAAACTTAATATTTTATGTCATAAATCATTTATCCCAAGTTTTTGGTCAACACTTTGACCAAGACTTAGTTTCATAATTAATACTCTAATATACCCATAAATTATATGTAATTCGGTTTCACTCCCAAACTTCTTAATAATTATAAAGTAGTTCCAAAACTTTATAATTTGCTATTTAAACACTTAAACACTTATTTAAATTCACCAAAATTCATTATATTAATCCCTACCTTATATTATATTATAATTATATCAAACAACTCCTTTAGTTCTCGGTTTTATTATTGGTACTCCAACTTTTCAAAATTTGCATTTTAACCACACAACTTATTTAACTAGCCATTTAAATACTTGTAGCTATTTTAATACTCCCAAATTTATAATATAAGCTAATATACTTATATATTTCGAAAATCACTAGATAATACCTTTTATTCTCGGCCTTGATTTATTTTACCATAGAGTTTCCAAAACTTGTTTTAAACTTTATAATAAATACATATAAATGTATATGAGCCATATAACACTTCTAAAAATTATGCTAATGACTTAGAATGATTATAATCTCAAAATAGAACATTAATACCTAGACAATTCGTTTATATGTGTGTGTACCATATTTATTTTTGTGACACAATTTTATACCTTAAGGTAATAACCTACCTTATATGTTATAAATTATTTTCTTACCATTATAACCAATGATTTTCGGTCCTAATAATTTAAAGGTTCCACAAAATTTTTATACCAAAGTTTGAAGTTTAAATCAAGCTTAAACTTAATAAACCTTACTTATATAGTGAAATACCCCAAACCTTGATATGTTGTTAAACATTTAAACTATGGTATGTAAAGGCTAAAAAGTGCCTTAGAAACATCAGTGAACAATTTAAACCACAGTAAATGCAATAGAGCACTAAGATACAGTTTGAGCAAAAACATGCTCTAAGCTATGAGTGAACTTGGTTAGGACCCAAAGAGCCTACCAAGACTAATAATATTCAATTATGATTTAATAAGGCTAAATAAGTCCTTAGGAACTTTGGAAGATAATGAAACCAAACAAAACACAAGGAAATACCTTAAAGTCAATAAGAGCAAAATGTGCTCTAAGCTTGGAATAAATTTGTATAAGACCTAATGGTCATACCTATACTTATAAATATGTTAATGAACATATTAAATCAATTACCAAAGAAAACCAAGCTTGAAAACAAGTTAAAAACGCAAAATGTGCTTTAAGGAGTCTTAAAGCACGTTTTTGAAAAATTGTCTTGTAAATGAGTTTTGAATGGCTAAATGTCCATCATTGCTCTTTAATTAACATGTGTACTATATAGTATCACATTTGGGTAGCTATATCAATGGGAAATCAAAAATTTCACTTCTATGTGCCTTAGTTTATGAATAGTAACTTTTATAAGCTAGTTTGTAACATATAATGTTATAAGTAATTAAATTGGTCAACAAAGACTATTATACCCTCCTAGGCATATGGGGGCCGGTTTTTCATGGTGTGAGTCACCAATATGTAAAAGAAATCAAATAAGTAAAGTAAAACTTAAAGTAAAGTACTATTTTGCTTTATAACATAAATATCTCAAAAGCAAACTCATCTTCTCATTTCCTTCTCTTCTTTCATTTCACACGGTTTCTTCTTCACCTTCTCCTTCTCCTCCATTTACGATTTGCAACAGCCCTCTCTTCTCCATCTTCATTTCCTTGCCAAATCCAACTCCATGCTCCAAATCAAATTCTAAGACCATATTTGTCTTAGTTAGGTCAAGCTCTACACTTCTACCTTTTCAAATCTTCAAGAGCTCAATTTTGGTGCCATGGAGAATCACCATTGATGGAGCTTGAGCTTGTGTTTTCTACACATTATTACTCTCTCCTTTGCTTCTAGGTAAGGAATCTCAAAGAAAAATCAAGTTTCCTCCATGTTTTTGTGTGTGACCGAAAATATTCATTGATGGAGCTCCTTGTGTTGCTTTGTTCTAGCTCCATTTGAATCTTTCAAGGACTAGGTGGAGTCCTCTCTTCATAGATATTCAAATTCCCTTCAAAGATCAAGGTAAAACAACTACATTAATGTTTTTGAAATAATGTAAACCTAGGGTTTACAATGAGATGGAGCTTAAAGCTTGAATACTCATTATGTTTTTGTATAATGTTTAATAGTTGAAAAGGAACCAAATGCCTTACCGGTTTTGTAAGGAAAAAGAAAGAAGTTTGTGAGGAAAAGAGGTAAATATGCTATCTTAATGAGATTTAATGCCTTAGGAGAAATAAGCTTATAATGCTTGTTAAAACTACCTAAAGAGCAAATGGTGAATGACCTAGTAAAGTGTTCTCAAGGAGACTAGTAAAAGAACATATGTGATGGTGTATGTATTTGCAGGTCAAAGGCATTATTTATGTGGGAAATTCAGTGTTTATGGCTTATGCAATTTAAGGGCCTAAGAGCCATGTTATTTAAGGGCCTAAGTGCCAAGCAATTTAAGTTATGCACTATATTGTGATGTAGTGCTAAATGTGTGAAGTTTGTGAATAAAAATGTGTTTGATGGATTTTAGGTGTTTTGAATGGAAATAAGGTAAAAAAACCTAAGTGTTTGGATGTGAGTATATACAAGAGACTATGGCCAAATTTGGAAGATGTGTGAGAAGTTCTAAGTGTTTTAAATGGTCTTGGTGAACTAGGAAGTGTAAAAGGTGAATAAATGTTTACTTGAGAAGAAAACATGTTAAGGTGATTTAGAGTGATGCAAGGATTTAGGTGTTATCTAGGAAGTTCTAGGAATTCAAGTTGTGTTTTGAGAATGTATTTAAGTCTTGGAGGAGTTTGTTTAAGGTTTAAGTAATGTTGATATTCAAGGAATAAGTGTTGATTAGGTAAGATGTGAAAAAGGAGATTTAGTTAGTAAGAAAAGAAGTTTGAGAGATGATGTTAAGGTGTAGAGGAACACCTTGGTATAGTGGTCAATATTGGTGAAATACCACTTGGAAAAATTAGGAGGAAGTGTAAGCTGGGAAAGGATTGTAAGAATGACATAAGGAGTTTTGATATGTAAGAAAGGATGTTTGAATGATGATGTTGTGTGGAGAAATGTCTTGGTATAATGGTTAGAATTGGCATGAATCATCACTAAGGGACTTAAGGAGTATAAACTATAAGTGTTGGAGGTTTTGGAGGAATTTGGCTAAGTGTTTAAAGGTGTAGAAGTTGAGCATTTTGCCGTGTCCGAACTTCCGTCCGGACATGGAAGTTCGGACAGGCTCTGTTGGGTAAAGGATTTTCTCATTCTCGAACTGTGTCCGAACTTGGGAAGTCCGGACACAAGTTCGGACGTGACTGTTTCTATCTGGGATTACTCTCGAACTGTGTCCGAACTTTGGAAGTCCGGACACAAGTTCGGACGTGTGTATGATTTTCAGTATTAGGTCGCGGCTTGTGTCCGAACTTGGGAAGTCCGGACACAAGTTCGGACAGGCCACTGTATGGACCAAAATTGTTGTTTGAAGGTATAGAAATGATGTGTAATGATGGGGATTGATAGGTAATGATGTTATAAGGTTGTTAAGGACATGATAAGTGAGTTTTAATGGTAATTAAGTGGGTGAAAAGTTGTATCAAATGTAAAAGTAAAACAAGTTAAAATATAAAGTTATGTAACTAAGTTAACGGGGAAAGTTAAGCATTAGACATTAAATAATCAAGCAAACCCCAATGTTAATAAAAACACATGTGATGTTAACAGTTGTTCGAGAATCGCTCGAGGAACATAAGTGGACGTGATAACGTGGACTCCGGTGACAGGTATGGTTTTCTTGCAACCTGTGTCCTACCGGATTACACCGGCTTGTATGCCAATGTGTTTTTTCTGTATGTTTGCCACGTTGTAAGATAAAACATGTAATGAGTTTACAGTAATTCATTTATGTGGCGTGTTCAACTCCGATACCATTTAACCTCGGAAGTGTTAACCTTAGTTAACTGAGTTTAGGATCACATGAGAGTTCGGTATTCGGAGTAAACGACCCGAACCATGGGACGTACTAACCACGGCTATGCGTGCGTTAATTGTGTGATATGTGTATGTGAATGTAGGGATCTCCCTTGTGTGTTTAACCCAGTTGTAATACTGTATGGTGTGTAGTCATGATAGACTCCATAGTGGGGTTCTAACTAATATCTAAAGTAAGTATGTACTAACAGTAGTGAGGAATCCGGTTTGGCCGGTGCGCGCGTTTTGGGAGAGGGTATCCTTCCTAGCCTTACCCTTCTCTTTGTTATGGTTGTTTCCCTCACGGGTTATGATCTCCCATTAGCTTACTCCAAAGCTTAGCTATTCTGACTTATGATCGGTTTAGGGGGAACATGTGTTTGTGTGGTGTGTTCGGGCCTCCAAACCCGAACCGCCTTAACTTAAGTTACTCGTCCAACTATTAGGACGGTAATGAGTGTTGTTGTTATTGTATAACGAGCTTATCATGAGACTGGCAACATTCTCTAGGCTCACCAGTGTATAAACAATGTTTGGGTCGGTTCCTAAGAGAACCACTCCCGTTATGTTATGTATTTTTGTTGTGATGCAATATCTACTGCGGTATTATGTTGTGCGCGTGAAAACGTGCAAAGTGTTGTTAAGTGTGGTATGTAGTGTATGTTGTATGTTGTAAAATGTGGAGTGTGTGGATCATGGATATGATTCCCAGTTTGTGATAAGAGGCGTTTAAGGATAACCCGATTTAAGGGTATGTGTCGTCTATTAAGGAAGTAGCTCCATTAGAGGAGGAACACTCTAGGGATAATGAATACCATGAGTGACTTATTAAGTAAGGATATATTATCCGTTTGTTGAGCCCGTTGAGGCGAATGATTAAGTGTTGTGTGTTTACAGTTGCATGTATGATTTAAAAATAATCAACCGCATGCTAAGACGACAATTAGTTGTGCGTGGCCCGTAGCATGTGGGCTGCGGGATTACCATACCAGCAAAGGTGCTGAGCCCTTGGGGGCCACCCTTTCTCTTCTTTTCCTATTTCAGGTACGAGAGCTGGAAGCCGTCCGAGAGTAGACGGGGTAGACATTGTACATGGGTAATCGTTTATGTTGTATATATACAGTAGGTGTAGTAAGACCGAAATTGTTATCGGCATTAGTTATAAATACTCGGTATAGTTGGAAGGTGTATGTTGTTGTTGTGTTAATGGAAAGAGATAGTAAGGTGTAGTCGCTCGGGAATTTAGCCCATCAGACCGGTACAATGTGTATGTATTAGCCTTGTTAGCCACGTGGGTGGCTAACGGCGTGTAACACCAACGAGATAAGTAATGTGATGAGGTTGTTTTCCGCTGCAGATTATTGTAAGTGTGTTATTGTTGGATGGGGTGTTACAAAAAGTGGTATCAGAGCGAAGTATCGCTCTGATGACTGAATTACCGAGCTTAGGAAGTACCGAGTTAGGATTTAAGTACTTTGGGTTAAGGGTTGAGTGATAGCGTGAGAGATACGCTAGATAGGAATTTCCAGTGTGTACTGGAAACCTACAATATCCATCCCACCCTCCACAATCCCTGTTTTATAACTTGGGGAACAACGCCAGAGGGAGGAAGTCCTCTCATACTCGGAATACCCGATCTGGCTGTTATTGAAAACCTCTAAGGGTACGGAGAACCTGTCATACGGTAGATCCCGGAAATTGGGAATCCCGGAGACGGTCTCCATCTGAATGATGTTAACCGCATTCCATAGCAAAGAATGAAGGATCTTGTGTATAGAGAATAGAATTTCCGGCAACCTGGGTCGACATGCAGAGCAGTCGAGAATAACCAGCTTGCAACACACCAATCGTGCAATAGGCAAGAAGTGGATTAATAAAACCGAGACAAGTGTCTACGGGACCACAATTGATAAACAATACACCAACGGTATACCAACCGACAAAGGAACTACAACGTAGTGCCCAAACAAGAGACAAGTCTCAGTAACCGCGATAAATACGTGGAACGGGCTACAAAGAGAATACAATACTAAGACAAAGGGGTCTCCCAGAATGGGAACACCCTAGTTAATGATTATCATGTGAAAACAGTGAGAAGTTACCTAGAAGAGTTATTGTCAAGGCAGTAAGATCAGTGAGGGCCAACAAGGCCACTGATGATAGTATGGGTAAAAACAATACCACAACTGGTATGTGTTAAACCGATAGCCAGTTAGCATGGCGCACTTGCCATAGCAAGCGCTGCTATAACAGGGCTGTTTGGGAAATTTATAACCACTACAGAGTACTTAGTAAAGTACCATGAAGTTAAACAGGATCATTATGACCATGGAAGGGCTTGGTAGCCTAACCTCTGTAATTGTAAATACACCAGTCAGCAAGAAGCTAGACTTGGTTAAGGTAAGAAGATGTTGTGAAACCATGAAATTTTTCTTTCAAAACCGATTTATTCAAACCCTTTCTTTTCAAAACCAGATTTCCTTTCAAACCAACACTTCTTTCCAACCTTCTTTTAAACCAAACCAGTAAAACCAAGGACAGTTGACGAGGATACAACAATGGATAAACTTTCCCTCGATTAAGTTCGGGAAGTAAGGAATGAATATTGTCACGGGACAATATAAGGGAGTTGGCAACAGAATGCTTCACCTAGGCGTGTGACGGACACTACGAGTGTACCAACTGTGTTGTGGGACGACCACACTCCGATAGGAGCTTGTGGGCCTGACAGACCTACTTATGGGTTAGTTGGGTAAGTAGCAATGTATCAGTATGGTGCCCCACATAGGTATACGAGTGGAGTCCGAAACACGGGAGTAGTCGACTCCGTCTACGGTCAGCAGTATAAATCAAACGAGAGCTAGAGATTACAAGGAATGGTTGAAGTTAAGGAACTCAGTTAAATTAACGAGACTAAAGGAATTAGTGAATTCCTTTCAAGAAATGTTTAAGAGTTAGGAAGTGCGAAGGGCACAAACTGTTGTGTAAAGACATCACAAATGTCTTAAGGATCCTTAGGGATAAACATGTTAGCTGGAACGGTGACCCAGCCTGTACATGGCAAGCAAATGCCTAATGTGGACACATTAATGTGCAATGAACGGGATGAAACTCCCAGAATGAATACCTACACTATCAGGAAGGTTGATCTTCACAGAAGAAGATAATAACCAGTTAAGAGCGCAAACAGCGTGGCTAACTCAATATATCAATAAGTGTGAACTAAATGTAAAGCATAACTTAGCAACACCCAGGAGCAGTCCTTGAAGGGTGTTCGCATCAACAGGTGTTGCACGAAATAACGTGACAGAACACGAGGGTTGAAACTAACACCCAGTTTAGACAAAAGTTGTCAGGAGACGGACTGACAAACCTAAGGGGATCCCATGAAAGGAAACGTGATGCAACGACCTTGTCATGGAGCTCAATATAATATCCAAACCATGTAATGTTGTACAGAGAAGTACATATGTGTGGACAGCCTACAATGAGCCCAGCTCAAGGCAAATAAGGCTTATAGGCCATAAGCAAGATATGTTATATAAATTAGACCGATTGCAGAAGTTTATGTTGTATAAGTGAATAGAGTGGTAAACGAACCACTGCATTAAGAGTGGGGATACCTCTCGATATTGTGAGACCGCAGGAGCGGTAGTTATGTAAATCAAGTCCAAGAAATATGTTAAGGATGGACACGTTATTATTGAAAGAGAGCAGTTAGCTTAGTAGTACGTGTGTATAAAGTGAAGCACCTGGCTGAATAATGCCGGCTTATGACTCGAATGATCGATGCTCAAGGAGCATTTAGTGGTCATCCAAAGGAGGGATGAACCATATTGTGAATGATGTAAGTTTATGTGTGGAAGTTGAGGTGACAGTAGATACGATATAAGCTGATGTTATACAGGGAGTAAGAGCACGGTGCGCAACAAGCGACCGTTGTATAAGTGTTGTTAAACGATAATGTAACAGATAAGACCAGTATGAGTTAAACTTAGTAGAGATGCAAGATAAGCGATGTTAAACAGACTGGGCAATATCCAGTGGTAGGTACTATGTATGAATTCCATAGCGAATCGCATAAGGGATTTACTGTCAAGAGTTTACGCCTCTGCACTCTGTATGACTGAGTGTTTTGGTATTGCACTTGTGCAGTAATGATCGAATGAGATAGCTAGGAATTGGAAACATGTTAATTGTGGAGCAATAATGTTATGATGGCCGATGCATAGGAAATGCAAGGCCACCAATAAAAGTACTTGTACAAACCAAATGTGGAGGCATGATTAACAGTAAGTGACTACAGTAGCACTAACTGCCAATATCGGTATGGAATATACCCCAAATGTTATAAATAGCTGAGAGAGCACTACACACTAGGTAGTAGCTCAATCTCAACCGACAATAAGTCGGAAGGCAACAAGTCAATCATTGTGAAATACATAGTTGTATACACAGTAAATTGTTATGGAAGTGGATAGAAAGTTTATAACTCACCGAATTCGCTAACGGTAAGAGATACCACGCGTCGGTTGAGAAACCATTGTCACCAAGATAAAGGTGATAATTGGGGATGTACAATACAGTAAGAATAACAATGGGGCAATTAAGCCCTACAGTTACTAGAGTTTCGCAGCAGAAACTAGTGAGCCAGTGATTCAAGTGTTGAATGTACATGGTGAATACGAGTGAATGGCTAATTATTAACGCCTAGAAGCCTAACAGGCCAGAATCGAAACCAACTAAGAGTTTAAACAAACTCCAATGAGAATTCTTGGTTTAGGAACTAAACCGCCAATATGGTTAAGATCCTCTAATCAGAATCCATTGTGTAATAGGCCGCGTGGAAGTTAAAACACTTCACGACGGCAGAACATTATAAGCCAATGTTTAGTGATTGATTACGTGGGCGTAATCCCTTTTAAGGGGGGTAGAGCGCAAAACCACTTAGTGTATATTACCGTACAAGTGTACGTAGTGTATGTGATCTATATTGTGCATAGCACAAATTATATTATTGTTTTGATGATTGGTGTGTGTGTTACGTAAACATACACATTCATTCATGGTTTAATTGTGGTAATTGCGCACAGAAGATGCGAATACCATTGTGATAAGTGTGTGTGTTTGTTAACAGTTGTGTGTGATAGTACAAGTGTGGGGAGTAGAGAAACTCCCGGGGGAACAAAAGCCCCGACAGTGTATAAATGTAAAACCAGGTGTTGTATTTTGATAAAATATATGTGTATATATATATATATACTTTATAGTGATGCATGAAAGGGTATGAAACCGACATAGAACCTAGTGAGAATAAGATTCCATAGGCAACAGGATTAAAGTGTATGGGAATAACTGATAGACGAAGTTCTATCTTTGGAGATGTATGATCATGATTAGAATGATTAAAAGATAGAAAATTGGAAATGAGTGATTTATTTGATGCTTGAAAATGAAGTGGGAGGTGGAACTTGATTTGCATGTGATCAAGGGAAGCCGAACACAAATTGGAGTGGAAGGATAGTTCAACACTGATGCTGATCACATCAGGGTTGGATGATTCTTGAAGCTCCCTATAAGTGGTCACAAACAACCACGCTAAGAAATGAAGCAAAGAGCTTAAGTTGGACTTGGAGTTGTGTGTGTTTTCAAAAGGATTTTCAGTTGGTATTTATAAAACGTTGATAGATACTTTACATAATTAAAGTTCTCTTACTTAACCTCACAAGAAAAATTTTAAATTAAGTGATTGTTTTGATCTCCCAAAGGCACGGGGACGGAAGGTGTCCATCGCGACCGGGTTCTGCGGGATCACAGTGTATATCAAGATATTTTTGATTGCTATACATGCTCTGACATGTTGTGTGGTATGTGTAATGAATGTGTTTTTGACTTTGATTTCCTAAAGTGTATACTATCAAGGCCTATGAGTCTAAATGTGTTGTGTTACATAGACCTAAGTGTCTGAAGACTGTTATGTTGTGGGGACCTATGTGTCCAAATGTTGTGATGTTACCCGAGACCAGTGAGTCCAAGGGGTTGTTATGTATGTGTAAGTGTTGTTAAGATACCCGGACCAAAGAGTCCGAGGTTATCATGTGGATATGTTATGTTATGTGTGGATGTGAATGTGTTGCCCGGACCATTAAGTCCGAGGTTGTGATGTAAAGTGTGTTTGGTTATGGAAGTTTATTTCCAAGTGACTACGTGTTCTAATCTAATGATGTGTGAAAAGTGTGAACTTCGAGGACGAAGTTCTTTTAAGGGGGGTAGATTGAAATACCCCAAACCTTGATATGTTGTTTAAACATTTAAACTATGGTATGTAAAGGCTAAAAAGTGCCTTAGAAACATCAGTGAACAATTTAAACCACAGTAAATGCAATAAAGCACTAAGACACAGTTTGAGCAAAAACATGCTCTAAGCTATGAGTGAACTTGGTTAGGACCCAAAGAGCCTACCAAGACTAATAATTTCAATTATGATTTATAAGGCTAAATAAGTCCTTCGGAAGCTTGGAAGATAATGAAACCAAAAAAAACACAAGGAAATACCTTAAAGTCAATAAGAGCAAAATGTGCTCTAAGCTTGGAATAAATTTGTATAAGACCTAATGGTCATACCTATACCTTATAAATATGTTAATGAACATATTAAATCAATTACCAAAGAAAACCAAGCTTGAAAACAAGTTAAAACACAAAATGTGCTTTAAGGAGTCTTAAAGCACGTTTTTGAAAAATTGTCTTGTAAATGAGTTTTGAATGGCTAAATGTCCATCATTACTCTTTAATTAACATGTGTACTATATAGTATCACATTTGGGTGGCTATATCAATGGGAAATCAAAAATTTCACTTCTATGTGCCTTAGTTTGTGAATAGTAACTTTTATAAGCTAGTTTGTAACATATAATGTTATAAGTAATTAAATTGGTCAACAAAGACTATTATACCCTCCTAGGCATATGGGGGCCGGTTTTTCATGGTGTGAGTCACCAATATGTAAAAGAAATCAAATAAGTAAAGTAAAACTTAAAGTAAAGTACTATTTTGCTTTATAACATAAATATCTCCAAAAGCAAACTCATCTTCTCATTTCCTTCTCTTCTTTCATTTCACACGGTTTCTTCACCTTCTCCTTTCCTCCATTTACGATTTGCAACAGCCCTCTCTTCTCTCCATCTTCATTTCCTTGCCAAATCCAACTCCATGCTCCAAATCAAATTCTAAGACCATATTTGTCTTAGTTAGGTCAAGCTCTACACTTCTACCTTTTCAAATCTTCAAGAGCTCAATTTTGGTGCCATGGAGAATCACCATTGATGGAGCTTGAGCTTGTGTTTCTACACATTATTACTCTCCTTTGCTTCTAGGTAAGGAATCTCAAAGAAAAATCAAGTTTCCTCCATGTTTTGTGTGTGACCGAAAATATTCATTGATGGAGCTCCTTGTGTTGCTTTGTTCTAGCTTCATTTGAATCTTTCAAGGACTAGGTGGAGTCCTCTCTTCATAGATATTCAAATTCCCTTCAAAGATCAAGGTAAAACAACTACATTAATGTTTTTGAAATAATGTAAACCTAGGGTTTACAATGAGATGGAGCTTAAAGCTTGAATACTCATTATGTTTTTTGTATATTGTTTAATAGTTGAAAAGGAACCAAATGCCTTACCGGTTTTGTAAGGAAACAAGAAAGAAGTTTGTGAGGAAAAGAGGTAAATATGCTATCTTAATGAGATTTAATGCCTTAGGAGAAATAAGCTTATAATGCTTGTTAAAACTACCTAAAGAGCAAATGGTGAATGACCTAGTAAAGTGTTCTCAAGGAGACTAGTAAAAGAACATATGTGATGGTGTATGTATTTGCAGGTCAAAGGCATTATTTATGTGGGAAATTCAGTGTTTATGGCTTATGCAATTTAAGGGCCTAAGAGCCATGTTATTTAAGGGCCTAAGTGCCAAGCAATTTAAGTTATGCACTATATTGTGATGTAGTGCTAAATGTGTGAAGTTTGTGAATAAAAATGTGTTTGATGGATTTTAGGTGTTTTGAATGGAATAAGGTAAAAAACCTAAGTGTTTGGATGTGAGTATATACAAGAGAAGCTATGGCCAAATTTGGGAAGATGTGTGAGAAGTTCTAAGTGTTTAAATAGTCTTGGTGAACTAGGAAGTGTAAAAGGTGAATAAATGTTTACTTGAGAAGAAAACATGTGTTAAGGTGATTTAGAGTGATGCAAGGATTTAGGTGTTATCTAGGAAGTTCTAGGAATTCAATTGTGTTTTGAGAATGTATTTAAGTCTTGGAGGAGTTTGTTTAAGGTTTAGGTAATGTTGATATTCAAGGAATAAGTGTTGATTAAGTAAGATGTGAAAAAGGAGATTTAGTTAGTAAGAAAAGAAGTTTGAGAGATGATGTTAAGGTGTAGAGGAAACACCTTGGTATAGTGGTCAATATTGGTGAAATACCACTTGGAAAATTAAGGAGGAATGTAAGCTTGGAAAGGATTGTAAGAATGACATAAGGATTTTGATATGTAAGAAAGGATGTTTGAATGATGATGTTGTGTGGAAGAAATGTCTTGGTATAATGGTTAGAATTGGCATGAATCATCACTAAGGACTTAAGGAGTATAAACTATAAGTGTTGGAGGTTTTGGAGGAATTTGGCTAAGTGTTTAAAGGTGTAGAAGTTGAGCATTTTGCCGTGTCCGAACTTCCGTCCGGACATGGAAGTTCGGACAGGCTCTGTTGGGTAAGGATTTTCTCATTCTCGAACTGTGTCCGAACTTGGGAAGTCCGGACACAAGTTCGGACGTGACTGTTTCTATCTGGGATTACTCTCGAACTGTGTCCGAACTTTGGAAGTCCGGACACAAGTTCGGACGTGTGTATGATTTCAGTATTAGGTCGCGGCTTGTGTCCGAACTTGGGAGTCCGGACACAAGTTCGGACAGGCCACTGTATGGACCAAAATTGTTGTTTGAAGGTATAGAAATGATGTGTAATGATGGGGATTGATAGGTAATGATGTTATAAGGTTGTTAAGGACATGATAAGTGAGTTTTAATGGTAATTAAGTGGGTGAAAAGTTGTATCAAAATGTAAAAGTAAAACAAGTTAAAATATAAAGTTATGTAACTAAGTTAACGGGGAAAGTTAAGCATTAGACATTAAATAATCAAGCAAACCCAATGTTAATAAAAACACATGTGATGTTAACAGTTGTTCGAGAATCGCTCGAGGAACATAAGTGGACGTGATAAAGTGGACTCCGGTGACAGGTATGGTTTTCTTGCAACCTGTGTCCTACCGGATTACACCGGCTTGTATGCCAATGTGTTTTTTCTGTATGTTTGCCACGTTGTAAGATAAAACATGTAATGAGTTTACAGTAATTCATTTATGTGGCGTGTTCAACTCCGATACCATTTAACCTCGGAAGTGTTAACCTTAGTTAACTGAGTTTAGGATCACATGAGAGTTCGGTATTCGGAGTAAACGACCCGAACCATGGGACGTACTAACCACGGCTATGCGTGCGTTAATTGTGTGATATGTGTATGTGAATGTAGGGATCTCCCTTGTGTGTTTAACCCAGTTGTAATACTGTATGTGTGTAGTCATGATAGACTCCATAGTGGGGTTCTAACTAATATCTAAAGTAAGTATGTACTAACAGTGGTGAGGAATCCGGTTTGGCCGGTCACGCGTTGTTTGGGAGAGGTATCCTTCCTAGCCTTACCCTTCTCTTTGTTATGGTTGTTTCCCTCACGGTTATGATCTCCCATTAGCTTACTCCAAAGCTTAGCTATTCTGACTTATGATCGGTTTAGGGGGAACTTGTGTTTGTGTGGTGTGTTCGGGCCTCCAAACCCGAACCGCCTTAACTTAAGTTACTCGTCCAACTATTAGGACGGTAATGAGTGTTGTTGTTATTGTATAACGAGCTTATCATGAGACTGGCAACATTCTCTAGGCTCACCAGTGTATAAACAATGTTTGGGTCGGTTCCTAAGAGAACCACTCCCGTTATGTTATGTATTTTTGTTGTGATGCAATATCTACTGCGGTATTATGTTATGCGCGTGAAACGTGCAAAGTGTTGTTAAGTGTTGTATGTAGTGTATGTTGTATGTTGTAAATGTGGAGTGTGTGGATCATGGATATGATTCCCAGTTTGTGATAAGAGGCGTTTAAGGATAACCCGATTTAAGGGTATGTGTCGTCTATTAAGGAAGTAGCTCCATTAGAGGAGGAACACTCTAGGGATAATGAATACCATGAGTGATTATTAAGTAAGGATATATTATCCGTTTGTTGAGCCCGTTGAGGCGAATGATTAAGTGTTGTGTGTTTACAGTTGCATGTATGATTTGAAAATAATCAACCGCATGCTAAGACGACAATTAGTTGTGCGTGGCCCGGTAGCATGTGGGCTGCGGGATTACCATACCAAAAGGTGCTGAGCCCCTTGGGGGCCACCCTTT